>NW_017547299.1:1768673-1958691 GCF_001854935.1 Bemisia tabaci | reverse complement strand
GAGGGGGCGTTTCTGCACTGTCAAAGTTCACTTCATACGGGGTTTTTTTCCCAGCCAGTAGCCGAACCTCTGAGTTCCAGCAACGATGATTTCTTTAGGTCAGTGGTGTCTGTAGCCATGTTTGCAGACGAGCAACTCGTCAAGTTTGAAATTGGTGGGGGTGGGGGGGGGTGACTTTTTTGATGGGCAGTCAGCGTATATCCACCAAAGTGTCACGTGTTTTCCCCCCGTGATATTCTCCTCTACCCCCCTTTCACCTATTCCCCCCCCATTTATTCCTCCCCGATCCATCATGAGGTTCCTTCCACATGAAGAGAATTCCTTCATGAAGAATTCCTACTACACGGAGAAAAAAACTTCGTGCGTGGGGCCCGAAGTTTAAGTCATGTGGATCTCTGAAGTTTTCGGATTGAGCATCTGGACACTTTAGGTCCAGCTGCTGAGTATTGTATCACACATCTGAAACTTCAGCTCTTACATCTGAAGTACTTCGGTTTTCACATCCGAACAACTTCGGTTCTCACACCCGAAAAACTTCGGTTCTCACATCTGAAGTACTTCAGATGTAAGAACTGGAGTTTCAGATGTGTGATCCGAACCTCGAAAGCTAGACCGAAAGGGTTCAGATGCTCAATCCGAAAACTTCAGAGATCCATATGACCTAAACTTCGGGTCCCACGCACGAGGTTTTTTTCTCCGTGTATAAACATACAATTTTCCAAATCTTCTGAACTCAATCATCCAAAAAAAAATATAAATTGGTATTTATACAAGAGGTGGACTGGCTTCGAATTTTCTAGAGGTTGAGCACTTGTGTTGGTGACACCTTATAGTTGGAGGGGGGAGCGTCCCCGGAAGCTTCTGCAAGATTTCTGAAGAAGTTTTGGATTTTGCCGCCAAATTTTGTCTGAGAGGATCCCGGCGTGACCTTTTTCAACAAAAGTTTAATGACCGGTCACCTCTTAGCCCCCAAGAGGCCCGGCAACTGCATCCTCAGTTGTTAGTACTAGGAAATAGAGCAGCTCCATAGAGAAAAAAAGGAGGTGTTTGCATTTCGGGCATCTTGGAATTTTTTTGATGATTTGATGAAAAAGGTCGGTACAGCGACGTTTATCCTGTCGATTTTCTTGGAAATGGTGTAATGTAAGGAAAAAAGTCATTCTATAAAAAGTGCTTGAAATTATATAATGAGTTGATTTAAGTAAAAAAAATCGGACATTATGGTCCATTTTTCATATTTCGAATTCCGGATTTCGCCGGCCAGGTTGCACCGACCTACGTCACAGGGTAAACAAACCTCAAGATGCAAACACCTCCTTTTTTTCTCTATGGAGCAGCTCTAACGAAGGAAAGAGAAAAATATCGAGAGAGAAAATAGAAGGTTTTTTTTTCATTTTTCGTCAATGCGTTAGACCAAAAAATAGACTGTAGCAAGTTAACCCTCTTCACTTGCGGGTTTGAACATAAAAACGAAGAGTTTCTCTCTTGAACGATATCATATTGGCACCTTTACTCTACTATTCCCTGAGGAAACGAGAGACTGTTTTCATAAGCATTAAAACATTCGCGCATGGTAGGCGATTCAAATAGGCAAAAAAGTACCTATGAGGCCATGTATTTCCAATCATTGTGATAAAATTCTTTAAAGCACATTTGCTAAAGGATGTAGAATTAAATGGTCGGTTGACGATAAATCAAAAGAGATTGCTCGGTTGTCTCGACAGATGTCATTATGTTGATATCGGAGTGAAGTGGAATATAAATCGCCTTCAAAACATAATGCAGCAATACGCAGTGTCTCTTGACAATGGACTTTTAATTGAGTCAGTCTTACTGTCGGACGTCGGTGTGCTAAAGACGAGAGCTAGCAGAATCGAACTTTAAAACTTACCGTGGTAATTTACAGATGTTTCTCTTTCTAGATTTATTTTGTCCACTCTTTTTTTGGGGAGCATTTGATTCACTCGCATAATTAGTACAAATAATAATATTTGTATTAGTGGTGCACCTATTTATCATTAGAAAGCTACAAAGTGAATATTTCTTAATTCGGAATGCTGCACTTTTCAATATAAACTGTGATGGTAGAAAAACACGGGGGAAACGGGAAACAAGGCTAAAATACACACTTAAAAAAAAACTGAGACGTTTCGACTCAAAACTGGGTCATTTTTAGTCGGGAATACAATACAAATTTAAAGAAAACGATGGGTTTGTTATCATTTTTCTCAGATCCCGGCCACCTCCATGTAGGGCTCAGGATTTCATGGTTTTTTAAAAATTTTTATCGTATTACCGACTGAAAATGACTCAGTTTTGCGTTGAAACATTTCGGTATTTTTTTAAGTGTGTATTTTAGCATTGTTTCCCGTTTTTCCCCATTGTTTTTCTACTGTTACCATTGTCTTGGGCTGCTCTATAAAAATTCGTATCTAAACTGTGATAAAGGGTGGGGGGGTTACCTCCTTAATCCATTGCAACAACCCGCTTTCACCGGGAGGGGGGGATTAATCGCACCCATGAAAAAAAAATACGTCCAAAATGCAACTAGTAATAATTGCTGCCTATTGCATTTTTCCATCGGCGAGCAGAAATTGCGCAGAAGTGACTGGGGCCCTCGTTCTCAGTGAGTCGAGTTCTGATTTTATAACTTGTCGAGTATAGAGTAGAGGATAATGTGTATGAACCCATCAGCGCCTTGAGTATGAGGTCTTGCGTCCCGAGCCATTACAGTTGCGATGAAATAGTGTCATTTGCCTCGGTCTAACGGCACACGGATTTATAAGCATACTCATTAGGTACGGGGAAACCTGCCATTAAATATGCCATGAGTAAGACAGGAAGACGTTGGAGATGATGATAGTTGCCGCGACTAGCAGTGCCACAGTGAGACTCTAGATAGGCTACGTTGCAAGATATTCAATTCAGCCAGTTTCAAGGGATTGGATAAGACGTCCTGCGGGCTGAAATCGAACTTTAGCGAGCTTCTTCAAGCTTTAGGACTCAATTTACATTTTTTGGACGTCACCATCGTTTTTCTCGCTGAAAAACCTAGCGGATTAGATTTCCCCCCCTAAAATCTCTCACCCACGCAACAACCCCATTGAAATTGATGGTGGACAAAGCTATAGGCAATGAAGACAAAAGGGATAGGGAGGGATCCAATTAGTAGAAGTGGGTGGTTGTAATGGGCAAAGGAGATATAGGTAACAGACTAACTAACGGTAACCGACAAGAGACTCTATAGTTGGTCCATCATTTTCTCCCTCGGAACCATCTATTTCAACCAGTATGATTGCTCCATACCCTCAATGTCTCCTTTTTCTATCGCTCTGTCTATCAACTTCAATAATCAGTGAGCTGGCGTACTTCAGCGTGAAGTGGCGCTCTGAGATTTTTGGAAAATGCCATAAAATCTAGAAATTATACCAGTTGATATTGATTAACTATGTCGAATCATTTTCCAAAGTGTTGTGGAATCACCTTGATGTATGTCTAATTTAAGAGAGAGAGAGTTTGCAAGTTCGTGTAGCTCTAAAAAGATTTTATCTGAATTGGTTGAAATTTCTTACTCGCAGTTAAAAGAGTGCTAACGACTCAACGTCGATAAACTGAACAAACCTTGATAACCAAACGCACTTAAGTGCGTTTTCTTCGACCTATTTGCTGAGGAAATCTATAGGTTTTAGGATTAGAATATGGATACCAACCTCTGCTCTCCCAGAAATATATTTCTGAAAAGTACATACGTTTAGTATAAGGCAAAAGTTGTAAGTTTTTACTTCAGTTCTACGTCAATAGTCAGATGCTAGACCTACAGAGTAAACGGTGGCGTGGCGTGAATGATCGATTATCGATATTTCCTCATTTGAAGCTATGGTAAAAAATCGATTATTAAGGTGTCCGTTGCGAACACCCTGTTTATCGATCCTTTTCCATAGATTTAAATGGCAAATTAATCGATTTATCGCAAAGCACGCCACGCCACTGAGAGTAAATCAGTCCATTACTTCACCTGAGAAGCATCAGAAGCAGATAAATATTGCCGTGCTCAGGAAAAACGTTGTATGAACATTCGAGAGTTGCCAAATTTCCTGCAATAAAATGTTTATTTTTGATCAAAGATATTAATATTTTTCCTTGAAAATTTCAGGGGCCTACGATGAAATTGCGAGCAACATTATCTGAAAAATTGGAAGGAAAATATCCACGAGATTTCCAGGAAATTCGTGTTTTATCGAAGGAAATTTGGCAACGCCTGAAAGTTCATAAGGCGTTTTTCCTTAGCACGGTAGAATAAGCGTGCTCGGAATGATTTTTCACGCGGTATCCGAGAACATCTGGCAATGATGTTCCGCAGAGACCAGAACCGGAAACTAGATTCATGACAGGTAGGTATACTTAAAATCACAACCCATCTGGAAAAGAGAGGGGGTAAAGAAATGAGGAAGAAAAACTAATTTATTTTTTGAACTATCATCCCAAGCAAGTTGCTCTCTTGTGAACACCAGGAATCCTTAAAATGCGAAACTACTTGTATCAGAAACAGGTCCGCAAACTTCTCCTTTTCAAAGAGGATTTGAAAATAAAAATAATTGTTGCATCGATACACGTAACATAATTACGTCGTTTTCTATTCAATGTTGCCGTGCTATAAGAAAAATGACATATAAACATCCGAATGTTGCCAAATATTCTTTAATAAAGAGTGTATTTTTTTTGAAAAAAATTAATATTTTTCCTTTAAATTTTCAAGGGTACCAGATTAAAAAATAGGGGCTTGGAGGGGCAAGGCTCATAAGTGCAGTTTTTACTATATCGAGAGATACGTGTTGGAAGTTTCGAAATTATGTGGATCCTTGTGGCGGAAAGAAAGTTCAAACTGACTTTTTGATGCTCAAAAATTGGATTTTGGGAGCGAATTTTTCACAGAATATGCATTTAGACTAGTTTTAATGATAATGAGAACTAGGCTAAAATGCTAATTAAGTAAGATTGAGTTTTTAAATTTTATCGATTTTATTCTTAATTTAAGACTAGTTTTACTTGAAATCATTACTATCTCAATTTTTTCAAAAACTGATTCAATGCGCCCATTGACCTCCAAGCCCTTCAATTCAAGGAAAATCCTCAAAAAAAAAGTCAAGGTAAAATATTTGAATTTCTAAAAAGAATTTATCCAAAGAGAATAAATTTGGCTTTGTCGAAGTATTCGTCCGGTAGTTTTTCCGTTGCACGACAGTGCTTGAGAGTGACATAAAAGCTCCCCGGACGATAAAAGCGAACATTTAGGAGATCACAAATGGACGTATTTCTGTCAAACGGAACTATGTGCTCAACGACGTGAGCTCTGTTATGCATACATTCTTATGGGTCTCAGGGCTCACGTCATAATGCACATAGTTCCATTTGGGAGAAATACGTTCAAATAGCAGACTTTCGTAAGCGAGCATCGGTGACGTCTCAGTGTCGTCGCGTCATGCCGTCCTGGAATCGTTAAGTTTAGTATTCATCCTCTCACCTCTGACGCAAGAGAGTAAAAGTTTACTCGGATGAGCCTTACCGTCTATACAACCCCATGTTTTCTAAGGTTCAAACAGAGATGGAGATGTGCCCTTGCGTCGGACCAATTTCTTCAGCTTTCCACCGTTTTACGAGCATAATTGTACTGATGCGGACTTGATCAGAGTTTTACGGTGGCTACTGACCGGATTACTGTTTCAATAAAATCCCCTGTGCTCTCATACATAAAAACAAACCAGCGTGGGCGAGCGTAGCTTCTCGTTCATATCTCTTGACTCCGGAAGAGGAGTTCTGAGGCGCTGAGGAAAATCGTCGTATGAACCTTCAGACGTTGCCAAATTTTTTCCTTTAATAAAACACGAATTTCCTACCGAACTCATGAATATTTTCCCTCCAATTTTTCAGGTAATTTTGTTCGCAATTTCACCTAAAGTCCCTAAAAATTTCAAGGAAAAATATTCACATCTTTCCTCAAAAATAAACATTTTATTAAAGGAATTTTGGCAACTCTTGAATTTTCATACGTTGTTCTTCCTCAGCACGGCAGAGATGGAGTATCAGCAATTACAAGAAATTCCAGCATCATCTTTATCATCTAAAATACGTATTCTCATACTGTTTCTTCAAACACACTATAACTGTATTTCGAATGAAGCAGGAATGAATTTACAAAGGCTCTTATGTAATAAGAGTGTTACATCCTGTTGGCAAAATTGCTCAGTCAGCGTACTGACCAGTCTAAAGTCTCAAAATTACGCCAACCGTTAATCGATAGTTAATTTAAGCTAAATCCTTTCGCTGAACAACGAATGCCCCCCTTGATTGACCTTTGACGAAAATCTTTCGAGATTTTTAACAAAACTTAAAAGCTTCAAAATAAAAAAAATAAAATGTATGAAAATTTACAGTTTAGTTTAGGAGTTTATACTAAAAACTTACGAGTATTTTTACAAACCCAGTATCCGAGTAGACAAAACCGATCGATAAAAGTTCGTTTTATTGACGCAGAGATGAATGGAGCTAACGGAAGACGGATAATTTTCGGCGAAAATATCTATCAAATTTTGTCCAAGAATTCAAAAGTTGGAAATCGGAATATCCATGAAAGCCGGAAATTCGTTGTGCAATCAGAGAGAGCCACTCTTTTTCGTCGTAAAAGGATCGAGAGGCAATATTGTTTCTCTGCAAAGGCACTCTGTTGATTCTGTTATTCGTTCACTGCTACTATTAACGACACTCCCATGCATTTCTGACGAGATGAGGAGAGCGAAACTGCCTTCAATTTTGAGCATGCAACGCGCACAGCACATCCGTGGAAGACGAATATTTGCATCAAGGCGCCAAAACCAACACACAATGAATGTAGTATTCGTGGGTCTAGATGATTACCGATTTGAAGCGGTCATGCTAAAAAGACCTCAGCGCCAGAAATTAATCTCGTTCTAAAATTCAGAGTTGTAAAATATTAAAATTATGAATTTTTTGGTCACATTATTATATAATCTAAGAATCAACCCCTTATTACAGTTTCCCAGTATGTTTATTTTTTAATTGTTGTAATTTTATTTGATTTAATTAATATTATTGACAACTAGTATAGAGCAGAGAAAAATGTTATACAACGTCACTCCTGTATTTTATTGTATTTTCGAATTTAATAAATGAATTAAAAAGCAAAATAAAAACATGTTTTTCAATGAGTTTTGCTGCAAGAGTCCCGCAGAGGTTGCGAATCTTACAAGCCTCCTCCATATCATCCGCGCAACGAACACTTGACATTCCAGGAAATCCAAGAAATCCTTGATTCTTCCGATCCCAGCCTCGGATGAGCACAATCAGGAGGTCGCAGGACCTCCCAGCTCCGGAAACCCAGGGAAGATTCTTACGTCCCTTGCCCCTGCCCCCCGTCGCCGTGCTTATACCTCGTGGCTAATGACGTTTGCACTCCTTGCAGCACCATGGAGTTCCAGCTCCCTCCGAGCAGCTAAACAGTTTGATTTAATCTACTCCTACTCGACCACTGCTGTAGGTATCAAACAGCCTCTGGGCGCGACCATTTGCATCCTAATTTACTGATTTGCTGAAAGAAAAGTGTTGCCGAGACCCTGGTTGTCATATTCACTGAATAGTTACCGATGTTGAGGAATTCAATGGATGATGTGACTGCTTCAAATGTGCCACTTCATAGCGCTTCAATTTTTAGCCACTTCAATTTCTCACAATAACTGCAAATATGAGAGCGGCAAGCGCTCTAATTAGTTTTTCAATTTCATTCCACGCATTCAACATCAAACAGTGGGAAAATTGTCATTGTCGTGAAGAGTATATCAAAAGTGAAACTACCAGACTCCATATCTCGTTTGCGACGTATACAAATCTCCATTTGTATTTTATTATTTCGAAGGAGAAAAAATGGACCGCGTTCAACAGGAAAGAACCAAGTCACGTCAGCTACTGCCAAAAACAGGGCAATTTAATATTTTGCGAGAGAACGTTCGTGCGGATTCCTTTGAAAATGTTAAGCAATTTGCTTCGTACTATGGAGAAAATTCACTGAAATTTGCATGAAAATCCGCACCAACGTTCAGGGCCGGATTAAGGGCGTGGCCACATGGGCCGCGGCCCATGGCGGCAAATCTAGGGGGCGGCAAATTTTGCAATTTTTTAAATGTAGGTACAAAAAAATCGGA
Source organism: Bemisia tabaci (assembly GCF_001854935.1). Lineage (NCBI taxonomy): Eukaryota > Metazoa > Arthropoda > Insecta > Hemiptera > Aleyrodidae > Bemisia > Bemisia tabaci. The sequence goes on along the minus strand of NW_017547299.1, from coordinate 1,950,478 downwards.
TTCAGAAAAAAATTACGAACAAGAAAACATGACAAAATCTCTCATTTCCTGAGAGTTCATTAATTTCTAATTTTGTCGTATTTCGGTGATACAAAAGACTGCACACCTTTGATTAGTTGAGTTACGAGAAAAACCAAACACATAATTTGGCCTGGCGCGGCGCGGCGCAAAGAGAAATGATGACGAGGACTTGAGATGAAAAGGAGAAGCCCTCGACGCGGCGGTCGGCATGTAACACATATTAGCGCCTTCGAGACTGCATGAATACTTCACGCATTGTGTCAAACACAGTACGGTCAACAGCGGTCGGCGCGGCGTGAAACGCACAGTGCCTACAAGACTACATGAATACCTCACGCATTGCGCCAAATATAGTGTGGTCAGCGCGGCACGGCGGCGGAAGTTAAAATTATTAAACCACATTTATGATTGTTCTTTCTTAATTTTTTAGTTCATTTCTTACAAATGAAAGGCCTTGTCCACACAGAGATAGGTTTACGAAACTGAACTTTCGCGCCAAGTTCCGTGAACTTTTACTAGTAGTGTTGACAGGGCTTACGCAAAAAATGTGTCCAACACGAGAGAACACGTCTTATGCACCCTTCTCCCTCCGGCACGTTCACTCGATGGTTTTTATTGATGTTTCAAAATGAATGAGAAGAGGGCGGCAAAATACAGGCGGCCCATGGGCGGCAAATAGGTAAATCCGGCCATACCAACGTTTTCGTGTAAAAATTAAATTGGGCAATGGCTGATGTTGCTTGGTTCCTTTCTGTTTAATGCGGTCCAAATTAGTATCGTTCCCTTAAGTTTTCACAGAGTTTTCTTCAGAGGAGAAGAAAAATCATGGAAGTTTTCAAAAATTGGTGTTAAGTAGTTTTCCATTAAAAAAAATGAAGTATGTCAGGAAGTCTACAACGTCGCACACCGAGATACGTGGTCTAGTAGAATCACCGTTGGTATGTGATAATTTAATTATATTAACTCATCAAAAAATGTATTCGGACGAGGAGATCGTTGTAATGACAAAAATGTTAGGGTTGCAAGCGTGAAATAAAAAATATGAAAGATTGGAAATTTCCGTGAAATATTTCATGAATTTTCACGAGGCTTTGAAATAAATTATATTTTTGAGGGGCTAGAGTATGCAAGGTCACAATTTTTACTTTTTACGAACCATGAAAAGGAACTGGTATTTTTCAATAACATTTCTGAAATTTCATGTATATTGCAAGTGAAATTTCAAGATTTTATTTTTCATGAAAAGTTGCAACCCTGCAAATTATGCGTTAAGCAAATGAATATAATGAAAATGATCCTCGGAACTGTTCTTAAGCTGGTTGCTTGCATAATTTTCTTACTCCTACATCATATTTGACTATATGCGTATGAAATGGAGCTAAAAACGAGCTTTCAGTACAGATTCACGAATACGTCTTAAAAAAGGAATCAGACATTGAATTGAAGAAAAAAAGAGAAAAAAAGGAAATTGAGTGTCAACACAGCCGAAGATTAAAGAGGCGTAATGCAGCATGGTTTCTAAACTTTTCTCCCGTATCCAAGTAACACTTCACTATCAGCATTAGAGCGCGTAACGTTGCGAGTTCACGCTGGGCGCCCTCGCGCCTTCAATTGTGTAGATGCAACACGGACATCCATCAAGCACGAATAGTTGTATCTCTGCGCCGTCATCAACGCGCGCCCATTCTCTTGCTGTGTTTCCATGTTGTGTCGGTTCCGTTCATCTTATTTATAGAGGTGATTCAAGGAGAGCTACGAGAGCGACACAGCCGAAGATAGGAAAGACCAGGGTTGCCACAGAATTTAAAAAATGAAATTCCCTGACACATTTTGGTGAAATTCCCTGACAATTGAAGATGTGACGGGTGGTTAAGAGGGCATAATTGAAAATAGTTTTCAGGCAAAATTCCTCGTTCAAAATCTCAAACCCATTCTAGAAAGCAAATGAAGGTGATTTAACAAATTTTTCCTGACATTTTCGTCATTTTCCCTGACTTTATAAAATTCCCTGATATCTCCCGGTTTTCCCTGACTGTGGCAACCCTGGAGAGACGTGGTCGGGCCTCGTTTCTCAACTTTATTTTTCGAATCTGGGCGATACCTAATTGGCAGCATTGAGCGGATCATTGCGAGTTCACGTCTCACGCCGCCGCGCACCTTCAATATTGTAGATGCAGCACGGACATCCATCAAACACGAATAGTTGTATCTCTGCGCCTTCGTCAACGCGCATCCTTTCCCTTGCTCTATTTCCACACTGCGATGGTTTCGTTCATCTCACCTATAGTGGTGCTCCATCGAACACGAACACTATTATCTTTGAGCTGTCATCAATGTGCGTTGAGTGGGGTCTCTTATTTTTAAGAATTTCGGAAAATTTGAGGGTAAGTTTGCTTCGGTAAAATAATTTGTATGGTGTCCAAATTGGTAATAATTTTGAAAAAAAAATAAAAATGTCTAGACGTCTTTCGAGCACCCTAAGGAGCGCACGTCTGAATATTGGTATTTTGGCGAGATTTGTGTCGCTTTTTATTTATTTATTTTTTTTGACGACTACCTCTAGAAATCCCAAGCCAGGTTAAATGGACCCAACCACCCTTCTAAGGCAGTTACATGTGGCGATTGAAGAGGGGGGGGGGGGAAGCGCCAGTATGTTACCAAAAACGTGAAAATTCCGAAAAAAAACCATTTCTTAACTTCGAAAACATATAATTGGAAATGACAAAGATATATCAACCTCAAAAACTATCACTATCAATGTATTTTAACACGAGTAAACACTCAACTTGGGACTTGGCCTACCAGGTACGTCTACGGCATCTTAGAGTTAAAAGTTGAGCTTCAATTGTTTATTTCCTATATTAGGAGATGACTATTTCCCTCATATATATATTTTTTAAATAAATGCCTATTCAAATTTGTCTCCATTTTCTTCTTTCCCCCTCTTTTTCTCCATCGTCCCTTTTTATCTCATTTCCTTTTATTCTTATTTCCCTCCCCGGTTTAATTCATTATGGCGTCTTTGATATTACNGGGGGGGGGGGGGGGGGCTGGTTCCGTTGCCCCTATCATTCCACCCTCACGCCGGCACTGAAACTTTGCAAGATGATGTGCAAACTGAATGTACTTACATCTAACGAGAAAAACTTTGGAAAATCTCAGTTGAAAACTTGATTTCCCTTTACTTAAAAATGTGGGAGCGCTCAGCGTCAACATTAATCTCGAAATAATTTGAGCGCTGAAGTGTGCGGATTTGAAAATTCGTCGACAGTGTTCGAAATATTTGCTTGGAGTGGACATTGAAAAAGAACGGACGAATTGCTCTTCACTCGGGGGTCTTTGGGAAAAAAATAAACTTGAGATGAGCCTTCAGGTACACTATGCATTACTGCCGTGCTAAGGAAAAACGCCGTATGAACCTTTAGGCGTTGCCAAATTTCCTTTGAAAAAACACGAATTTCCTGGTAAACTCATGAGTATTTTCCCTCCAATTTTTCAGATAATTTTGCTCGCCATTCCATCGAAAAGTCCTGAAATTTTCAGGGGAAAATGTTCAGAAATTTCCTCAGAAATTAGCATTTTATCGAAGGAAATATGGCAACTCTTGAATGTTCATACGGCGTTTTTCCTTAGCACGGCAGATTAGTCCAAGGGTAGTTTACTTGCCTTGTCAAACAGAATGCAACTTTATACCAACTAACGTTCATTTGGCTCTCTGGAGATTTTTTAAGAACTTGACAATTCCGTTCCTCAGATGATTGTAATCACTGTTACCAATGTTAACTCCTTGAAACTTTATGCTGCTGATTCTTCTCACTTACTGATATTTTCGAAAAATTTGGCTGATCATAAGATAATCTAAGGTCATTTTCGGTTTCAGCTGCTAAGAGTTTTTACATACAGATGCGCTTCACCGGACGCACTTCTCGATTTTCGTTTGGGTACTCTTTCTTTTGAACGCAGAACCGCCATGAAAATTCCAGATGGTGTTATGTGAACTTTTCACAACTTTCATCTCAATTGTTTTTATTTTGTCATTGTTGTATTATGTCGGGCTGCTCATCGGCTTATTCTTATAAAATATATATATATTAAAAAATATATATATTCAGTAAATGGACAGACTGCGTTCAATGGATCACTCTATCCACTGTTTAAAATTCGTTGATTACGACGTTGAAGTGATAAAAAATCGAATTTTCAATGTTATGCATTTCGCGTATAGCCACTTAGGAAGATCTTAAGAAAAAAAAGGGGGGGGGGGGGGGGGGGAAAGCTTCACACCATTGCGAGATTTTTTGGTAAATCCGAAGTCATAACAAATGCAGATAAACGAATAAAAAAATTAAATCAAAGGAGAACAAATTAAAAATGACACTTGCTTCGAGACAGAAGGTTTATTCAAAATTGAAAAATTGAATTATTATGCTTACAAGAAAAATGAAAAAGAGGGTATGATATGATTTTTAAAATCAATCACAACAAAAGGCATCGTTCACTTTGATCTCAGATTTTCAGTCATAATAGAGGTGACTTTGGACCAATTATAATTACTCACCAATACAGCACTTATAGTAAAGATAAAGGCTGATGATCATCTCTTTCATGGGTAAATTGTAGAGCATTCCAGCTAAGACTATACTGGAGCGATAAGAATCCAATAGAGATCAATATAATTCAACAATTTGGTTTATGATACTACTAATGTTTGAAGGGGAATAGAAGGTCAGCTGTTTCATTTTAAAGAGAGGTAACATTGTGGTGCGACAAACCAAGAAAAATGAGATCTAAGAAAAAGAACAAGTTAGAATTTGCTTTTGTTGGGCCGGAAAATAGAGAATAATAATCTGTAAATGAAGCTTACGAACTGTAAAAAATTGGAAATAATTCTTATTTGACAATTAATATGGATTTTCAAACAATTAATGAGACACCTAGTGGGAAAAGAGCCCTTGAGTTAACCCTGAAGGAAAGTGAGATGTTGATAGCTTTGTTTGGAAGATGAAATACTCAGCAGTTTAAAACTAATTACAAAGATCTAAACATGCGTTAGATAATCTGCATTTTTAGACCAAAAAAAGGGTGATTTTAATAGAATTAAAATTGAAGCTTTTATAAAAATTAGTTATTCTAACAATTTTCAAGCATAGAAGGACTGATTCATGTCTAAATCAACACATTTCCTTGATCTATTATATCGATGGCTGTAGTAAAAAAATGCGTAACTTCGATTGAAACGAGTCTTTTCTCTCCTTTTGTTTCATTTTGTTTTTTGTTTTTTTTTTCAGGAAAACTAACTAACAGTCTATACTAATTTTAAGCACATTTTTTAAAACTCATTTTAAAAATATCAAACAATATTGAGAGGAAACATTTTGATTAGATTATTTTTAAAAAAAAAAATAAAATAGAATCGGAGATTATTCAAAGTTGTAATTGCGATACGCATTTTTCACATTTGGCCATCAATATGTTGGGTAGCATTTGGCATGCAATTATAGCGGCAGAACTTTTTGTATTTCTTGTTGTTATAATATTCACCTGAAAACTATGCCATGTAAACTAAAGGGCCCTTTTCTATGTAATGTGTCACAAATGACAGTATAATTGGGGATTTAATCATTAGACTAATGTGAGACACATTTTAAAGGCTGAAATCTTACAGATCTGAGGCTTGGGAGAATTTTCTAGGAGTTTCAAATTTTCATACATTACAAAAAGATGCACAACGACCTTCTTTCAATTAAGATTCCACGAATAGAAGGCGAACATTTGAATTTAAATGATAAGTACAGTTAATATTTTCATTTCACTATTGGCATCAGTATCCCTGAGGATCGTTCAAACAGAAACAATGTTTCCCAATACAGCTTTAAGTTGAATTCATGAAATTGGCCCCTTATTTAAAAAAACAATGTTTAAAATAAAAGAAGAGTTGAGGAAAAGAAAATTAAAATATGATCAAACATTAAAAACCCAGGGTGAAACTGATGGCTTCACTCTAAAAGAAACATAAAAGAGCATGAGGATAAAAAAATAAATCGTTTATGATCTTAAAATCCTAAAACACAACGCTAAAACGCCTGAATGATTCGTGCGTTAAGAATTCGTTCGAAAGTTTTCCATGCAGCAACTTTTTCTAGTGAAAAAGCTGGGCAATTTTTTGTTCTTTCATTTCAAAAAGCATTAAACTAGCGTTAACTTTTAAATGCAAAAGGTAATTTTTTTTCCTTCACTGCAAGAAAATGAGGAAGTAAAAAAGGCTTAAAATAAAGGATCAGAATATTTCAAGCATTTAATTGTGAACACACTAGCTCTCAGATGCCTGACTACAGCTATTCAGACTTTAGCGACTTGATGTACTGATCTCGTTCAACAGCATCATGCAATCAACCTTCTGGTTGCATTAAAAAGAATTTCATATAATATTACTATACTTTTTTGCACTTTACAAACTTAGACCAATTAAAAAATAAACTATGATAATTTTTGTGGTAATGATAATGATACAGGGTTCTTATTCCATTTTTTTCTTGACTACATAAATAAATATAGTTTCTTACAACCTGATACTAAAGAGAGAAAAAAAGAAAAGTACCATGAAAATCTTATAATTAAAATGATTCATTAATTGAGGAAATCCACACAACAAAGCAATATCTGCTTTGTAATCAACTTGGAAAGTTCTTCGCTCACCAAAAATTACACATTTTTGGTCAATTCATATTTATTGCACAACAAACATTTGTCAAATATGACTATTCAACCATATCAGAGCAAGAGTATTTGAAAGGATCATACAAATGGTTTGAAAGTTATCATTAACAATCCGAATCCTTCACCTCCTTCCTTCATACATTCAGTATGGATGTCCTTTTACAGATTAGGTAACACCAATTCAAGGAAATATCCTCCTTAGCTATTATGCTCCATCAGTTAATATTGCATGGTTAAGATAAGACCGTCTTGTCTTGAACCAACATGGATATTGCACGTACTTCTTTTTTCTTTTCCCATTTCCCTAATGTTTAAGATTTTGTTTAAAAACACATAAAAATTAAAAATAATTGAATAAACCAAGAAGAAAATAAATGGATCCCACTTGAAATGGCAATGAATAAAAGTGAACATCTCAATATAATCTGATCACTTGATCTTCAGTGATTTTTCTATAGTACCCAAGTAAGCCACATGCAATTGAAAGAAAGCGTGGAGATGGCAAAAAGCAAGAGAATAGCTTCTTATTTCTATTAGAGTATTAGCTATGGGGTAACTATTCATAACTGAAGGAAAAGCGCAAAAAGCAATACATTTTCAGCTCTTTGGAACTTTTGGCAACATCCTTCTTCCGCAGGATTTTAAATTTTAGGCAAAAATGTACTGATCAAATGAACTAATCTACAAGATGTCCGTTTCCATAATTCCCAAATTATAATTTATTGTTTTCATTCTGTAGCCTAAGAATAAACACTGGTAAAACGGTAGAGTAAAAACCTGCTTTTAGCGGATTCATTTGAAACTACTGACTAAATCACCATATAAATAAGTCTGAGACCTTACTAAATCCTTTTTCAAATTAGGTACGGTTTTTTTTTCTCTTTTGATGATTGTTCCCGACATAAATGGCAGAGAACTTTATTTTTAAATGTGTACACGTTAAGTGAGGGAGGAAATTAAAACTGCTATCAGTTGATATTTCATTAAGTAATTCAAGAATCACAAATAATGACAAAATTAGGGATAGAATTTTAGTGTAGTCAACAGAATTCTAACTTTTAACGTTAAATTCGCCTTTCAGAAGTACTAACAAAATAATGAATTTTTGAACACATACATAAAGAGATACAGATGCTTGGCTTGATAATGTGAATCTTCAAAATTGCCTGCTTGCCAATGGCTTTGTGTGCGAATCTCCTCAATTTATATACAAAACATAATAGAGAGATAAAATAGATAAAAAGGACAGATTATTAACAAAATATGAACGGTTCATTCTTTCACATTTTTATTACAGGAGTTTTTCTGTGGCAGAGTTATTAGTGACCGTACTTATAGTAGAAATAGGAGTATTTTCATCACAAGATTTAAAACGCCAAAGCATGTGTCAGTTTTCCAACTCAGAGGACACAAATTGTTTTAGTCTATCTAAATAAGGAGCGAATAATTCGACATCATTGTGGCCTGCACCCTGAAACAAAAAGACAAAAAATAGTGAGATGAAATAAATAGTGTGATGAAAAAATAATATAACACAACTTTTCATAAGTTTTAAGATGAATGACAATCCACCAATGATAAAAAGGAGGAATATTTTGTTGAGATGCATTTTTAAAATGAACCAGTTCCAAATTTTTGTGATCTTTTTCTAAGACTTAAATGCACGTTTTGGACACTAAAAAAATCAGAAATTCTCTGAAGTACTATTACTAGGGAATTGTTTTTAAGGCTTAAGGTGATTCCTCATCAAAAGTAAGTATGAGCCACTAGCACAAATTTTTCAAACCTCACAAAACCTTTTTTTAATGACCGAATCAATATGACATGCCAAATTTTGTCTATTTCTATTGAAAAGCTGGCTCAGGTCTATTACACGGGAGCTGTCCATAATTTACGTAACGCTCTGGGGGGAAGGGGGGAGGGTGGGTCGAAGAGATTTTTACGCTATTTAGTTTTTCCAAGTAGGACCCAAAACCCTACCCAGTACAGGGACCCCCAGGATAGGTACCTACGCCACAAGAGCGTTACAAAGGGGGGGGGGTGTCAAAAATACCAAACCATGTCAACCAGAGAGTGCACTAGAAAGACATTTCTAGAATAAAGAATAGATCATGAGATAAAATCATTGAGAGGAAAAAGGGAGATTATTGATTTTACCGTAAACTGACACTAACAAGGGTGATGTTCTGATAGGGTCTGGAAAGGTCCAAAACCTTACATATATCTCGCAGTATGACTCCAGCTTACTGTTACAATGCAACTACCTGAGCTGAACATTCTCCCCTTCAGTCCTAAACTGATATTCATTAGAGCTCAAATTTTTGACACTAATTGAAATTTTTTGGCCATACTTTTCCTGCAAAACAGTTTGTACCCAGCGTTATTTTCCATCTTGTAACGTATAGTTGGGGCCACATTTCTGGTGTTTTTCCTTGTTATGACATAAATATATTTGGTTGATAATTAAGAAAAAACTTACTTCAATGTTAGAGGGCTTGAGGCATAATCTGAAGAATGGTAGTCTACAACACGAAAGTGACCGCTGGAGGGCGAAGTTAGTGACTTGCTCCGAGCATTGCTTATAGGTTAAAACAAAGGTGTATAGGCACATTCTAAGGAGTAGGACCAAGACTTGCTGAGGCCGATCAACCTTTATACAATAGATTGAAGTGTCCACCTATTTCACCCCTCAGCTCCCTTCTTTTGTGTTGTAGGCTATTTTCTTGATCTTTATTAAATAAATACTGAGCTGAACAGAAATTTCAAGTCTTCATACCTAGATAGAGACGTTTTATCATACCAACTAGGACTCTGTGCAATGCAGGGCTGCAGAAAATGCTCAATCATGCGCCTGTCCGGGCGCATGAAAGTATGGAAAAGCTCTTAAAGAAGGGAGGAGAGACAATTCTTCACGGTCAAAAGTCGAAAATCTTAGAAAACAATATTTAAAAGATCCTCTCTTCTAAAATTAGAGGGAAATTTTTTGGAAAGCCGATGGAAAAAATTTGGAAAGTTGGCAAACTGATGCGTCAAAATATGAGAGCTTGGAAGACTCTGCATCTGCACTCCTCGCGAAATGTAGCATCTCCAACAGGAGTAAAATAGGGCAAACAGGGGATTATTTTGAGCTCTACACATTCCAATAAAACCTGCATCTAACTAGATGCAAGGATACAAAAATTAGTCATCAAATTTAAAATTACCTCTATCCAAAGGGGCTCCACAGCTCTAGGACACCGTTCATAAATAGCAATTCCATGTGAGAATTCGATGACATCATCATCCATTCCGTGAATAACTAGTACAGGTGAGTTGACTTTTGGTATTTTGTCAATACTGAAACAATGAAAAGTACAAGCAAATTATATTAAACGCCTAAAAAATTGCTCATTTCTTCTTTCTTAGACACTTAACTATATAGATAAATTAAACTGTTATTATAAGGAGTTGTACACACTAGGAATATCGACTAAATATCGAGCTAATATCGACTAAAATCAAATATCTAATTGGATCTAAGACAAACTTCCATCTACTACAGTAGAAAGCTATTGGCTATAGTTAGAGCTGGAAATATTTTCTGGCTTTAAGTAATATAAGGTTTCAGAGGAACAATTTTTTCGACAAAGTAAATGATTTTTTGGGCCGAGAGCTAGAAGTTCAGGTAAAAGGTTGCCAGTTAAAAGGAGCGGCCATGATCAAATGGAAAGGAGAGGATTAAGTATGACATTCGAAGGTAGATAAATAAATAAACATGCAAAGAGAACATTAAAAAACTCTTAAATCAGTATTTTTCTAATTGGATCATTTATTCTCCACGAAAATCTTGATCAATTTCAATAATCACTTCTTGACGGTTATTCGTGTTTAGTTTAACAGAAACCACTCTGAATTTTGAATGATATGCTTAGGAGCAACTTCATATTCACTGAGATGCACGAAGTTAAGGATGTTGTGCCAAGTTCTATAGCCAATTATCTGCTAATACATTTTCATACCTTGAGATTTGAATATACCTAGACATGATTCTGGCAAGATTCCGTATGTGTAAAACTTGGACAAATGCAGTGAAACTTTGTGATGCTCATCAACTACAGATAGGTACACTGAATTTCAGTATTATGATGCTAGGGCTAGAAGGCATTAAGAAGGAAGCAAATGCAGATGGACTCATGAAAAATTTCTAGTTGCACAACAAAGAGGAAGATTTTTGAAGAGCCCTGGAGAATGATCATAGGATGTATTAAATTAATTAATGTATAATCACCTAGGGAAGACATCAAAAAACCATGTCCTAGAGGTTTTGGGGAAGATCAGTCTCAATCCAGACATGAGTGGTGAATGAAGAATAACTGCTCCAACTTCATACCGGGTTGCAAGATCAACAGTTGGTACGGTTCCAATACTCTGACCATAAAGAATTATGTTTTCAGGACTAATTCCGTACCGTGTTCGCAGAGCTTGCCAAGCCGCATCTATATCTGAATATAGGTTTTTCTCTGACGGTTTACCCGTACTACAACCGTAACCAGAATAATCATAGCTAAATATATTACAATTAAGTCTCGTGCCAAGTCCGAGATAAAAACTAACCATTTGACCTAGATCTGTTGCATTACCATGGGAATAAAGTAGTGTAAAACGAGCACTTGAGCTACACCGAACGAATAAACATGCTACTTTATTGCCCCGTTGAGTTCTAGCATAGAAACACTCGATTTTATCTTTGTCCCTTTCTGTGTACTGCCATTCTGCTTTCTCGGAAAACACTATTTGGAACTTCGCTCCAGATTCATCCGACTGGAAGGAATATGTTGGTTCAGGAGGCAGGAATGCTATTTTGGCTGCAATCTTCGATGGACACGGAGGCCAGCAAAATAGACAACAAAGATCACTAAGGGTTGATCTGCTCATTGTCATGATGAGGATCAAGTTGTAGCACAGTTGTAACTAAGCTTCAAAACAAAACAGGCTTCAGCTGAGAAAGACTAGTAAAAGGTGGAGCTCGGCCAAAACTACGAGAACATGAGCGCCAGGCAGTGGAGAGCACTTTTACATTTCATTGAAGAGGTAAATGCTTGAAACTAAATCGAATTGAAAAAAAAAAAGGATCTGGCCTCATAGGGCCCTACCGCAACTGGCAGACATCTTCAAAAACAACATTGAATCAAATCTAATTTTTGACAATTCACGGAATCCGGAATGATAAAAAGACACTGTTCGGAGTTAAAGAGAAGGAGCATAATAATTTAACTTTAAGTAGAGGGTAAAATACTTTGAAGATGGATAAAAATAAAAGGCCGGAAAATTGAAATCTGTGACTACATAGCGAATAATAGGCAAAATGAGATGCTTTTCCTCAGTAAGAAAAACAAACTTTGCCAACACGTAATCATCCAAAATTCCTCGTGACGAAGCACTTCAGCAGCTAATCAAAACGGACTGCCCTTTCTTGTTGCCAAAACGTACGTGCTCAATAATTGGAGATTTCAACATTTGACACTTTCAAGGTAAACTTTAAGTGGAAATGAGAAATTTTCATCTTCATTCGCAAACTTTTGCTAGTGAAGGACAATTCTTTGCTAAACAATCTCATCCCCTGCCCTGCACCGACAGTGATCAACAGATATAAAATTAAAACGAGAATGACGGCAACGTTGACATGAGCGCGGGAAATTCAAATGGATTCCTCAAAATCATAATTTGCATAGGTGGTAGGGATGGAGGGGACCCTACTGCTTTCTCATTAAGAAATGATGGTTTATTTTTTAAACTTTCAACAGCTTAAGGTCAGATAGTTACAGGGTTATGAGAGAAGGGTCTAGCTCGGAGCCTGCCCATTTTTCTAGGTGGAGTTACAAAATAATAAAGTCAGATCTATAGTAGGTAGTAGAAGATCAACTTATAGCATCACTTACTTTGGGAAAGCATCGCAGCAACCTGTTTGGTTACATTCAGGATACAAAACTCGAATGGCTGATAAAAATCCAGAATGAATGATAACTCCAGCCACCAGTTGTTTTGCAGCTAAATGGATTGTTGGGACGGATCCAATACTCTGACCATACAGAATGAGGTCTCTCGGGCAAATACCGTATTCATTGGTGAGAGTTCGATAAACGGCCTCAATGTCGGCGTACAAATTCTTCTCTTTCGGAGTTCCCGAGCTGGCTCCATACCCAGAATAGTCATAAACCACTGCATTGCAGTTTAGTTTTTGGCATAGATCTAGGTAGAAAGTTGCACACTGACCGATATCAGCTCCATTGACATGGGAAAACAAGATAGTGAGCCGAGGGTTCCTTTTGTGTCTCCACAGGAGGTATGCAATATTGTTGCCACGGCTAGTGTTGATGAAGCCATATTCTGCTTCTTTCAAATAGTGAGATGGGGCTATGAGATTATCAGTGAGGAAAACAAGTTTGTATTTTTCGAAGCCATTTTCTTGTACCTGTTTGAGAGTGTAGGTGGGAATGGGTGGTTGAAATGCATAACGATTAACAATTTTGGTTGGACAAGGGGGACAACAAAAAAACCGACATAATTGCGCCAAGGACATTAATCATTATTTTTTAAAAATCTGAGGACAAGAATTTAGGACAATTCAGATCGAAAAGTTTTCCACGAAAATACTGAGTAAAATTTGGAAGAATATGAGGGTAACCTTGTCAGGAGGATGATGGATCTGTCTCCATGGAAATAAAAGCAAAAATGTATTATTCTTAATCAAGAAGAGATGGTGGGTAAAAATTGCAAACTGCTGAGGTATTCAAAAATCTTGGTGTTCATTTTTGTTTTTCTCATTACTAAGATCCTAATTTTCAATCAATGATGGAATTAGACACCAATAAGAAGAAATTTAAAAAAAAAAAAAAAAAAAAAAAATACATGAGCACTATGTGTACATATTAAGAATTTTGAATCTGGATTTTTAAAATATATTTATTTTGCTAATCTTGTGCCCAGAAAAATATGCAAACGCAAAAGCTACGAGGTATGGCTCACGAACTTCAATAAAAAAATTTGACAGTTTTGCCGGAGTTGAGCCAAACAGACATAGCCTAATTTTCTGGTACATTTCTTTTTAACAAAACTTGCCGAGCCTGGAATTTGAAATTTGTGAGTTTATCTCATAATTGAAGGTAAATTCGCAGGAAGTTGGACGGCCTTAATTAGGTTAGTTCTCTGTTAAAAAAATATAACATGAAAAAAAAATACGCAACATGAAATGTGGTGAGCTTGATTCCAGCTGAATCCGTCCAATTAGATTTTAAAAATTGTATTTAATAAATTTTTGTTTCCTTATCCAACAGAGAGTAAAATTGTCAAGAGATAGAAACGAATCATCACTGATAAGAAGAAAGAATGTTAAATGCACAGTGAAAAAAATTGGAAGAATGACAAATGGTAACTTTGAAACCATGTAGGTATGATGACCTTCATGACCCAACAATATGTATCCAAGTCAACATCGCTAAGACTGTGCAGTTATTTTGTCACAATACAAGGATGTAAGTAAATCTACATACTACATCTCTTGGCTGCATCAAAAATAAAACAGAGGAACGATACACATAGCAAAGTTGTTTGACTCCAGCATAATTTATGAACATCCCTTGAATAGCCCTCTTGAAGGTCACAAAGCTCATCATCATTTTCCGTTAAAGGGAATGAGTTAAAAGATTACAGAATCAATAACTCCAACATGGAATGCTAATAAGAACAAAATCATTAGGAAAAAACTTTTTTATTCATTTGTCCATTTCCATAGGATTAAATAAACCCTGCTTCTATCACCTCTGGTTACAGTTCAACAGGTGGTGAAGATTTTGAGTTACATATAAAATATTATTTTAAAACCAAAAAAGTCATTCCAACCAGAAAATTTGGTAGTTAAGCTCTAAAATTCTCTCACAAAGAATTAAAGGTTCTCCTTTGTCAGGAGGGTGAAACTATTAAGTGATGTAGAACTATGCCTTGATCAGTTTATTTTTACACTTTCGTAAAGAGGAAGTTAAGCACAAAACCAAGATGTTATAGATAAAATTTCTGTCCTTATTTTACATGAGTATCTACTCTTCATTCTATGGTCATTTAAATGGAAATTCAAATTCATAGTTTCCAATTGCATTATTTTCTGATCAGCCAGGAGGCTGTTACAAGTTGAGTCACCAATATCCTGACATGATGAGGATCCTTCAATTTTTAGGGGAAAGGAAAATCAGAATTTTGATCGCAAAATCTGGAGTATCTTTGAAACTTCATGATTTGCGGAAGTTTAGTTCTTTATCTACGCCTTACATCATTATTTCCAGTCTTACTAGATTCTTGCGACTGTAAAAGTATGATTTACTTTTGCTTCATGACACTATTATCTTAAAATATTAGGTTTTGAATTCTAAAAAGAGGGATTCATTTCTCTTTTCAGGATACTTAGGCTCAGAATATCTAAAATCCATGCCAAATAATTTTTCACACTTTAAGAGAGCAGCAGAAGATCAGCTATCTTCAGTTTAGTGTTAAAAGTAAATGCAAGAATCAAGATGGCGGACCTTCAGTCGCACTCTTGAAGTGCGTTAACTTATTTGATGTTAACACTACCGACTCAGGAAGAGAATTTTCATTACAGTGGTCTGTAAAATGCAAATACCTGAGTTGATTCAAAAGGCCTTATTTATGGTAAACATTTTCTCGACTTAGCAAAGCTTACCCACAAGAAAACTTTACATCGGACTTTCGAAAAAGACTATACGATGCAAGTAAGTTTCATGATAGATTACAAGAAACTTATTGACAATTCAAAAACCAGCAATTATTACGACAATTAGCCTTCTGTTTTCTCCATTGGAAGCCACTTTGATGCTTCCAGTGCATCCCAAAAACAGTAGTCACGCTCGATCAATTCAAGGTTGGATAGATTTGTATCAAAAGTTAGAGTGTGATCTGCAATCAAAGAACATTGATACATTAGTTGTTGAAGTGATCCAATGAGGAAGAAAAAAAGGAAAACAAAATTTGCAGTAATTGTTGGATAGTGATGTCATGTCATCATGACGTCACTACCCATTGCCTCTCACCGATGGTCATCATCCATCAACGAGGCATTCGCCATACTTGCTCTTGCTTGGTTGTGATCATGATATGTATTTGCGACTGTTGAATATTTGCATTTTCTAATAAAATGCCTTAGTCTCAACCCAGTGTTATGTTATTGTGTGCAACCCACCTATCATCTTAAATCAGTAATATTCTTCAATGTTAAAAAATTAGCTGCACAAAATTTGTCTAAAAATCAGACTTCAATGCCTGATGACGCGAAGAGTTGGCCTAAAATGGTATCTACCGTTATCAACACCTTTCCTGTTGCATCCTTGTGCCTGGCAAAAGTTCATGACGTGTGTTTGTTCTGAATGGCTCTAAAAAATTGGGCTTGCCATTTACAATAATTCCTTAAATTTTGCTGGAAATTGAAAAATTGATTTTGTCAGCCATAATTTGAAACTTGCATTATATTTGGATTTATTTAACTGGAACCGGGACCGTAATGAGAGAATTCGCCAGGTGATGAAGGTTGAGAAAGATATCAAGCACGACGTCATGTCCAGGCAGTTATGCTGGTATGGACATGTGCAAAGAATGTCGGAGGAGAGGTTGCCCAAACAAGTTTTGGATTGGGTACCACCTGGGAAGAGGCGACGAGGACGTACCGTAAAGGGTTGGCGGCAGGGTGTTGACGAAGAGATGTTGCGATGTCAGTTGCCCGAGAACATGTGGGAAGACAGGCATATGTGGCGCTTGGGTGTCGTAGAACGCCAGAGTGCGTTGTAAAGCGACTTCATATATATATATTTAACTGGAATCAACCAGACTGCATTTCACACTGCCTGATTTCATCTCATATTTTATTTTTTCAACTGAGCACTTAACAACTTAGCACGTTTAAACTTAATGCGAATTTAACCCAGATTATGAATCATTAACTCACAAAATTTCAGGTTCCAGTGTTGCTTCGCTTTCTGATTGAAAATTAAAAAATCAGAGAAAATTAGGCAATGTTCTATCTAGGCTAATTCTACTTAAATCAGTCCTACGTCTTCGAAAACATTTCAAGATTATAGTATTTTAAACGAAATAATATATATATTTTTTAAAGTATGCAGCATAAATAATAATGTAGTTTTTTTTTTCTTTTTTAACAGAGAAAAACTATTTTTTACCTCAGGTGCGTACAACTCTTGGGCTGAATACTGAACTGAAATCAAACTGAAAAATTTGACTGTTGGATGTTGTCACTCCAACAAAATAGGTGCAATTAAAGTAATTATACTACTGAGGCTATCAAGGATTGATCGAAAACTTGTCTGTCACACAAGTTAAGTTGTGTCATTCTCTACCATAAATGATTCCACTACGAAACAGAGAGTTGCTCTCAGATTCGTTTGAATCCATTCTTAAGCTAAATTAAGTGAACATACGATGTATATTTTATACTGTCCTCAAATCATTATTGTCACTGAAAAAAAAAAAAATATTCCAATGGGATTTATATTAATTTATTCTTACCGATTGGTTCCAGATCATCGTACCGTGAGCCCTTTGAACGATTATCAAATACAGCAGAACTCATCCTGATTGTGTGCAAAGCAGTGGACATAGGATCGAAATACTTTTTGCTCCATCCTAAATAATTCTTCCAATAATCTGGTGGAGTAATTTCATGCCTTGAGTGTGAAGAATTTGACCCTGGAGTGGGAGTGCTGGAAGAATAAATAATGCAAATATTGTCACACATGACAAAAGCAGAGGCAATAAATCGACAGTGAAACTGCAAAAACGTGTATCTTGATTACAGTGTTTCAAAATCTTTGGTCCTATTTTATTTTCTGAAAGGAGAGTAAACCAACATCATTCATGACTTGAAATTTTCAAAGAATACTCTTTACCTATCGAAGAAAAATCACCTAAGTAATCAAGAAAAGACGTTCTTTGTAGTTTTCCACGTCAAAAGTAAAGTTTGACAGGAAGCCTACAACACCGCAAAGAGAGATATATGTATATTTCTGTAGTTTCACAATCAGTGTTTATGCGCTGTGAACAAATCTTGTAACCCAGACAAATTGCAGTTTGGCCACAGTGGTTCAAATAAATCTTAATATGATGATTAATAATATAAAAGCCTAAATATTTTAGGATCTCTACAGTTTCGATTACAGTTTCATCTATTTTAATCCTAGCTTTCAAATCGTCTTTTTTGCCAGCTATTATTACTGCTTCAGTTTTGCTTTCTTCCATACTTAATTTTTTCTTATTTAAGTTTTTTTTTCAGTCTTTTTGAGGTAATTTCTGTCTCTTTTAGGAGAGCTGTCTTATCCTCTGTCTCACATGCCAAAAGAGTATCATCTGCCTATACGTTTTTATCAGTTCTATTATTCAATCTAGGTCTTACGATATCATCAAAGATACTTAAAAATATAAGAGGTCCCAAAATACTGCCCTGTGCTCTGCCCGAGTTTAATTTTATCTTAAAGTCGGGGAAAACTAAAAATCTGTTTGTAAGATAGGATTTCAGAATTTTGATCAGATAGGGGGGACATTTCTCTTATAGAGAGTAGTAATAAAATCTATCCAACTAATACTATTTAAAGCGTTCTTAATATCTAATGAAACTAGACATGGTAAGCCTCTTTTACCAATTGTCTTATGTGATTGCATGTGCAAATTGCAATTTACCAGGCTAGCCTGCAAAGTGTCAGGACTAATCCTGAAATTTATTTTCTCTTCAGGATCTGTTAGAACAGCTCTGAACACTGTGATTTGCCTCGACTCTTCATTTGAGATGCAAAATTTTTCTGCGACCTATTAATATCAAGACTGTTCAGTATTCTTCGGTAATTGTGACTAAAAAAAGATAGGATTTTTATTTTTCCAATCAAATTCGGATTTAAAATTATTACAAGCTAGCTCTTAGTTTTTAAACATGATTCATGATAACCTATGAGGCAGTCTTCTCGTCCACCTTGGTTGGTGGAGTGAACTTAAAAAACCACTGCTACTCTTCAAATACCAAATATTGATGCCCAAAAAGCGAAACCATGTATAAGTTTGCCACATTGTAGACTTCCTGCTGTACTTTATCTTTGCTGTGGAAAACTAGTCAACGCATTTTCTTGAAAACTTTCTTGATTTTTCGTCTTCGGTGGCAGGATGTTCTGTATTAATTTCAATCTATAAAAGATGCTTATTCCTCTTCAGAATAAAGGGGGAGGGGGTTTGAAACATCTCAATAGAAATGCACAGTTTTGCACTTTGGTCATCAATACCTCTCAAACTGTTAAAGAAGATGAAATTGGCTTTTTGAAAACAGATTTTAAATAAGTCTCTCCAGCTAGAATCTGGTAACGTTTCCAAAAATAAATTAAGCCAATGAAAAATTGGGCGTTTTTTGATGGTGATGAATGAATAAGAAGTAATTTACATGTCTTGACATGGAGTGAAGGGGGCCTACTTATGTATACTAAATGTACCTTATTTTCAACAGGGATGGTAAAAGATTTTGCCTCACCATGGCTTGTCTTGGGCAAAAAAAAACTAAAGACACTTAATCAAATTCTGGTATCTGATAACCATCAAGCTAAATCATTTCTTAACCAATTAATGTGATTAAAGACAAATTTGAGGAGAGCCAGTATTCAACGCTAAGTTTAGATGAAGTGCACACTTAATTACTATACCTTGATCCTCGACTACCTTTGGGCACAGCCGAACTCACTTTGACAGCTTTAGAGCCGAGGCCAGTGTAGCCATTCATGTTTTGGAGACAGTGTTTCATTTCTTCTTCACTTCCAAATTTTAGAAAACCATATCCTTTGCTGTGACCACTATTATCGACAACAACTGGAGAACAAAAAGGAACAAAAATAAAGAGAAGGAATAGACACAGATGAAGAAAACTCCAAGAGCAAGAAACACTTGCATACTTACTTCCAAGAAAAAGCAAGCAAAAAATGAGGGGGAAAAAAAACTAGCATAATATGATTATGGTGACATACAAAGAGTGCAAATTGTTGTAATAAGAGAGAAAAACATCTAACCATAGGTAACTATTCATTGAAATTATTCAACATTCTGAACCATTTTCACAGGAATAGGAGTTCATAACTTCTGCTTCATCGCATAACTCTTTCAACAGGAGAGACCTCTCTATTTATCTCTTATAATTCTACAAAGGTTGAATTTTTCAACCCTCCTTCCACAAAATGACTTTCGTTTTAGGTAAAAAGAATACAAAATAAAGAAAACTACCACACACTGCCTGTATACAAAATGATTAAATGATGAGGGAGAAGTCCCCCATAGGGAGAAAAGGAGGATACATTTTTTATTCAGCGAACCTTAATACTATTTTCTTCCAAACCTGGATTCTTTTTTAACTATCCTTCCAATTTTATCACATTCAGAGCAAAAATATTTCCTGAACAATGCTCTATCACTTACCTATGAAGGGAGAGAAAACAAAAAAAAAATATTAAATTACCTTTTGCCAGGCGAAGTGAATGGTACTTAGCAGAGAAGGCTTTGAACAGTTGGTAATCATCAACATCTGTAGACAAGTCACCAACCCAAACAGAGAGATCCTTCTCAGAGGGGGAGGGCCGTGCATTTGAGTATGAGAGTCGAAACCTTGCTGGCTGGGAGGAAAATATACATGAAAAGAAATCCACAATGAATATTAATTTTTTATTTATGGCCATACTATACTTAAGTCACTAAAGTCATATTGGGAATAAGTCCTACTAGGAAGTAAGTACAGGCTGTTTAGAAAGGTGTCATTGAAATTTTTTTTTTGACTGATTAAGATTTGCAGCAAAGAAGATAATAAACTTTTGTTTTTTGCAGATTTTTTTTGCTTCCATTCAAACCAATCTGTAAAAAATTGCAATGAAACTTCAAGGTGAAAATGAAAATTTTTTGGGTAGTTACAGGTATTCATTGTTCATATGGTATTTCTATTTTTTCTACACTTCATTTTTGAACAGCTATAAGTGCTCTACTAGTATCTTTCTTCAAACTTTAATGAATAGAAGAATTATCTCTCCTGATGAGAGTCCCCGCAAAATAAGTTTATGCACTTCTGGACTGCCACGGAAGATCCTCCGACATCATTTTAGCATGAAAAGTAAAAGCAAGAATCAAGATGGCGGATTTTCTGTTGCAGTCTAAAAGTGCGTAAACTTATTTGGTGAAGACTATACATGAATATTAATAAGGATTTGATTTGTGCAGACATTTACAAATCAAAGAGACATCAGTTTCTTACCGGACTGGAACTAGGAATAATTTTTCCATTGCATTTGTGCATGCAAGCTAGAGCAGACTTCTCTGTTGGGAAATTGATGAAACAGTATCCACTACCATCTCCATATTTGTTCACCACCTTGATATATTTGGGTACTTCACTGAAATAGGAGAACGCTCGGAAAAGAAACTGGTCATCCATGTATGGGTCCAGCTGCGAGAAATAAACATGAAAATTTTGTAAAAATGTCTTGTGAAATACTTATCCTTGGACTTAAAATTATGAGTAGTTTCAGTTGGATATTTTTTTAAAAAAAAAAAAACAAAAACAAAAAAAAAACAAACAACTCAATTAAAAAACAAAAATAGCAAGTTTTTTGATAAAATATATGTTGATTATGATGCCAAACATTAGTCTTTATCCAGCAAGTTGCTCTTATGTCAAAATTTTAGTTTTCTTTTGCTGCAGCCCTGTCATGCTAGCAATACAACCCTGTGATTGGTCGCCTACCTTTTCCCTCCTTCTCTTGGTCTAAATTTTTTGGGTTGTATTTTTGATATCCTTTCTGTGAGAATGTCTTAGCTCGTGATCTTTAAGAAGTTAATAAATCATTGCGCTATTTAAATAATGTTTACTCATTTATTTAAAGACCCCAACAATATAAGTTAGAGCCGCTTAATCAATTCCCCTGTTCTTAGATTTTGAAGTGGTTCTGCTTTCGCCACAATAGAGGTATTATCAGATAAGCTGACGTTGGTTTACTTTTAGTTTGCAGGCGTTTTTGAGTAACCACTATCCAGATGAAAACATAAGACTCTCGCAAAAGCGAAGTATCAAACTAAAGTTTGGATAAGTTTTTAAATACTTTTAAACATTGTAACTCCTTAAATTTTAGCCACACAGAGATCACAACCACATGAAGGTTGCGGATCATAACAGATTTTTAACAATACATTCATGAGACAGATGTTTTCAAGGTGGATAGTAGCAAACAACACTTCGTGCAGGGGCGTAATTTTGTCGTCAGCGCCTGCAAATCGAAAGTAAACAAATGTTAACTTACCCGACGACACTTCTACCTTCGACCAATGGTGAGCATAGCTTCACCCAGCCAACATTTAGTCTCATTAGAAATGAATCATATTTTTTACCCCTAAAACCTTTCCCGAATGAAATCAGTATTGTAACATCATGTCTTTGCTAGTAAACAAGAGCAGTAAAATTGAAAATTGCACATTTTCTTTTCTCTAGCTTCTTCCAGAGGAAACATTTCTAAGTTACATTTTCTTGTGGCGTCTAAGTAATAGACCCTAGGCTGGAGTGGAAAGTGTCAGTTGATGATAGGATCGGACAATAGAGCGGACACATCGTATGTTGAGACACAAGTCAAGTATTGTTCAGGTAACCACTCATCAGTAGTGCCATCTGACTGCATGTATTAACCTGTGGAGTGGTGCTGATTCAGCGGTAATCAGAGATTGACAATTGCCTCAACATATGATGCGTCCACTCTACTTATCATGATTACAAATATCTATTAGGTCTTTTGGCAAGGCGTCTGCCCAAAGTTTATCCAATAAATAACTGCAAGAGACAGATAGAATTTGGCAGAAGATGTGCACACATGAATGCGAGTGAAATCTAGACTGAATTTTTAAAGCACCGGAGACAAAATCAGTGTCTTCTGCCAATGGCACTCACTGCTGCTGAACCTTGGTGGGAATGTGTACGTTCTAAATACGTTAGAGATGCTAATCAAACTAATGTGAGAATAGAATTAAATTATCATAAAAGGTATGTTTAAAATATGAGTATTGATGATCTGTAAAGAGTAAAGACTTACATGGCTCATGTAGAGCGTGCCCACATTAGTATAACTCTGATTGGAATGGCTCATTTTTGCACTAAGATGAACGATATATCAATAACGATATACTCAAATAATAGCGATAGGTCTTTTGGATAAACTGTATAATAAGAAATACAATAGTGTGATAAAATACTGGGGAAAAAATCAAGTCAAGCCGGTTCTGCTCTCCCTAACCTCAAAATCTCACAAACAAAACACAACACCAAACCTCACGTTCATTGGCTGCCGCTCATTTCGTTTAAAATTTGCGCGGGAAATTCAAAATGACGCACCCTACATCCGTCGAGCGACAGAGCACAGGGGAGAGTTTCATGAGCCGCCGCGCGCATGGCGCACGACCTGCCTTTCATTATTTCACTTCATCTAGCGTTGAGAGTTCACTTATTACTTCACACGATCAGTGAGTAATTTGTGAAGTCGAAAATTTAAAAAAAAAAAAAAAAAAAAAAAAAAAAAAATTACAAGACATACGAGTTTCTCAGCCTTTTATCTCGATATAACACGCAATTAGACGTAAGACGCGCAATGGAACGCAGGACGTCATATAATACGCGCGGCGTCTTAAAATACGCCAAACGGAGACGTTCTATACTTTTTATATTCATAGAACTCGTCCCTGTCGGCACTCGGGAGTCGGGACTCACACCACACCATGGACGAAGAAAGATATTACATGTCACTAATTACCAAAAAAAAAAAAAAAAAAAAAAAAAAAAAAAAACAGGCACCCAAAAAAAATGATGGCAGTACCGTTTGGATTCATCATTTAAAAGGAAATGATATCAAAACGGCCCAACTTTCTCTTTAATGCCCATGCAATATACCAAACACCCCAACGTTCATCACCAAAAAAAAAAAAAATAAAATAAATTAAAAAAAATAAATAAATACCTATAAAGTATGATGACCAGCAGCTGAACACTTTTATTTGATCCATCGCTTCAAAGAAGTATGATATCAAATCGGCCCAACTTCTCTGAAATATGCCCATCTCTGATCAATAATTTTTTCGAGACCTTCCGACTCATCGCTGAGGGGACACTGATCATTACTTGACCCTTAGTATATGTCCTTGTTCAGATGTCAAAGAGGTCCTTATGAGAACTGTAATGAATTTGTTTCCTTTAAAGAGATAAAAAACGAAAAATCGTCATAAAATTGAAAAAAAATTCGAAGAAAAAAAAAGGAATGGGCCGGCCGGCCGTACATACAAGTGGTAGATAATAGGGTGAAAAGAGGATTAACAATCCCGAGACCAAAATATCGAAAATTTATAATGGGACATATAAAGCTGTCGTATTGAATGATGTTTAAGCTCCAGCAATTTTCCTCCTTTCGTCCTCTAAATTTTAGAGAGGGAATTCCGGAATTAAGGCTATCTTTAAAATGACCGTAGGAGACACAGAGCATTATGTGATGGTAGGCATCATGTAGGTTTGAAAAAGCCTAGATTTCTCCAAAAAAGAAAAAAATCCAACTTTGAAGGGTAATTTCAACTAAAGCACTGTAAATATTAGTACTTTTTAAAAGCTAGCACGGTTTTAGACTCTCAGTTTTGCACTATTTGAGGGACAGGAGATAAAATCACAGCGCAGTTCCTTGAAATTCGCATTAGGTGTACAAATAAGACGGTAAATATGAGGCTGTCAGTCTCAATTATTTTTTGACCCTTGAAAATCGTTATCTTGTGCGTTGTTACTTATTACGGTTAAGATAATGGGTATCCTCATTTCCTCTGATCTACACAGAATTACCGGCTCTGACTGCTCAGAGTGGGGCGCTACTATTGAGTCAGTCGAAAAGAAACGATACTTGAGATTTTATCTTTTCTTATGAATTTAATCCGCTCAATTCGGTGGCAGTCTGCCGATCCCACTAAGTAATACAAAATCAGTGCGCTAAATTGGTTCATTCAAAGATTTCACCAAGTATTATTTTCAAAAGTTGATCTTCATTCTAGCTGTTCTAAGGAAACAAAGGTAAGTGTGTGATACGAGGTTAGTCCGTCAATTATTTGTAATATTAATATGTTAGTTGCTGAATTTTTACTGCCCTTGATTGGATTTAAAAATGATGCTATAAGAAATTTCTCCATGAAAATTTTCAGAGTCCGTTCGCTTAAAATACAGCAACTATTTTCAGTTAGCAAGGTAGCCGTTTGAATTTGTGTATAGGGTAATCTTCCTCCCATTTTGCCTTTTATCATCAATTCCTTTATTAAATAACTATATGCTACTATTACTGCATTCATTCATTTATGTTTTTAAATGAAACGATGGAAAATATTTATTGATGAAAAACTATACCTACGGCTTGATAACCGCTCGTCACCACGAGGCGCGAAGTTTACTGAGAATTGAGGACTGACTCAGTGGTTTCAGGCATTTTGTGAGGGAAATCACATTTATTCTTAATATTCTGAAATTGGGTTATAGTGTGAAAAGCCGCCATTAGGCAGCGCTAGAGTGATATCATCGTGAAATTCCATGCTCCCTCGGAACACGCTCAAAAAATATCATTTTACCAAACTGAGAGAGGTCACTTCAACGGCATGTCAGTTTGCCTTCAAATTTTAGTGTAGGCAACCCAAACTCCCACGTGGTTGAATAGTGGCATTATCCCTCTTTGAAACAGTCAGATATTGGCGAATTTATGGTAGACACGATAGCTTATTTTTGAATCGTGACAACTCATTTAAATTTTTACATTTAAATTTGGTTTTTTAATTTTAAAATTTAAAATTAATACTTTTATGTCCTATGAAGGTTGAGTTCGAATTTGGGTGTAAGCGTATTTACCATTTACCAATAATCGGTCAGTAACGCAAGTGCCCCCCTCACGCTGTTTTCCAGTAAACTGTTTTTTTAAGCTTCTCGTCCGGCAAGAAGAAGATGAAAAGAGAGAGGAGAAGGAGCAGAAGAAGGATAAGGATGAGAAATAAAGGGAAAGGATATGTAGGAGAATGAAAGAAAAGGATACGCAAAAAGGAGTAAGGAGGGGAAAATAGAAGTAAAATGATAGAGGTGAAAAAGAAAGGAGAAAATACGGAATAAAAAGGAGAAAAGAGAAACAAGAAAAATATGAAGAAAAGAGAGGAAGAAAAGAGAAACAAGAATAATATGAAGAAAATAGAGGAAGAAAAGAGAAACAAGAAGAATATGAAGAATAGAGAGGAAGAAAAGAGAAACAAGAAGAATAAGAGGAGAGGAGGAGGAAGGAGGAGAATGAAGAAGAGCAAAAAAAGGAAAAGGAAGAACAAAAGGAAAGAGGAAGCACAACGCGAAAAAGGAGGGAAAGAAAAAGAATATGGAAAAAAGAGGACGAAGAAGAGGGAAAA
This sequence comes from Bemisia tabaci, assembly GCF_001854935.1. Classification (NCBI taxonomy): domain Eukaryota; kingdom Metazoa; phylum Arthropoda; class Insecta; order Hemiptera; family Aleyrodidae; genus Bemisia; species Bemisia tabaci. Next base: position 1,924,237 of record NW_017547299.1, on the reverse strand, counting down.
GAAGAGAGGAGAAATGAGAAGAAAAAGAAGAAAGAAGAGATAGAAGAAGAAGAATAAGGCGAGAGAAAGAAGACGAAAACGAGGAAGGTGGAAATGAGAACGAAGAAGAAGAAGAAAAGGAAGAAAAGAGACATAAGAAGAAGAAGTAAAGATATAGAAAGAGAAGAAAGAGGGAAGGAGAAAAGAGAATGAAGAAGACAAAGAGGGTCTGTTTCATTACCCCACATTAAAATATGCCTTGAATAAACCCTTACATTTCACTGCGTGCACTGAAATGTGTGCGTTTGTGTTCCCAGGTAGTGTATGTATCCTCAGGACTTATACCATGGTTCGAGTTTACATTCGGAGATTCTGCGTAGATGGGTGGAAATTACATATTTCATGTTGTTTTATGTCACTTTCAGACGGAAAATGAGGGAGTTGAGGGTGATAAAAGAGAATAAGAATATACTTTAGAACAACTGTAAACTTTAAATAGTTTTTTCTCCTCATTTTTTTAAATGTTACTTTGCAGGACAACCGTCAGAAAAATGGAGTTAAAAATTTTCATCACTGTCTTTCTTGTTTGTGGGACCTCAATGCTCATTTCATGCGAGGCGCGTTCAGCTGATCTAAGGAACGAAGCTGTAATCCACCCAGGTAAATATCGTCCTTGGGTCATTCTCGTTTTCTACCTCTCCTTGAAGAATTTCCAAATACACTAAAATTTATTTATGATAATAGAATAAACCACTGATAAAAAAATTGTACCTAAACTGTGCTTGAGACGATATATTTCTGATATGAAAGTGCGTTTGTAAGTGTACTTCGTCATGCCATCATGTTGCGGCCACTTGATCAATATTTTGGAAGTAGGATTATGAGTTTTCTATTGAATTCAATCAGGAAATAAAACAATGACTGTGATTCGACGCAAATCCGGTCATATCTTGAGTGGTAATATCGATAGTGATATATAGTATCTCATAAATACTCAAACCTATAAATATGACCATACATTCACTCACACTTTCGGACCCTGTCAGACAAGCGTACACACATGTATTTAATTATAATATACCAAAGACATTTTGTCACGACGCGATGATTTCAAAAATAAGACTTGCAATTATCCAAAACATGTATACAACAACCAGAAAATGTCTATATCACTCGTGTGTCAGAGCTTGACAAATAAGTGGCAAGGTATAAAATAGTATTCTTTATTTATTTTTCTAAATAAAACCATAGGAACACTTGCAGTTTGAAATATTAAACGATGAGCTAAAGTCAGACATACGAGCGACCAGGGACTTACTTAATACGACAGTCAATTATTATTCTAGTCGCATTGTTGTATGATTCGAATGCGGGATCCAAATTAAGTGAGAGGGGTCCCCCCCTCCCCCCAAACCTAAAATTGCAAAAAAACCTAAGTGCTCAGCCAAACTCCGTAGTAAAGCACGATTTACCTGACGCGTTTTGGGCAAATCCTGACATAATTTAAAAATCGGGTTTTGCCCGTGGGGCCAGGGCAGATTGTGATTTTCCTAAGTATGCCGCGCAAAAATTCCGAATATTTAAAGAGAAGGAAAATACCAGCGAGCCGATTATTGAAATTGATAGACAAAGCTATAGACAAAGAAGACAAAATGAATATGGAGGGATCCTATTGGTGGGAGCGGGGGGTTGCAACGGACAAAGGAGGTAGATAATAGACTAACTAACGAAAATCCACGAGAAACCCTATTGTTAGTCCATGATTTGCACCCTCAGTCCATAAGGACTCCCATTTCAACCAATAGGATTGCTCCGTACTCCCTATGTCTTCTTCGTCCATAGCTTTGTCTATTAATTTTAATAATCAGCCCGCAGGCTTGTATAAGCGTGACATCATAAGTGTAAAGTTTCATAATTTTAAGGAGAACCTCATAGGATCTATATATTTTTTCACTCCTATTTTTGAAAGAGTAAATCGATTATCTTGCCTTAGTGAATGTATTACTTTCCAATTTTATAATTTCAGAATTAATGAAAGAAGTTGGATTAAAGGATTGGATGTTCGAGCGACTAATCAAAAAAGCTCTGGAAGCCTTCAAAAGACTCATGAAGAAAGGAGACGCCAGTAAAAATATTCCAGTACTAGACCCATTGTACACGGCCGCAGACACGGCGTATTATAATTCAAATGATGGCGTTTTTGAGTGAGAATTTTTATTCTATAAATCGTATTTAATCGCATGAAATATTCGAGGCGTCTAGAACCAAAACTGGCAATCTCTATTGCCAGTCTAGAAATTGTGCAATCATATTAATTTTGAGCGAGGGGCAACCAAAACTTCTAGCTGTCTTTAACATTTTTCCAAGTTTTCTCGCTTGATAACAGAGAATTTACAAAACAAAGAAAGAAAAGAAAACATAAACATGGAGGTTTTCTCGCGTTCTTTCAATATTAAAATTTTAATGATCGCATAATTTTTAGACAGGACAAAGGAGATTGCCGGATTAGGTTATAGACGCCTCATTTTTCGCATCTATTTTAAATAAACTCACAAAATACAACTTTGCAATCATTTTTCAAAATAAGTACAATCTTTTCCAACGTTTCTGTATTCCAAACTAACTCGACAAACAATATGTTGTTAAACTTAAATTAAGAGGCTAACCTTAGTCGTGGCTGCGTAAGCTTTCCTTCATTAAAGTTAAAAGGAACCATATACCTAGGATTTCACAGCTCTCTTGAAAAATGATAAAGTGTAGAATTTCTATTACAAAGCCTCCGATTCTGACTATACAGCACCTTTTTATCGAATACTTTACACAGGAACTTGTTTGAAAATGGTCGAACTCGATATATTCATTAATTTAGAAAAATAAAAACAGGTAAAATTGAATTCGATTTCAATTTCTTCTTATTTAACGTCAAATTGCGCATTCGTTAGTGTGAAAGTCGCAGTATTGAGGGAATCCTGCGCGGCCTCCACCCAGCCGGGTAATTTAATTAGAAGCGCCACGCCCTATGGTTGCTCCGTTAGCGAATATAGCTCCGACCTCGAGCAACTATTTCAACTCTCCGGAGATCAAATTGCATACCCGATGGAAGGAAGGAGTTTCCAGTGAATCCGGTTTCCCATCAAGGATTATGATTGAATTCGTCATCTGCACCGCGACGTTGAAAGTTCACCGCGACTTTACGCGCCTATTTTACCTCTCCGGGGATCAAATTGCAGTTTCATGAGTTAACTAACGGGAAAATAAAATAAAAGAGTTTGTGAGAGAGCTGGACTCGGAGAAAAGTATTTCTGGAGTTCAAGTTATTGACCACGTTTTATCAATATTTAGAGATGCCCAAATCGTTCACCAGATACAAAACACAAAGTTTACAGAAAACCGGATAAAATTATAAAAAATACACCAAGAAACCTTCAGCGTTTCACGGGGAGTCTACCCCTAGGAGGGGGTAACCTAAAGAGAGGGACGACATGAGAGCTTGTGACGTAAAGCCCGTGGGTCAAAAAGTGGTAGAAGACCTCGATTCTTGGAAAGCTGAGGCTTTTATAGCCTCTGCGACATCATGGGTCATGTTATGAGCTGGAAAGTCCCTATTGGACGGTTAGGCTCTGCTGTCTTATTGTCGATCAAGTAATCATAATTAAGAGTTCAGAAAAGAGATAAGATGAGTAAATGAACTAAAACGATGGCTTTTTGAATTTAAACTGGCAAAAAACGAATTTAAAAATAAGCTGAAACTGAATTTTAAAAATTTGAAAATTGGGAGATGGAAAACTGGAGGACGAGTTTAAAATTATGACGCAACCTTACGTGGCTTAACACCTGTTTTAAACGTGTTTTATTAGTTCTAGTTTCATGAATTACTATGGAGAAAATCGAAGCTCGGCGGTGCTCAACGTTTTACTTGGAGCAAATGTACTGCATTTTGCAATTTGGAACTATAAATTCTAGCCCGGTTTAAAAACAACGCATGTGCCATTAGTTTCGCTGTGTACATAAGTGTTTTTCCAGAAGAGCTAGAATTTATAGTTCCAAATTGTAAAATGCAGTCTAAATCATAAATGGACCGCGTTAAGCAGAAAGGAACCAAGCCACATCAGCTATTGCCAAATTTAATTGGGCAATTTAATTTTTTACATGAAAACGATTGTGCGGATTTTCGCGCAAATTTTAGTGGATTTTCTCCATAGTACGAAGCAAATTCCTAAAATTTTTTAGAGGAATCCACACAAACGGTCACTGGTAAAAAATTATATTACCCTGTTAAATTTGGCAATAGCTGATGTGGCTTGGTCCCTTTCTGTTAAACGCGGTCCAAATGGGCCTAATCGCATTTCACGTTGCCTCATTTTGTCGCTCCTTTTTGACGTGAGGGCGCATCGTCATTTTCACCTGAGCCCCGGAGAGCATGTATTTATATGGACAGTGGGGCTCACGTGAAAATAGAGACACGCCCTTACGTTGGAGGAGCGACAAAATGAGACAGCTTTCGTTAGCGACGATCAAAGGGATACCATATCAATCACGTAACTCGATTTGCGACGTCGCAGACTTCCTCGCTCATACTTTATTTTTTAAACGGAAAACTACTCAACAACTATTCTTTAAAACTGCAGTGATTTTTCTTCTCTATGCGAAGAAAATTCTGAAAAAACTTCAAGGAATGATGTCAATTTGTACACTCCTTATGTAAAAAAATAACATAGAGGCGGAGATTTTCAGACACCGTAAACGAGATATGCATGTCATTACGGACTTACACCGTCGATACATCCATTCAAATACCATAAGTATGTTCACCGTATGTTTGTAGATTCTGAAATAATTTTCATGCGACAAAGTAACTCACCACATGCTATTTAATTTTGTAGATTCAAAATGGAGAGTAAGAATGTCACGACGACAGGGCTGTCCGAGTTTGTTGTCAACCATGTCTCGGCGAGTATGTTCAGCTTAAAGGCTGATTTAGACCTGACGTTCACAAACATCAACAGAAAAGGAACGTACAAAGCCAAAGCTTCTCTATTTCAAGACGTCGATGTATTTTATGGAGACGGATCATTAGAGTAAGTAAATTTTGGTTGGGATCATCATATGTCTATCCAAAATATTAAATTCTTCACCAAGATGGATCATATAGGTACCCTTTAGCCGCATACAACGTTGAGCACAAGAAGAAAGGCATATCAAAAGAGGCAATGCCACGCAGCATTCTTCTCATAGAAGCGCAAGGAAAGAAGCTTGTAACACGAATGCAGAAATTGAGTATATTCGCAATCGAGTGCATATGCGTAGCTAGGTCATTTTGCTGAGTTGCTTACTTGCAAATACTTGCTTCAAGCGCCGTGGCACGCTGCGGCGCGCGGCGCGGCAGGCGGGCAGCCAGCGCGAAACGCGCATTTGCGCCTACAAACCTAACAGGGATACTTCACGCGTTGCGCAATGCGTGAAGTATCCCTGTTAGGTTTGTAGGCGCCTGTGTGTCGCCGCTCCGCTTTGTGTTAGGCTCTAATATTTAATCTGGCGGAGTCAGCGTTATTCAACTCATGATTTTGAAATGTTTGCACATCCTGTATGCATGGATTATTCTCATTTTAATTGATGAAAAAAAATATGTATTAAAGGAAAATATAATGTATGTTTTGTAAATATTAAGGTGGTTCCGTATCAAACTTAATGATTTCAAAAGCACACGAATTTCTACACAATTTCTTGTAGCCTTTTATCATAGGCGTAGGTAGGTCATTTTGCTGGGGGGGGGGGGGNGGGGGGGGGGGGGGGGGGCCCTCCACCACCGGGGGTCCTCCCCTGGAAAATTTTTGAAATTTTAACTCTATTTGAGCGCATCTCGAGGCACTTGTGGCGCTATTCTTCCTTCAATCTCTGCCTAAAAATCGCTCAGTTTTATACATTTTAAGGTTAAAATACTTTGAAATTGTTGCATTCAACAGGTTATTCTATTTAAAGGCATCCTCTCACGGGCCACGGCGACAGAGACTTTACCGTTGAAGAAGGTGTTTTTGTACCATCCAGAATTTCTGGGGGGGGGGGGTTAATTATTTTTATCCTTGTGTTAACAACTATAATGATTTTTAGAAAAAATAAAACTATTATAATTGAGTGAAAAATAATATCACTAAGAAGGAGAGACATAAATATGTTTTTCTTGTTAGACGAGAAATCTTCAGTATTTACACTATACTATGATACTATTCCAATACTATGATACTATTTCCAATTCTGGGGAGGGCCAGCCCCCCCCCCCTTCCTACGCCTCTGATCGAGTGTGGTAGGAGAACAGGAAAATTTTCTCCTTATACACTCAATTTCAATAAATACGTCATTACACCGTCCCAGTCAGTCCGCAATATTTTAAAAACATTTTAAAAATATTTTCATTATTGCTATTAAAATATCCTCTGAAAAATATTGATACAACTTTTTTAAAATAGTTTTAAAAAATATTTTTAAAAAAGTTTTAAATAACATTGCTAAAAAATTTTGAAAATAATTGAAAAATACTTTTAAAAAATAATTTACATAGCAATATTGTAAAAATATTTAATGTAATTATTTATAAAATAAAAGCATAAAAATATTTTTATAATATTGTCACGTAAATAATTTTTAAAAAGTATTTTCCAACTATTTTCAAAAATATTTTCAAAACTTTTTTATTAATATTTTGAAAATATTTTGAAAATAATTCAAAAATATTGTCTGTAAACATTTTTAAAATATTAATAAAAAAGTTTTGAAAATATTTTTACAGTATTTTTTAAAAAATATTTACAAACAATATTTTTGAATTATTTTAAAAATATTTTTTAAAAATATTTTCAAGTCCTTATTTTCAGTTATTATGAGGTGTTATTTACATTAGTGTAAATTTAATGTAAGTACCTATTACGTGAGATCGAAAAAAACAAATAACAGGAACGAGCCGCGCACTGACGCAACGCATGCTATAACAGGCGTGATTTTAACCCGGCCCACCATGAGCTCTCTGTGGCTCAGTGGCTAGAGTGCTCGGCTACCAAACTCGCGGCCCAGGTTCCAGTCCGCACGAGGGCGTCCGGGTGTTTTACGCTCCTAAACGTCGCAGGAATTCAGGTAAGTGGTTTAAATGTTCAGTACTTGTGTATTTCATGTTTCAAATGTAATAAAATTGCAGTACTATGAAAATGACGAAATTTGCCTGTACCTCCACATCTACTTGACAGAGCGCGCTGAGTATACAGAAGGGAATAGTGTCAATAACCATTGATAGAGCGCGCATGGTATACAAACAGGTAAACGTTCCGGTAAAATATTTTCGATAAAATATTTTGAAAATATTTTTAAAATTTTCCTTGGAAATATTTTTAAAATATGTACATGGAGTTAACATGTAGCAATTTTGAAAATATTTTGACAATGTTTTAAAAATAATTACAAAATAATGTCAAAAATGTTTTAAAAATGTTTTAAAAATATTGCGGTGCTGACTGGGTGTGTGTACCCATGTCGCTTACGGATGTGGCTTATCTACGTTTACAGTAATTATTCTCCGCTTTTTTGCCCTTCACTTCATTCATCGTCATAGTTTAAACACAATAATGTTCATTTTCCGGGACGTAAGATTTTTCGCCAGAGCCATTAAATTTAAATGTAAATTTTAAGTTATTTATATTTGTTTTCTTTAAATTTATGTTTCAGTGAGAGCGTTTCAAACTTAAACATTTTGCTCCACTTACACTTTGGTCTCAGCCTTAATAAAATACTATACGTCAAAGAAGTCGGTGTCAAATTCAATGTGCAGCAGGGCTCGGTAAGTTATTATAAAATTCTGTAAAATTTCATGGGAGCTGCTAAACATTTCTGAATGATCCGATCTGTGTTGCGGCTGAATCGTCTCGAACGTATGACTACGGATGAGGAAAGAAAAAAGGTTGGGTACAGAAAAGAAGTAAAAAATGAGCGCATTAAAATTCAAACATCGCGGCAACTTTTTCTGCATTGTTCAAAAAAGTCATGCCTCCTTATAATTTGATTTTGATTTGATATATGAGATATTTCGAGGTAATACCATGATTTGCTTATCTCGATAGTTTTTGAGAAAACAAAAAAAAAATTACTTTCGATCATATTTCTGTACATTGATTTGATAGAATTTAAGACAGGTGGTTTTAGCATACGAACTTGTAACGTTTGGTAATCGGCGGAGTCGCATTTTCATTCGTTCACTTTGATTTCAGGTGAATTTGGATGGACTTCTGAACAACAGCAAATTAGGGAAGACCGTGAATAAAATTCTTTCAGATGGAGGAGCAAATTTCGTAAATAAAAATAGAGAAAGAATCCAACCTCACATAAATGAAGCTGTCAAGACTAGAGTATCGCACCTCATCGATGGAATGACACTGCCAGAATTGATTCAGTTTTTGGAAGCTCTAATCAACGCGTAAAATAAACCATTGAGTTTGAAGTATTTAACTTGGAAGAAGGGCCAACAATTTTTTAGAGCCGGTCACGTTCTCATGTGATAGAAAAGGAGGAGAGAGCGACACTATTTACGTGAAAATCAACAAAATAAATGTATTCAAAATTGACCAATAAACTGTTTTTAAAATCCCATATGAGCTACCTAATAAGCTCCTTCGTTGAGGAATGTAATTTGATATCAGTAAAGGACATAATTCGACTTCTTCAGCTGCCATCTTTGCTTAGGGTTGCATATAGATTTTCCGGATGAATACATCCGTCAAGAAACACGGCGCCCTTCAGGTGAGTAGATTTTTGGATTGTTGAGGCATAGTCGGAGCAATAGCAAAATTGGAACAACGCAACGCACGTTTCCCGATTGCGATATCCCAGAATTTCCGATGTTACTTTATTTTTTTGGAAGCGAACAAACGAAAGACTAATATTTTGACATTACCATAGCGATCGGAGCTACATTCCCTAGTAGCAGAGTTATATAAAAAATTTGTTTTTAAAAGTATAAACCGTAAATAACCACAAGCTAAAGAATATTCATTGTTTATGTAATGGATGTAAAGTTTTTTAGTTAAAAGTTTACATTATCAATACGCTTTTTATGTGACCCTTAGTATAAAAGTTATATAACCAAATTCAAACAGTGTATAAAATTAATTTTCATTATTCTTCCTGGCTGGTAGCGCACTCTAGTTATGAAGTGTGCAAGTTTTCATATGCGATACTACCAGGTGGTGGATCATCGTAGAGTTGTGACTTACCTTCAATCTGCGGCGTCCTAGGCGGGATTAGAACCCACACCTCGGGATGGAGTTGCAATCCGAAGTCCAGTACTTTACCACCAGACCAGCCAGGCTTGATATGGATGGGCCCCTAAATGAGCCTCTAGACAGGGTAAGAACTGGAGGCTCTAAGCACAAGAATCTGCATCAGAATTTTGCGTAGAATTCAATGGTACAAACGGGAATTCATGAAACCAACTAATAAGCGAGATATTTGCGTAAATAGACTGCGCATTTTTGTAAATCCCGCTCGCCTAATATACGAATGACGTCACATTTGTAGCCAATAGGATTGTCGCAGCGCTGCGCAGCGCCGACTGAGCATCGGCCATCGAAAACGTCCAACGCTCCCAACGCCGGGATCGTAAACAAACGAAAATTGATAACAGGAAGGACCCAACCCAAGCACCCAAGCAACTCGAAATCTTTTAATTTTCATTAATTACAGTCCATGTTCGACTTCAAGAAAGCATTTGACAACCATTTTCCTCGTATTTCATAACCTGGAGCCACAGCCTATCGGCTCATTGTAATGTGCACTCTGAGAATCAGTTCCACAAGTCCAAACCCTGACATTCTTTTCTTTGACCATTCTATTTTCATTCTCGCCACAATTTAAGTGTTATGCAGTTTCTTTATCTAAAATATGTGGTCTTGAATTCATTCAGGAGTCAGAAGTTTACCTTTCTTTTAGTATTACAGCCCTTTGACCCCTCAAACTTCTCCGATATGACCTCATGTAGTTCAAGGTTTCTCTGGCCCGAACCGAGTGATTACACATCTGAGGTGTGTCTCATGGTTCTTCAAATTAGCAGTTTAGAACTAAATTAGGGACTACAGTGACTCAATCCAGTTCTGCTTTCTTGTTCAATGTTTGTATCAGTGTCTGTTCTTTTTCGTGACCAATCTAGTGCATGCACTGTTACGCTATAAGTACAGGTATTATTGCTTTTTTCCTGCTGTCAGACCTTTTTCTTAAGCCTGCTGATTCACCACAGAATCTGCCCTAGTTGTGTAAATAATTTGGTGTGTAGTTATTGAGTTAATACCTCCTTGCGGTGATGCAAACTTTCTCAGATCCGTCATAAGTGGGTATTGCATTTAGACGATCACTCGGACCAGATGAAATCACTGCCCTAGCAGCTTCAAATTTATACTTTGATCTCTGATTCACTAATAAATAACACTTTATGGTGTCATTTATATTTAATCAGTTCAAAGCTAATTCGACAATGAATCATCAATGGACCGATCGAAAAAGGAATTTTCTGGTGCGTGCTACGGCTGAATCGACATTACCTACAACTCAACTTTCGAAAGCATGAACCTTAAAAAAATTCATCAGGAACTGGTACTTGGTAAGTAATAATTATGTTAGCACTCTCCTATTTCTGAAGAGATGTGTGTCCTGTAAATTTCAGAATATACTCTCCTGCCATATATCTAAAGAGGAATACAACATTTCAAGTGGGTGAAGTTATAAAATTGTGGAAATTGGTCATTTAAAGGGCTTTTCTGCTCGAAGACATGACTGAACCAATCTGAAAGCTGTGAGTTACGAATGATGGAGGGTCCAAGGTGTCTTCCCTGCTTTAAAAGATAAGGAATTGTGCCTCAGGCCTTAAATGCTATTGGAAATTCCAAACATTGTGAATTCAAATGCACGCTACACTTCATCAATGAATATGGAAATTTGTCTCAGAGAAAATCTGATAAGACCATTCTGGTAGTTATTTATTCCTGGTTTCTTAATTTCAGAATTTTTGTATTCTAGTTATCATCAAATGCTAATCAACAGATATTGCACAAAACAGTTGCTAATTATTTGAGGATTCATTTCTTAATCAGTATGTTTTATGTGTTATGTTTTATGTTTTATGTTTTCATGCAGCGACGAGCCTTACTGAATTTCATGAAATGAAGTGATCACACCTACTTACCTGCAACATAGTTAGATCATCCTCCAAGCGTTAAGAAAATATTTTTCCTCTCTTTTAAGAATTCAGGGCGAGTAAAACCTGCTCAACAAAAGTTTGTGTAAGATTGTTCCATTCAAAATCACCTAAGAATCATTTCAATGGTAAAGTTGCCAACGATTCCTATTGAAAGTCGTTTGGTTCACTGAATTTTTCAGGTACTGAAAGATGAAAGGATCTTGAAAAGTCATAGAATTACATCCCACCATGAAAACAAGTTGGGAAAAACAGTTCAGATTGACCAGGGATGACATTTGTAACATTTACTTCTCAAACCAATCTAATGGCCAAACATAGGTATCATTTGCAAAACGTGTAAATTACATATCCTGAATACGTTGCTCAAACTTTCTACATCCAATTCAGACTTTCAAAGGGAAGCAAGTCAGCATATTGTTTGAATTAATTACTGAATTTTCTGCCCATGTAGAGGAAAAATATCACATTTCAGAGATTTTGTTGAATGATTTTTTAATTGAGAAATTAAGAGGAACAGGAAGTCTGAAACTTTGTGAATTTAGGTAAGTGGTTTCCCAGTTTAGCCTTGTCATTAACATCCTCTTTTTGCCATGAATGATTATCCACAAACGTAAGCATACTCACACTAACTGTCCAACAACAGATCCGTATGTACCCTGGTGATACCTTAGTAACTTCAGATATCTTACCTTTTGAACTACTTGAATGGTTGAAAAATATTTTCACTTCAAGACGGATGGTCATGTCCTGATTGAAGCTTTCGAAAATTGAATGTAGTGTCGATTCAGCCATAGCACGCACCAGAAAATTCCTTTTTCGATCGGTCCATTGATGATTCATTGTCGAATTAGCTTTGAACTGATTAAATATAAATGACACCATAAAGTGTTATTTATTAGTGAATCAGAGATCAAAGTATAAATTTGAAGCTGCTAGGGCAGTGATTTCATCTGGTCCGAGTGATCGTCTAAATGCAATACCCACTTATGACGGATCTGAGAAAGTTTGCATCACCGCAAGGAGGTATTAATTCAATAACTACACACCAAATTATTTACACAACTAGGGCAGATTCTGTGGTGAATCAGCAGGCTTAAGAAAAAGGTCTGACAGCAGGAAAAAAGCAATAATACCTGTACTTATAGCGTAACAGTGCATGCACTAGATTGGTCACGAAAAAGAACAGACACTGATACAAACATTGAACAAGAAAGCAGAACTGGATTGAGTCACTGTAGTCCCTAATTTAGTTCTAAACTGCTAATTTGAAGAACCATGAGACACACCTCAGATGTGTAATCACTCGGTTCGGGCCAGAGAAACCTTGAACTACATGAGGTCATATCGGAGAAGTTTGAGGGGTCAAAGGGCTGTAATACTAAAAGAAAGGTAAACTTCTGACTCCTGAATGAATTCAAGACCACATATTTTAGATAAAGAAACTGCATAACACTTGAATTGTGGCGAGAATGAAAATAGAATGGTCAAAGAAAAGAATGTCAGGGTTTGGACTTGTGGAACTGATTCTCAGAGTGCACATTACAATGAGCCGATAGGCTGTGGCTCCAGGTTATGAAATACGAGGAAAATGGTTGTCAAATGCTTTCTTGAAGTCGAACATGGACTGTAATTAATGAAAATTAAAAGATTTCGAGTTGCTTGGGTGCTTGGGTTGGGTCCTTCCTGTTATCAATTTTCGTTTGTTTACGATCCCGGCGTTGGGAGCGTTGGACGTTTTCGATGGCCGATGCTCAGTCGGCGCTGCGCAGCGCTGCGACAATCCTATTGGCTACAAATGTGACGTCATTCGTATATTAGGCGAGCGGGATTTACAAAAATGCGCAGTCTATTTACGCAAATATCTCGCTTATTAGTTGGTTTCATGAATTCCCGTTTGTACCATTGAATTCTACGCAAAATTCTGATGCAGATTCATGTGCTTAGAGCCTCCAGTTCTTACCCTGTCTAGAGGCTCATTCAATCTCTTAACTATCGCAGGCCTCTGAGTCCGTAATATGTTTGTTTATTGACGGATTCTTATGATATTTTACCAGACTTTATTATTTATTATTTATTTATCTATTGTTTTTTATTTAATGATGTAATTTTTTCATTTTCATTTTTTTAAACTCTCTGTCATTTTTTTAGCTCTCTCTTTTTTTTAACTATCATGTTTTTTAACTATCATTTTTTCTAACTCTCTCTATTTTTTTTTAACTCTCATTTTTTTAACTCTCTCTCTCTCTATTTTTTTTAGCTTTATAATTGCGTCTTTTTCCAGTTTTAATTATTTGGGCCTTTTTCTAGTTTGAATTTATGTCGATGTATTTATGTTATTTATTTATTATTATTTTCATTTCCTTTTTTCTTTTAAATTTTTATAATATTAATTTAAACATTTTAAAAAAAATTAAAATTTTTAAAATAATATTTAATAATATGTTTAAAATATTAACAAAAATAATTATGATATACTTTAAAAATATTAAAAAATATTATTTTAAAAATTTTAATTTTTTATATTTTTAATATATTTTTAAAATGTTTTAAAAATATTCATTGATTGTATTTCAAAAGTATTTTTGAAAATATTTTAAAAATACATGAAAAACATTTTAAAAATATATTAAATTTCAATATTTTTAAAATATTTTTAAAATATTGCTGTCTAACTGGGCAGGGTTATGAGCCAGACACGCTACCAACTGAGGTAACAGGGCTCCTCGGATTGTGTGCCGAAATATCCCCTTTTAACTCGTCTCGGAGCCACTAATACCTCTAATAATACCTATCCCACGCAGTCTGAGAGTCGAGGGTGTTCATTGAAATGAGATCATCATCATCATTCATGAAAATGAGATAGGTTTACGTTAAAGTCATTCAGGTCATTTATATAACAGTTATATTAAGCAAATTAAGCAAAAGGATACTATGCGTATAAAGAAAATTTATAAAAACCCTTCCTCAATTATATGAATTTTATATAAACGTTATCTTCTGAAAATATGAATAATTATTTTCATGGGCATTTTATATAAAACTTATATACACGATACATAAACTTTAGTTAAAATGGTGCTTATATAACCGGTATTAATTCCTTATACGTTTGTTAGGAAGGGGAAAGTGAATCATGCTACTAGGGTTCCGTAAAACAGCTCAAAGAGAATCTATTTCCAAAAATTGTGCCGTTTATGCGAGTAATTGCTTTTGTGTGAAGAGAATAATGCTGTCTTAAACATGCATCCATGGCTATGACGTATGTATACGAATTGTGCGGGGTACGCAGGGCCGGATTTACTTACTTACCGCCCATAGGCCGCCTGTATTTTGCCGCCCCCTTCTCATTCGTTTTGAATGACCAATAAAAACCATCAGGTGAACGTGCCGGAGGGGAGGGGTGTATAAGTCGCGTTTACTCGTGTTGGTCACATTTTTTTGCGAAAGCCCTGTCAACACTACTAGCAAACGTTCATACGGAACATGGCACGAAAGTTAAGTTCCGTAAACCTATCTCTGTAAGGACAAGGCTTTCCATTTATAAGAAATGAACCAAAAAATTATGAAACAACAAACATAAATGTGGTTTAATAATTTTAACTTTCGCCGCCACGCCGCGCTGATCGCACTGTGTTTGGCGCAATGCGTGAAGTATTCCTACAGTCTTACATGCGCTATGCGTTTCGGGCCGACCGCTGCTGCACGCACTGTGTTTGACGCAATGCGTGAAGTATTCATGCAGTCTTGTGGGCGCTAAAATGTGTTACATACCGACCGCCGCGCCGAGGGTTTCTCCTTTTCATCTCATGTTCTCGTCATCATTGTTCTCTGCGCCGCGCCGTTCCAGCCAAATTCCGTGTTCGGTTTCTCCCTTAGTCTTAACTCGACTATTTAAAGGTGCTGTCTATTGTATCACAGAAGGACGACAAAATTAGAGATATCCTCTCAGGAAATGAGAGATTTTGTCACCTTTTCTCGTTCGTAATTTTTTTTTCCTGAATCCAATTTTTCTTTATACAGCCACATTTAAAAAAATCGCAAAATTTGCCGCCATGTGGCCACCCCCTTAATCCGGTCCTGGGGGTACGTATTGTTTAAGTATAAGTTTACAAAACTTCTTTATTAAAAATTAAATGATTAGTTTATTTATAACTTTGAAAGTTCTTACTTTTGCTTAACTTAAACTTTTAATAAATCAATATTAATAAATAAAAGTTACAATCAAATATAATTTTAAAAAAACGTGCGTTAAAAGAAATTAACGGTTCGATTGAAAATTTAGCAGAAATCTGTAGGATGATTCAAAATCTGTAAAAAATCAAATGAATCACTGGTTTTTAATTGAAGAATAGAAATTAAGTACGCACTTTACAACGTCACAAATCAAAATAAGCATCATCCCATCATAGAAAGGTTGGTATTGAGGCAATGAACATGGAACTAATTTTCGGTCAATAGTCTCCTAGATTTTAGCTCATCTTGCTTAAAAATCGAATTTCCAAAGGAAAAATCTAGATTTTTGTACTGATTTATGAGCAAAATGTTACCTATACGGGTATTAATGTGTGTCAGAGGACGATTTTTTTCACTCAATAGTATTATAGTAGGTTTTACAGTGGTATACAGTTTGATTTCTGAACCTTCCTCTATTCCATAGAGAAAAAAAAGGAGGTGTTTGAGCGGCCTTGAACCTGGCCAGCGAAATCCGGAATTTGAAGTATGAAAAACGAACGAATGTCCGAATTTTTAGCTTAAATTAACTTATGATATAATTTCAAGTACTTTTTATAGAATGACTTTTTTCCATAATAAATTACACCATTTCCAAGAAAATCGATGATAAAGCTCGTCGTACCTACCTACGTCATCAAAAAAAATCCAAGATGCCCGAAATGCTAACACCTTTTTTTTTCTCTATGCCACTACTCCAAATTCTTGCTCAGAAAAGTCAATTTTTGTGAGACATCGATTGAGTAGTCAGATGCGCGGGGCTTTGCTTAAAAATAAAGTTTTAAGTGATCACCCAAAGAAGGAAAACTGTCAGTGGCGTAGCGTGAATGCCATTTTAACCTATGGTAAAGAATCGATTATTAAGGTGTTCGCTGCAAACACCCTGTCTATCGATCCTTTTTTATAGGTTTAAATGGCATAACAATCGATACATCGCAATTCACGCCACGTCACTGAAAACTGTATTAGGTAACTTCCGAATCGAAGACCCAAGACTTTGCAGGATTGGCAACAAGAGAACTCGCGAACAACTTTCATTGCGAACTGAAGTTTTTGAATCCTAATTCCTAAACTTTCGGAATTAGACGATTAAGCGATAAAACGATTAAGAGCAAAACGCGCTGGATGTATACTTTGGTACGACATTTATTGGTACCTAATATTTCAAAAAAGAATATTTTTCACTGCTTGAATGAACCCATCAAGTCAAGAAGTTTTCGCATGAAAATGTGGGGTTATGCCAGATGCAAATAATACCGAGCGTGTAGGGAAAATTCACCGTCAATGAGTGAAATACGGGAATGGTCGAGACGATATTTAATCGTTCCAGTTTTAATGAGACATCGTTCGCGGTTAATGGTCGGTGAAAGTGGAAAACCGTCGTCAAATTCCGTAAGTCAAAGGAGAGGGTTTGTGCGGGAGTTCTGTCGTTTCTTTCGAAAACTTCGGTTGAGCAAGTGGTTTTGCAGATTACTAATACACCAACGTATATCGTCACGTCCCTTACAGTACAGCTGCATGTCTCCCGCTGTCCTATATGAGTTTATTGTGCTCGTGGTTTATTGTGTGTGTGTTATTACTTAACGACGCGAGTGCCCAGGATTCCCGGACGTATGAGCATATATCACCTTCACCGGAGAAAATTACCTATGGAGCCTTGACTCCGAACGAAACCGAGCTACTGTTCGACTTATATCTAAGGGATTATGACAAACTGTACAGAAGTAACGATTTTAGAAGGGAAAGGTTGGATATTTTCAGAGAAAATTTGCTACGTTATGATAAGATGAATGAGGCGGATAGGGGAACTGCTGTTTATGGCATCGATCAGTTCTCTGATTGGACATGTGAGTAACTTTTTAACTACGTAGGGCAACTGAGACTGATTTTGTGCTACGAGAACCGTTCCACTGATTGAATTTCAATCATTGAAATGCAGTTTCTTGGACATTTTGGATCAAATCATTAGCTTTCAAACGCGACCCTCTAAAACTTTCTTGGATAAAAAAATAACTTAATTTGGGGAAAGGCTGCAAGAGGGGGACAAATCAAAGGAAAACCCCGGGACATTTTAAAAGTCCATTATTTTTTAAGTCCATTATCAACTGGGAACGAAAAATAAATAAAAATGAGTCGTCGATTTGCTGTTACTGTGAGACCGAGACTGATTATACGAGGTAAACACACTCGGCCCAGTGTAGTAAAATCAAAGCGCGTAAAAACAAAGATTACTAAGGTTGGAAATTTAACTACCAGCTCTCTCAGGACGGAAAAACTGGAAAAACTTCTTGGATTAAAATTACCTATTCACTGAGGGCTAAGATATGAAGTTTTTTCAAGGACGGAATGATGACAAAATTAGCTCTTACAGGCGGAGGTAATTTCGTCTGAGTTGCTGTGAGTACAGCAGTGAGTAGTCTGATTGTTGTTTCATCTCTCTTGCACTTAGAGGTATCCCATTAGAGAAACTGGGATAACATTTCTAGCCCTTACTACTGAACTTTCAAAGCTCTTTTCCGATTTGATAGTTCTACACACATTTTTCTAGAGCTTTTGAGTTTAATACTAGGTATTAAATGAGGTAATTATTGATTTAATTATTGAATTTAATACTATTAAAAAAATCGCTAGTTCTAGAGCCAGCAGCACAACAGGGTGTTTTTTTCAGAAGTCACGCTGAAGATTCACCTTCATCGAGGAAGCTGGTTTAAGGAAACTCTATATAAGGACCTTCAGGCTTGGAAAAATGCCTTTGAAGGATGCATTCGAAAACTTCTGTACTATCGAACAATTCTCATGTTCGATATGGTTCTTTAAACGCCTCTTATAGTTTTTTCCCCTTCAGCCCATTTTTTTTTTTTTTTTTTGTTTAGTTGAAGAATTTAAGCAAAGAATATCAGGGATAAAAAAAGAACCATTTGACGTAAGTGTGAACGAAAGCATGGTATACTATGATGATCCATCTCCTGGGGATAAGAAGATAATTCCCGAAAACTTTGACTGGAGAGACGAAGGAGTAGTGGGCCGTATTAAAGAACAGGTTCGTATGATTTTAATATAAGGATAAAGATCAATTACTATAGTCACTCTGTGACCACAAAGGGGCGAATTATTATGATCTATAATTGAGTTCCTATCTAGCATGAAACTAGCAATATGATTTCCACGTAGCGAAACTTGAGAGAAGATGTCCAATACAGTTGGTAATTTATTTCCAATTGTATTTCCATTTTATTTCCATCAATTTGTAATTTATTGGTAAATTACCTTGATCAATCAATCCAGGAGAAATTTTTACCCAATTTACCTACAGATAATAATGTGGCCAATAAAATTAAAAAATATTAATACCGTATCTGCTGAACCATACCGAACTTAAATGATGTGGACTAAATTATGACGACTATGAAGATATGAGGACTTCATCAAAGGGTGTCTCAATGACGACATCAGTACATGTCCCGACTACGTCATCAACGGTTGCCATTATAACATCGTCAAAGTTTTAAGTATATCTTATGATGTAAAATATTTTTAAATAGGTAAAACGGGCCTTTGGGGCCTTTTTAGTTTTTGAAGTTTTGAAACGTGGTGTATATACGAGATTGTGGACCGCTGGACAGACTGAGATGAAAATATAGAGCAGTTTTTACTTAAACGCTTGTTATGTACTGAAAAAATCTTCTTCATCTACCAGTTATGATTGAGGTCAGAAAGGATAAGAAAGGTAATCATGATTTCCAAAAAATTGTGATGACAAATCAATCAAAGTTGTCGCGTGCAGCTTTTAATTCTGCTCTCGCAAGTTTTCTTTTTCTTAAAAATCCGTAAGTTTGTCTTAACTTTATTTTTATTCGTATTTCATCACGTCTTATTTCTTGAATCAACAGGGGTTTATTTGCGGTTCTTGTTCTGCGTTTGCAACCGTGGCTACTCTTGAAATACTTTACAGCATTAAGCACCGTTCTATCAAGTATTTTTCAGAACAGCGTAAGTCTGAACATTCTCCCATTATCGGAGGAAAAATTTTCATTCTTTTTGACGAAATTTTTACGACCATTTCGGGTACCTGGAGGGGGTTGAATTCCAAGAGCGCAAACTCTAAAAACGCAGTTGAGGATTTGCTGAGTCGTTTGCGCAAGAGATTACCCTTGAAACTGGAGAAAAAGAAACAAGGAAAACTTTAGGTATGATAGAAATGTGGTTGCAATGTAACAAAATTTCTACAATGACACGATGTTGAATAGCGTCTGTTCAAAAGATAAACGCGCACATAATTTAAATGAGTATGTTTGTGAAGGTTGCTCAAGGGCGAAAATAATCCTTTAAACATGAAAATTTGAAGAGATTTATTTGATTTTTGTCAACTAGGATTTTATGTTTGGAACTTTAGGTCGGCTTTGTCTAAATACTTCGCCACTGAGCGAGCAAGAGAAATTAGTATTGCATGCCACAAACGGTATATGAATTTCACTCTAACGCCCAGATGCAACTCTTTGAGCTCCATAGATGTCGGTGTTGCATACTCGCGGGAGAGAAGGAGTTTTTACTCCCTGGGCATTCATCGCTTCCTCCGCGGTGTGGCGCAGCAGCGGAAAGTACAGAGAGGATCAAAAAAGACAGAGCGCCTTCAATTCCCCATTTCTACTACAAAAACACGCTGGATGTGAGTATCGTTTGTGCTTAAGTTTTATTCCTAATGTCTTAAAGGTGTCTTTGTAGTATACACGAAAAATTGAAAGCGCTCGGTTCTTTTGGATTCTCACAATACTGCCAGCCACACCGCGGGTGAAGCTGTGAGCGCCTACTGAGTCAAAACGCCTGCAAAACCGTGTGTATGCAATAGGGACATCCGTGAATATCGAATAGTTGCATGCAGGCGCTATAACGAAAATCATTAGGTATTCGCATGCGATAGTAACTGAGGACTTTTTACTTATTTCTCTTGTACCTTACCTTAATTCCAGCATTTCAAATTAACTGTGCCAATAATGTAAACTATAGGTATCGAAAAAAAATTATTGAAGGAGCGCCTCATAAAGCTCAGTTAGCCCAAAGCTGATTACGGAATGAGGCAACCAAACTAACAAAGGGATAAAGTAAGGTGTATCATGTGCAACTGAAAGCGCTTCAAGCTATAATCGATTATTTTCTCCGACGAAGCCTCTTAAGGAAGCTATTTCCTACCTACTTAAACCTTTAATAGAAAAGTTAAGATGCAGGTGATCAATTTTCCATTCCTCACAAACGGATCAAAAAATTGAGCTACCAATTTTGACCTCCGATGCTCTGCGCTGTTCATTTAGGGATCAAGAAAGACTCAATCAGAATTTTTCAGAGGTTGTCTCGTTAAGATCATATTATATTCAGGGAGGTTGAGTGACAAAAATAAGCTTTATCAACAACCTCCTATCCTTTTGAATTACGCAACTCTGACCCCAAGTTTTCGGTGGAAAGAGCAAATTCTGAAAAGTAGCGGGAAAATTATCTTCAGTACTGAAAAATATTATTCTTTTATATTTTTTTTTCTTTAAGAGGGAAGCTTACGTTAGACTAGACTCGACCCGCCTATAACCTTTCCTTCGTAAAACCTAGGAAGGCAACTGAGGTGACTTTACACTTCGTAAAAAACTTTGAACAGCCCCTAAACTCATTTTTATTGTATTTCTAAGGCAGGTTGATAAAATTAGCTATCTTAGGTTGAAAGAAGACAGAATTCTTTTTAATTTGTTTTTCCATTTATACATGGGTATTGTTTAAGAGCTCCTCGATTGTGACACGAGGTCACGTGGATGCGGCGGAGGTTGGAGTCATAACATGATCAAATATGTGCAAGAGGCCGGGGGGTTGGAATCAGATAAAACGTATCCTTACAAGGGCGAAAATGCAACAAGCGAGTGCCTTTTTGACAAAGATATGGCCATTCTTAAGGTGCGGCGTCTCATAATGGTAGAACCCGACAGCAATATGATGACTGCACATGTCTGTAGAAACGGCCCCCTCGCCGTTAGTTTAAGTGCCGAATCCCTGTATGTAAGTACCTACACTGGAAACAAAACACATCGGATCTAGAGTCCAGACTCATGAAAATATTGACAAGAAAAAGGACTCTTGATTCAATCAGATTCAAGCTCAAATCAAAAGAAAATCCGCTCAAATTAAGAGGCTTGGTTCTTGGTTTAAGCTTAAATCTGATTGAATCAAGAGTATTTTTTCTTGTCGATGTTTTTAAGAGTCTGGACTCTAGATCCAATGTGTTTTTTTCCAGTGTACATCATCATCTATCTATCTATCTATTTATCTATTTTTAACAAATGTTTTAATAATATCAGGCATACTATTCGGCTCCTTAATATACGCCGGTATTTTTTTGTTTAATGCGTTGAAGAAAATATTTTTGCGTCTCAAGTAAACAGACCTCAGAACACGGTGCCTACTGGACTGGGTAACAAAGTCATCAGATAGTGACATTTTATATTGTGATTTCCTGCCGTGCTAAGGAAGAACGCCGTACGAACATTCGAGAGTTGCCAAATTTCCTTCGATAAAATGTTCATTTTTGAGGCAAGTTAAGAATT
The DNA here is from genome assembly GCF_001854935.1 of Bemisia tabaci. NCBI lineage: Eukaryota > Metazoa > Arthropoda > Insecta > Hemiptera > Aleyrodidae > Bemisia > Bemisia tabaci. The sequence continues at coordinate 1,902,223 of NW_017547299.1, read as the reverse complement.
TTTTCCTCGAAATTTTCAGAAACTTCAGGTGAAATTGCAAACAAAATTATATGAAAAATGGAGAGAATAATATTCATATGTTCACCAGACAATTCGTGTTTTATAAAAGGATATTTGGCAACTCCTGAAGGTTTACACGGCGTTTTTCCTTAGCACTGCGGTATTGGTCTTTACCTTTCCATTCATAAAGAGCGGTGACGACAATTAGAACTACTTTTTTTTTTTTTTTTTTTTTTTTTTTTTTTTTTTTTTTTTTTTTTTTTTTTTAGTCGTTCTCCTGATAAATGCCAAAATATCGTCACGAAAACTACACGGAAAAAAATAAATTTCTGATTCAACGATTCAATTGCTAAAAACAGTGAGTACAATGTTTCAACGTAGATTTTACAACAAAAAATGCTACTCTAACCACATTGTAAACTAATTTAACCACGGGGATGGTTAAAGTAGTATTTCTTTGTTATAAAATCTACATTGAAACATTGCACTCACTGTTTTTAGCAATTGAATTGTTGAATCAGCAATTTATTTTTTTCGGTGTATGCAAAAATATTGCTGCAGCGTTAATTTTGGCAGTCACGTAAACGCAATTTTTTCTACTCCACTTTTTGCCGGGCGGGAATTTTGTTGATAAAATGAAACATCTTATCACAGATTTCTTCATTCGATATCAGGGCTACCGTGGAGGAGTCATGCATCCACCCAGTAGCGGCTGTTCCAAGGATTTAGAGCATGCGGACCATGCAGCCACAATTGTCGGTTATGGAGTATCGGGTGTGTATTTATCTACTCGTAATTACATCGGATATAGTGGCGCCAACAACAAAAGTATGGTAAAAAGCACTCACAATATCAGAAAGACGCACAGATTTTCAACACTAATACGCAACTTAGCTGTGTGTTACTAGAGCTGTGTTTCAAAATACCACAGGAATGCTTATAGCCGACTAAAGAAGGCTACAGAAGATCATATAGTTGGCTGTAGAATGCGGAGAAAATCATACGGCCGGACGGCCGGGCTGTGCGAAGCGATAAAAAATTATGCAGCCGGGCTATAGTTCCTATCGCCAGGCTTTACACATTATCGCCTGGCTATTGCTTTTTCGCCATCGATTATAAAAGGCTACAAGAAATTGTGTAGAAATTCGTGTGCTTTTGAAATCATTAAGTTTGATACGGAACCACCTTAATATTTACAAAACGCACATTATATTTTCCTTTAATACATATTTTTTTTCATCAATTAAAATGAGAATAATCCATACAGGATGTGCAAACATTTCAAAATCATGAGTTGAATAACGCTGACTCCGCCAGATTAAATACTAGAGCCTAACACAAAGCGGAGCGGCGACGCACTGGCGCCTACAAACCTAACAGGGATACTTCACGCATTGCGCAACGCGTGAAGTATCCCTGTTAGGTTTGTAGGCGCCAATGCGCGTTTCGCGCTGGCTGCCCGCCTGCCGCGCCGCCGCAGCATGCCACGGCGCTTGAAGCAAGTATTTCACACCAGAGGTATTGCACAGTATCATACGAAACTGGAGGCGCTCTAATATATTAGGAATGGCAGGCATCCATCAAAAGTATGGAGATTTCCTCGCAAAATAAATCAAGATACTACGGCCCAAAAAGAGAGGAGTGGTCCAAAAACTCACTAAGTCCTAGCATCCGTAATTGGTAACGTTTAGCATACACTTTATCGCCTGGCTGTTGCTTAGTCGCCATCGGCTATAAAAGGCTATAAGAAATTGTGTAGCCGGCTATATGGAAGCTATTGGAAATCTTGCAGCCGGCTGTAGGTCTATGGTATTTTGGAACACAGGTTCTACTGCCAATTTTTACCAGGGCGCGTAAGGGGGAAAATTCTCGGTGACTTCGAGAATACTGTTCTTAATTTCCATTGTCATTGACACACAAGGGACTTAAGGACACAAGGGTTTATCACAAGAGATGCTACGCAGTTATGCGTTACGCGTTACGCTTATGATTTTATATTATGAGTGGAATTTGGTAGAAAAATTAATTTTGCGCACTCGGGGGCCCTGCTTTCAGCCCATTTACTTTCTTCTTATTTATACTGTGTCCATTCGGCCTGCACTGAGGACTGCAGATGGACAGAAAGCGAGAGAACTGAATGTATAAAGTTATATTGGTATATTGCACAGTGAAACTATAGTATTTGGACAGCTGAATTTCGACTCGATACTTTCTGCAGGGGTGTAAGATAAGTGAAAGAGAGATATAATTGTAAAATTTAAAATGTCTGAAACGCGGGGGCGGATACAGCAATTTGGCAACACCGTGTCTCCTCCATTTTAACCTATCTTGTCGGGGCACCTGATCCCCCCAAGAATCGATACATTTCCATATGTTACAAAACAAAACAGGGCCGGATTTACCGACTTGCCGCCCATGGGCCACCTGTATTTTGCCGCCCCCTTCTCATTCTTTTTGAAACAAAAATAAAAACTATCAAGTGAACTTGTCGGAGGAAAAGGGGTGCATAGGACACGTTTACTCCTGTAAAAGTTCACGGAACTTTGCGCGAAAGTTAAGTTCCGTAAACCTATCTCTGTGTAGACAAGGCCTTCCATTTATAAGAGATGAGAGAAAAAGTTAAGGACGAACAAACATAAATTTGGTTTAATTTCCACAGCCGCGCCGCGTTGCGTCTCGCTGACCGCACTGTGCAATGCGTGAAGTATTCCTACAGTCTTGTAGGCGCTGTGTGTTTCACGCCGACCGCTGCTGAACGCACTGTGCTTGACGCAATGCGTGAAGTATTCATTCAGTCGTGTAGGCGCCATGTATTTCACGCGGACCTCCGCGTCGAGGGCTCCTCCTTTTCATCTCAAGTCCTCGTCAGCATTGCGCTTTTTTAATACCTACATTTGAAAAAATTGCAAAATTTGCCGCCATGGGCCGCGGCCCATTTGGCCACCCCCTAAATCCGGCCGTGAAACAAAATGTTGCCAATTTTCTGGATCCGCCGATGCTGAAATGAAAAACATAGGCATCACACTCACACACATGTTATATCTGGATTTATTATGAGGGAATCAGCGGCCTCCATATCTTTGAGACCGGGACTACATCTCACTCGACTGAATGGTCGATCCAACAAATTTTCAAAGAACTTTCATGATGCATAACCGTTCTGCATAAAATTTTTGATTACAAAACCCCGAAAATTTCAAACCAAACCAACATTATTGTGGTTTACAGTTTAAATATTGTAGCTTCGAAAAAAAAGTTGATTCTCTTGAAAGTCCAACGAGACATGTCCTTGACTCGAAATTTCCGCGTCATGATGCAAATTTCCATTCTACTGCCACTGAAATGAACTCAACTTCATGCAAATACACATCTCAGTGAAGTCACTGCTTGGGACACTGGAAAAAATATTTCGTCAAAGTCTTTGAGTCCAATTTTTCACCCAATCCAGGAAAATCTGTCTGGGTACTAGAATTTTGCCTCTTCTGACAAGAGTCTCTTTATCAGGGGCCGGGTCACATCTTTGAAAACAAGTGAGGAGGAAAACATTAATTTACACCTGGTATTGGTTCTGGTGAGAACTTGGCCCTTAAATGCCCAAGCCGGGTCAAATTGACCCAAAGCTTGATGAAAAGCCTTGTCCTACGGGTTGTATGGGGCCGGTACATACAAGCTTCTGATATAGGTCGACAAATACGCCATCAAAAAGAAACTGAAATCGTGTCGAAAAAAAGACAAGAGTCGAGCGTCAAGGATTTTTTTTGACAAGTATACCGCTAGAAATCCCTAGTCCAGTCAAATTGACCCTCCCATCTTTTCCTAGGGGCTATCTCATCTTGGTGCCGGTGCATACGAGCTTTAGATTATAAGTTTACAAATACACCCTAAAAAGAATCAGACGCCAGATTGAAAAAAAGAAAGAAATCGAGTGTCAATACAGTCAAAGATAGGAGCAGAGAAGATATTCTACCCTCGTATTTTAACTTTCCGCCCGAATCTTAGTGACAACTGATATAGCAGAGAATTGTGATTGCACGCCTCTCGCCATCGCGCGCCTTCAATTTTGCACATGCAACACGGACATCCATCAGGCACGAATAGTCGTATCTCTGCGCCGTCATCAACGCGCGTCGTTTCCCCGTTTGCCTTATTTATAGTGGTGCTTCAAGGGCTACGTGAGCAACACAACCGAATATAGGAGGGAGGCGAACAGTCGTAAACAGATCCGAACATCATGGGTAAGATCTCCATGCTAAAAAGTTAGATTTTCACAAAAAGGTTCCTAATTTTACCAACTTGAAACGAAAATGTTTGTATTTTTTTCTTATTTTCAGAAGTTAGATCGGAGGATGATAGAAATCGGAAAAGAAGTTTACCTTACTGGATTGTTAAGAACAGCTGGGGTAAAAATTATGGGGGTCCTCGGGCGAGGGTGAGTATAATGAGTATATTAATGGTAAAAATAATAATTAAATATTACTAATTAATTTATGAATAATTTTGATGCTGTCTGTTACCTGCTGCGCTAACGATGGCGCAGCTGGAAAAATAGGCCTATATTGTGAGGAAAAATCCAAGCTCGTAGCTAGGGAGGGGTGCTTGGGGGCTCTGCTCTAGCCATCCTCCATCCCCGAAATCAAAAGGCTGTCTAGAGGCGTCGTGTGAGGCGCGACGTTGCATTTTCTTTTGCACAAAATCAAAGACGGGGGGATAGGGGGCCTTTTAAGTAGCGCGAAAAAAGTGAGAGGTTCTAGTCCACAATTTGTACGAACCTCCCCCCCCCTCTTCGCCGCAAGTCTGCACCGGCTGTATTTTTCGATGATTACTATTTATTGTCACCTTTCATATAATTTGTTTTCTCTCTGAATCGCAGGGCTATTTCTACATTTACAGAGGTGATAACACTTGTGGAATAGAGAACAAACCGACCGGAGCTGTTGTGGAGTAACATCAATGGGGCGGATTCGGAATAATACATCAACGATGTATGAGAGTAATAATTCGTATGTTTTCTGGGCGTAATAATTAGAGTATTCTGAATAAAATGATAGCATTGATAGAGTATCCTTTTTTGCCTTATTTAACATTCATCTTGTGACTACTCGCGCTAACAGTTGATTACCTCGTTGCTGTCTAAAGCACTGAAGCATGGAATAAATGTTCGCCTCGATGACTGGACCATCTTTTACACCAGGACCAATAAAGTGACGACACCTTGTTTGTTTTCCTGATTTTCCGTGCGAGTGTAAATTAAACGCTTGCGTACAGTTGTTAATTAGTCTGTATATAATCAGTTGCCTCCATGCATAAACGGAACTTCTATAGGGCTGAGGGGGGAGGGGGGTCTGGCTTGCCTCAATAATGACTAAAAATGACATACTGGTTGTCAAGTTTTGATGTAAAAGTTTGATCAAGTCATAGAAAAAAATGCGCTGTGCTCCTGGCACATCGTGAATTGTGAAATCGTTTAAAATTTACTTTAGTACCTATGGGGTACCTGCGTTCAATGTTTTACTTTGCATGTTACCAGAGCTAGGGGGGAATCCCTAGAGAAAAACGACAAAACCAGCGTGAAGGCTACTAGGCTACTTTTAATATTTATCTTCCGTCGCATCGCCAAGGCGCAACGAAACAACTATTCGTACTCTCCGGAATGCGTGAGGTATCACGAGACATTTGAAGGCGTTTTATAAACTGCCAACTTTCCATGTCAAGATTCGTGTGTAGCATGTAAGTGAAATAAATGAAGCGCATGTAAAGCATAATATAAATGGAATTACTGATCTTACGAGCTTCTTAGTGCTGCAGTTATGCCCACATTTACTAGTTTTAATTTTTTTATTGTAGCTTTCGCTCCAGTTGATTATGAGCGTGAAATATGCTCGGATGTGTTTTCGTTCCATTTAAGCTTTTTATACACTAAACTACATATGTACATTACTACTACAATGTACTATTTTGTATTTTATTGTTGTTTGAGTTCCTTTTATTGAGTTATATTTCTTACCAGGGATTATCTTATTTTCTTAGTTATTAAGGAGTGGTACTGTCCGCAGGGGTGTCGTGGAGCGCCAAAGAGCGCTATGAAAGCGGCTTTTATATGTATGTATACATACATAAAAAGAAAGCATAAAGGAAGCATAAAGAAATACATAAAAGCGGTAAGAAATACACATTGTGTATTTCTTACCGCTTGTTTATTTTTAATTCCTCTATACAAATTATCCATTTTCTAAATACAATCCTAGCTTGAGCACACCTAAACTGTTTGGTCAAGACTGCAATAGCGGCGAAGGAAAACCGGCAAAGCCAGCGTGGAGGCCACTTCACTTCAATATTAATGTTTCAAGCAAAAGACAAAAAGTCTTGCCTTTCTCTTTTAATTAATTCATTAAATAAACACGCAAAATGCGTTACCATAATTGGATTGCATTTTGCAAAAAGAAACCACTAGCATTGCAATGATGCTAAGCCCAAGTAGCATGGATTGCAATTTCATTGCAATGGATTGTGAGTTGATTGCAATTTTTGCTTGTTGCCTATACGTTCATTTGAAGGCGCTTAAAAAGTTGCAATTTTATTGCAATAAGTTTGCAAGAAATGTAGATTATGCTTGTTTTTCAAGGCACTATAAAGACTGCAATTTCGGTGCAATCATGTTGTAACAAATTCACGCCATGTGCCTGGCATCCAATTCTCTAGTTGTTTTAAAGTTTTTTCGACTTAAATGTCTCACCTACCTAACCCATATAGCCCAACATATTTTGAAAATATTGTCACCTTTATCAAAATATTTTCATGGCAATATTGTAAGTAAAATATTTTCAAAATATTTTTAAAACATTTTAAAGTAATATTTTGAAAATGTTTACAAAAAATATTTTTAAAATAATTCAAAAATATTGCCTGTAAATATGCATGTTAAAAATATTCCTTAAGAAAGTTTTGAAAATATTTTAAAAATATTTTTTGAAAATATTTTTAAGTTCTCAAGTTAGTATGTGGTGTAATTTACACCGGTATAAATTTAGTGTGAGTACCTATTACGTGATATCGAAAAAAAAAATCAGACAAAAAAAATATGAAAAAAATAAATAACACGAAAAAAAATAAATAATAGGCAAAAGAAAGAAGCCTGAGAAAAACGGCGTTAATCAAATCTATGATGAATGTTGAGCCACGCACTGACGCAATGCATGCGATAACAGCCTTAACCATAACAGGCGTGATTTCAACCAAGCTCATCATCAGCTCCCTGTAGCTCAGTGGAAGAGTGCTCCGCTATGACATTCGCGGGTCGGGTTCAAGCCACTCAAGGGCGTCCGGTATCTTATGCTGCTAAACGTCGTAGGACATTAGGTAAGCATGGGTTCGAATTATTATAATTTCCCCGGAAAATTTAGGGGTTGAAATTTAAAGGTCGTCAATATTGAAATTTCTTTGCAAAAAAAAAAATTGCAACTTTTTTACAATGAGGGGGTCAGATGTTGTAAAATAATTGCAATTTTCTTGCAAGAAAGTTGAAATCATCTGGAAATTTTATTTCATTTAAATTGCAATTTTTTCGTTGCAAAATGCTACTTGGGAGATTGTGCAACTTCATCTTTTGCAATAATATTGCTGAAATCGTGAAAAACTATGAAATTTAGATGGTTATTTTTGTTTTAAATTTACAATTTTTAGCGAGTAAAATAGAAACTATGAATGGATAATCGGGTTTTTCCTCCAAGACCAAAGAAGTTGCACAATATTAGCAACATTGCAATACTAGTGGTTCCTTTTTGCAAAATGTAATCCAATTATTAATCTTTCATCGCATTGCTAAGGCGCAGCAATACAACTATTCGTACTCTCCGGAATGCGTGAGGTATCACGCCACAATTGAGGGCGTTTTCGAAACTGCCAGCTTTCCGCATTGGGATTCGTGTGTTGCATGAATAATGTATCTACTAAAACTGGCTGGCAATATCAAATACTTTTACAGTGCTTTTTCAGTACCTTTCCGAGAAATTCAATACCTCATAAGCAGAAAAAATCAGTACTCTTTTGGTGCCTTTAAAAGACGAAATCCGAAAAATGTATTTTTGCTATAAAGAAGTTTTACGGAATTCAACAACTTAGCACAGTAGGTACTTAGAGTAACTATTAGTTCTTGACATTCTTTTTTTTTTACCTTTCAAAAATGACTTTCCACTCTTAGGTGTTTCGTGGCCTCTCGCTTTTACTGACAATTCAATGACTTTTTTCACCATCAGGTTATTTTGATATCAGGTGAAATTCAGATTGAAAATAATGAAAGAACTGCCAATTTTGATGCATCTATGGATGGCTGAAGTTGGGAAGTGCGTACCTCCGATGGTAATATGTTGTAAAATTCCGCTCAACTTTTTTTTTATAACTTAAAAGTAAACTTATCGCATTGCTAAGGCGCAGCAATACAACTATTCGTACTCTCCGGAATGCGTGAGGTATCACGCCACAATTGAAGGCATTTTCGAAACTGCCAGCTTTCCGCATTGGGATTCGTGTGTTGCATGAATAATGTATCTACTAAAACTGGCTGGCAATATCAAATACATTTACAGCGCTTTTTCAGTACCTTTCCTTGAAAGTTATTCTTTTATTAAAACATATTCACAGAATATTTCAAGGATATATTTTGGTTGGTTTTCTCCTAAAAAAAAAAAAAAACGTAGTCGGAGATTATGAAATATTGCATTTCAGATACGCACTTTTCGGCTTTGGTCATGCATATCGACGGTGAAACTACCAAACCACGTATCTCGGTTTGCGACGTTGCAGACTTCCTGTCATACTTTATTTTTTAAATAGAAAACTACTCTACGTCAATTCGTGAAAACTTCCGCGATTTTTCCTCTTTGTGCGGAGAAAAATCTGTGAAAATTGTAAGGAATGATGTTGATTTGATCTCCTTCAAAAAAATAAATTGTGAGTGGAGATTTTTAAACGCCGCAAACGAGATACGTAATCTGGTAGTTTCACTGTCGATATGTAACCTCATACAATCTGATCTAGCCCTCTGTGGCATATAGTGTAACTTATTCGTAACAACGCATTTTTCGGTTTCATAAAAAAATTTCTGAAATCCGTCGCTCCGTTGCTTTGAAAAGCTTTTGAGACCGCAACTAAAAACCCAAATAAGCCAAGTTCGTGAAACTATGGTGTCGTTGCCTCGACCGGGCTGTGCTGTGTTGCCAATTGTTGGAGGATAGGTTACTTGCCCGGTGGTGGCTACCGCCACTCATGATTTGAACTACATATCTTTCTGGGGGCATGATGCTGCAAAGTATACATTTTTTATTCTTTGAAAAAATGATCAAGTACCAAACTGTTGAAATTTTAAGGGAGAAAATTTAGTACTCTATTTTTTAACGAAAGCTACAGCATTGATGTGTGTCCCCCAGATTCTGAAACTCAATATTACCTACTTCATGCCATGAGAGGTTTAGAACGAGCTTCAGTCCATTAATAGCCATGCGAGTAACCACATTTGTGCTCCGTCACACTTTTTGCCTACTCTACCTAGTAGCAATGACCTTTAAGAAGCATTTATCAAAAACTCTGGGGGAAAAAAAACAGTTAAAACGATCATTTAAGGAGACCCTTTTTGCCTATATTTTTTGGAAATATTTGACTCACAGTTGCCTTTAATACTGAAAAAGTCTTGAGAGAACAAATGTGACTTCTTTTAAAGAATTTTTAAACATTTTTCAAACATTCTAAGCTAACAGTGACAAGCTATATATACGTGACTTTTTAAGAGTTTTTTAAGAGTTTTTTAACAGTTTTTATTAAAAGTATCTCACTGAAATTTTATCACTTGTAAATTTCATTTAACAAAATACCCAAAGAGGGTTCCCTGAAACGAACATTTTAACCATTGTCTTTTTAAAATTTACAATTAAGTTTTCTAAACAGTATTATTTTTAACAGTAGTTGCTGTAAGGGTAGTATATTTTGAAGTACTTAGACTTAATTTAATTTAAAGCTGCTCTTAAAATTAAATGAGTATATGAAAGGTCATCATCTACAGAAGAATCAAAAAGTTGCTTGATTTAAACGAGTGAAAGGAATTCCTTCTTTGAAGCTTTTTACGGACAAAACAGAGGAGGCCAACAGCCATGTCAATGAAGCTTTTAGCAAGTTAATTTAAAAAGGTGGAAGAAAGGGAATTTTAAACTGATGCAACTGCTAAGGTACGTAAGCAAATATAAAAAATATAATTTGCGATAAAATTACATTTTATCCATTTATGAGCAACAATTTTTCTTTACAAAATACTGAATAAATTAAAATATATTTGTGACAGATTTTATCAGCCAGAAGACTGGACACTCAATCGATTTGAGTTCACACAATGACTCTACCGCTCTTGACATTTCAATGAATACCTATGCCAATATGAGAGGTAAGTAATGAACAGCATTAGATATACATAGGAAATCTTTTAGCAACAAGTTACGCTTGGCTAATTGTTCCTTTCTGTTTTGTACTTAAACTTGGAGGGCTGAACGGATAGTAACCAGATAAATTTAGAGCTATATTTTGCTCTGCTTCATCAGGAGAAAAACATTCAAATGAATGATCGATAGGAAGTTGAGCCAACACTTCAAGACTAGGAATACAAAGTTTGGAATGCTGGTGGATCATTTTCGCCCAAAGAGTCGGTTTGTCTGATTTTTCATCAAAGAAATATGAACCCCAAAAGTTTGATTTTAAATAAGATTCTGCTTCGTGTCGGGAATTGGGATTTTTTTCTGGATCTGACTCCGCATTGAGTTCCTCAATGACAGCTATTGTATCACAGTTAGAATATCTTGATGGTGTGAAAATATCTTGCAACAAATTATCACCAATGTAGAGGCACTTCGGTTCCTCTTTGCCGGTGATTCTGCCCAAAAATTTATATAAGTCTGGCCAGTTGCCTTGACTATAACAATTATTCGGCTGCAGATCGTCACTGGTAACAGGATCTGTTTCAGTGATTCCTTCGATTTTTAAGAATGGTCGACGGGCAGTGAAAAATCCTGGTTTTCTTGAGTAAAAGACTCCAATATCAAAATACTCTTTCCAGTCATCACCCAGTGCTTGCTTACTTGTCCAGGATGCATAGTCAATATTAGATCCTGTGATTACAAACAATTTCTTTGTTTTCTTCAATTCTCTGAGCCATTTTAGGATGTTAGGACTACTTTTTTTCACATACTTGGGATAGTCGGCTTTAATAGTAGGAAAATATCCTCCTTTGTTCAACTGAAAGTGCTCTCGTGCATACATTTCCTTTAGTCCTTCAAGCATATCAGGAAAAACAGTATATTTTTCCGGTCTTTTACCCAGTTTGATATCAACAGCGTCTACCGCTCTGGCGAACAGTAGGGAGGCTGGGGTGTCAAAGTAGTCCAAAAGTGTCCGCATCTGCTCTGCCAGGGACCCCTCCCAATAAGTTAGAGGATTTGAGCAATATTCAACACCAATATTCCACTTCCTTTCGGGACCGTAAGTTTCAGCTATTTCTTCGTTACTCATTGCTTTCGTTCCGTGGCATGCTCGCAATACAGTGCCATCATGACCAATTTTCAGTATATTCCCCTTAAAATTGTCCAAGATGAGACCTCGCTGTACAAAATCAATTTCGTCCTCAAAGGGTGGGAGGAAGATGCTACTGTCGTATCCTTTTCGCTCCACTAAGTATTTTGCGAACAAATCAAACTCTAGTTTAGCGTTAGCTAAAAGCTGGTACTCACCGAGAGTATTGTCTAGATCAAATCCTATACAGTCGTAGTCATCCAAACTCAATGAGGGTGCCATATTTAACGCACTTGGGCCTGCCTGTAATTTCACAGTTCTTGTACAGTTTTTAGAGTAATCACGCACTATCGCCACTATCACTTTCCTCGCCGGTAGGGGGTTAGTTATTGTTATTGTCGAACCTGCTCCTGTTTCTGCATAGCTCCTGATAAGGACAAATCTGTGGCTGGCACTCAGATGTTGCTGTCTCCCATTGGTCGGCGATGCACCGTTGATTGGTGGTGATGCAACTCTCCCGCGATTGCCACAAAAATCAGAACACTCCCGAAAAATTTTGCACCATTTTAATTCCTTTGACTTACTAACCTTTGCCAAAATTTTAGGTCCCATCATTTTCACTGAATGGCGGATGATAAAAGGGGGGGGAGATGTTCTCAGAGAGGGGGCCCTCTATAGGATTGCCCCCCCCCCCCCCCCCAGTAGTTCTACAATCGGCGGACCAGAGGTTTGGCAACATTTGAATTGAAGAAGAGGTTAGGTTTTATCACAACAATGATAACAGATGTAAACAAATAAATTTCTGTCAAAATCCTGTTCCTTTTACCGTTTCACTTTATAAATATTGTGCATCATTCAATCAACTGTGTATCATCATTTCACACTTCAAAGATGGACAGTTTCAATGCCAAGAAAGATAGGTAAGTAATTAGGACAACATTAATCTTATCTCACTCTGGTTTGTCGTATTTCTTACGTCAAATGTCTTCTAGACTGTACCGAATCTAAACATTTTCCCTTGCTGTGCAATTAAGATTCTGTCTTGCAACTAAGGTGGACAAATGTCTGAGGTGTATCTATGGATAAAATAGTTGGTGTAGGGAGGGCACCTTAGAAATACTTCCTGTAGTGGAAGAAGTGCAGAACTCAGCAACACATAATTAATTTCATAGGCTAATCATGTTCTAGCAGTAAAATGTTATTGACTCTAAAGGCCCTCTAAGTTCTGTCTGAGGGGTATAAAAGGTAGACGGACATCCAGAGGTGGAAGTTATCTGACTGGTTTCAGATAGGAGGGTATTAATTGAATCGGCGTGTACGGAGACTTCCGATGTCCAATAGGTAAAAATGCACATTACGGGCCCCACGAACTCCTACCGGAAAATTGATGGAAACTTCACAGGGAGGTAAAGTAAGGTAAGTAAAATCGAAATTAAGTGGCGGAAACCATGAAAAACGCTGTTTAATGATCACAATGTAGTGAAATAACACCAAAATTAAAGGGCTCACGAAACACGATTTCCGCCATTTTTGTTGTTGTTGTGGGGATACTTATTGTGATGCCAACCTAAGAAATGAAAGAAACACTGATTCGGGAGTACGCAAAGGCGAAAATACACTTTTATTCAGAAAACAGGAAAGTACAAGGTAAAAATAATGCAAAAACANNACGTTTCCGCCACCGTATTTTACCTCTCTGTGAAGTTAGAAACCAACTCCTGCCGACAGGAAGATCAGAAACTCGATATGCCCAGGGGCCGGTAATCTGCATAATAACCGTCCAATACAGTATTTCAGGATTTGACAGTGCCGATTTCGTTGTAATTAAAAGACACAAGATGGTTTAAGGCATTGAATGTAGAACGATTTTGTAAATAATCCCCCAAGTAGAATTAAATGTTTGCAGGGCCGGATTTACATTTTTTGCGCCCTAGGCTAAACTTAGGGTGGCGCCTCTAAAAGTAGGCGCTCTCGTGGGGGGGGGGAGTCTCCAGACGTCCCTCCCCTCCAGATCAGAGGGAGGATGTTAGGTGTCAGGAAAATGTTGACATTTGATGACAACAAAAATGTCATTTTTTAATAAGTCACGTTTTTGAATAAATTCTCAAAAATGTTGCGCCCCTCAGAATGTTGCGCCCTAGGCTATAGCCTATGTAGCCTATTGGTAAATCCGGCCCTGAATGTTTGCAAAAGAGATCGATCTTATTCATTAGTGTGGTGGGGCAAAAGAGACCACTGCAATTATGAAACCCTGTATCGGACAACGGACGTTTTCACATGAGTTGATTCAAATAGCATGGCAAGTTTGTATCAACTCCTTTGAATTATCATTACACTGTCGATGGTTACAGAGTGAGGAAAAGTTCAATATTTTCTGCTAATTCTCGTTCAATTTTTAGTCAAGTCATTGAGGAAAAATCCTTTTATTAGGTAATCAATATTCATTATTTGTTCTGATTATAGAGCGAAGAAAATGAAGAAAGACAAAGTCCACAGCAAAGCGCGCAAGAAGAAGGGAAGTGCAAATGAAGTCAGCAAGAGCAGACCCAATGATACAGTTACAAACACTAACAGTAAGGTCATCTCTCCTATTTATCATTTAAATATGGCTGCAGCCATATTTCTTTAATATTCTTTTGTTTCTCTATTACCTTTTACCTAATAATTTATTCATCCTTCCTTCAATTCTTTATGAGGGTAAGGAGATGAGACTTCTAGAGGTAGTATGTGAAAGGTTTGGGATAGTGCTGCACAAAAGGATACCTGGTAGGGCTCCTAGACAACGTCGGTTTTTACTTTGTCCAGGGTGTCAAAAGAAAGCTCTAAAATGTCTCCAAGATGTCCAGGTCTTCAAGATTTTCCACTTAAGTACATGCCTGTAATACTAGAAATTGAAATTCTCAAAGTCTCCTCCAAAGATCTTACAGAAAGAGAAGGAAACTTACAATCGGTAATCTGCAAAACTCAAGATGCATCAGGGTACTACTTTCCAATTTTAGCTTTCATTCGTTACTATCCACAATCTAGCAAATATAAAACGTATACCTGAATGGACCAGTAAGATGATTGGCTGCTTGGAAAGGTTTCCAATGTTAGGAAGCATCCTTGTTTTGATAGGTAAATACCCTCTATTTTCCCTTCTTATGAGCATCCAGTAAGTCTTTCTTTATCCATTCTTTTGAAATGGCTTTTTCTTCTTTTTTTTTGGCATGCCTTGATCGCTGGTATTTCACTGTTCAGGTTCTGAGTATTTCCAACTTTACTGAATGTACCCATCAGCATATCTCAATGATCAACACATCCAAACATTTTCAATTGGGATGCTAAGCACCGACCTCTTATGTTTTAGAAAAGTCAGCAAATTGCCAAACCAAGAAAATATCTGCAATTAGGTAATACCAGTGGGTTTTCGAAAGAAATGTTTCGATTATTTCAGTATGTCATAGGTAGACCAATATTATTTTGCAACTATCAGCAAAAACACCAATGATGATTCCAACAAAATATTTCATTCAGCCAATATTTCTACCTATATATTTTCTACCAGGCTCAGATGTAGGTTTTTATTTAAAAGCCAATCTTTTCACCAAGGTCAAAACTGCCGTTTTTTATTTTGATTATTCGTTACTCTCCAGTTTTTCCAGTGAAGTTGAACTCTCAGATTTGGCGCGGTAATTTTTAACTCTTTCTGGCATCTTACTTGATTCAGTTGGTATGCATGCACTAATCTGTACATAGCATTGCTCATTTTCAGGGAGCACTAAAGTAGCAGATGAAGAAGAATCCAACTCTTCAGGTTCAGACAGTGAAGAATATGAATCACAAAAATATGCTCGATCGAAAATTGTTTCAAATCAATCGTATTATGATAAAAGTTTACCAGATGTTGATCCAGAGCCTTGCGCAGCTAGTTTAGAAGAATTGGCAGCAGCTGATGATGTGACAGGTAAGGATTTAGTTTTAGATTTAGCTTTAAGCAAGGTTATTTAGGCTGGCAACAATAGGACCAACTGGTCCTGTCTTCCTCGTGGCCAGCATAGCACATTCAATGCATACAATACAACAAACTACATCTGACAATATTTGCAAAAAGAAAGAAAAACTGCTTAAAACAAGGAACCATATGAACTTCTAGTGCTAAACATACTTTGACAACTTTAGGGAAAATATAGAAAATATCAATGAATCGACAGTAGATATAATAAATGATAAATATAAATGTAAGTAGGTAAGAAAGTAAATGGATGAATAAGCTGAATTAATTAATAATCATATCAACTGAACAAAAATGATTTTACATCTCTTCTAAAAATATTTAAATTATCCTCTTCTCTACATGATATGGGCAAACAATTAGAGATCCTAATTGAAGAAACTGAGAAGGATTTATGGAAGACAGCAGTTCTATGAGGAGGAACCTGGTATTGAACACTACAAGGGGCAGTCGACCTGCTTTGACCCACCTGCATGTACAAAGCTTTCAATTCCATAGGCTGATTAATACACATGATGCTCTTCGCAGTTATAACAGTCATGAGCTCTAGTCTCTCAGCCAACTTCAGCCATTTTAACTTTTCAAAGTACGGCTTAACGAAGTCAAATCAAGACAAGTCATGAATGTAGCGAATACAGGAGTTCTAGGCTGTCCGTAACTTATCCAGCTGCTTAGCAGTAATATCACAGTACACTGGTAGCGCATAATCAAAGAAGGGAACTATTAAAGGAAAAGGGTAGGAAATTTCTATTAATACGGTATTGTTAATGGCATATCCACTCAGCATTCATCTACAAAATATTCCATTGTTTTTTTGTTTGATTTTATTGACCTAGGTAAATACTTACTTACAATTAGTAGCTATTCTTCCATCATCGATTTACTTGTGCAGAATGATGACCAGGCCTTACAAAAAGCCTCTCCCATGACCATGGCAATAATGTCACTAAATGTGATTTCTTCTCTCCTTTTACAATTTTTTCTATCATTTCAGGTGGCATTTTCCAGTTTAAAGGGGAAGCTGATTGGGCATCCTGCCCAGAAAATATCAGTAATCAATATTTTCACATCGACTTAAAGCAACTTGCCTCGAGTCTTTCAGCCGTGCCTTTTTATGATCGTGTCAATCTTTTTCATGATTTTTTTACGGTGAGTGTCCACTGCTATTTTGCCCTCAAATTTTTTGTGACACTCTGCATGGTTTGAAATTCTATACCTCTGGCACAGAGTCCTATAATCTCTGAGGTTTATTATTTCATGCTGAAAGATTGCCCTCATTGCAATCGCTTCCTTCTCTTTGCTTGTGAAGAACTATAGACAAAAGACCCAAGAACAAAATATTCTGTTTAAAGAAAAAAACTTAGTCAATTGCTCTCACACCACCACAGTACACCTCTGCAGGCTTTAAAAACAACCCTGACTATCTGGCAAACCCCTGCTCTAAGAATAAAGATAATCCTTAAGAAATTATATTAAAAGCTAGGTTTCTTGTTATCATACTTTTTTTAGTGATCTACTTTTATTTTTTTTTATTTTTAATTTATTTATATATTCATTGATTTAAAAATCACTATGAAGTATCTGTTTTTGGGGTTTCTTTTCTCATTAATACTTTTTTTTAATCAATAATTTTTCTGTTTTAGTCTGATGAGAAACAAGAAATGGACATCAAGGCCGAACAACAGTTCAAACTCCACTCTCAGAATCTTGGTTCAACAAAAAATATGAAAGATTTGGATCAGCTGCTGTCCAGTGTCAAAAAGCAACAAAATAAAGCAGTAGAACCTCCAAAGACTGTTTCAGAGCCAGACTATGACAATGTTTCAGCGCTCACTGCCCAGTTCAAAAACGTCCGTTCTGATCTAACTGATCTTCTATTCTCCAGTGAGGCTCAGTCAGTCTCAACACCCAGTATGTATCCCTCTATAGTCTTCGATTTTTAAGAAGTCTACAATTTGTCCTCTAAATTAAATTAAATTAAATTCACTCGTGGAAAAATCTCCTACGTCCACTACAGCTCTCCAGAGTTGAGGAAGGTTTCGGAGAGAGGTCCCATACCAAAAAAAATCGTCCAGAAAAAATCGCATTTAAAGTTTTCATCCCCATACATTTACCGCGAAGACCAACCAATGGTCAAAATGCATGCCTCACGTGAACGCATATACCTTAAGTGAATTGAAACCAGCAACTGACTAAAGTTAAAAATCGCCAGAAGCTGAAGGATGAATTTTTACAAAAATCTGTTGTAGACTTTTTTTTTACAGAGTTTGACGGGAGGTAAAGGGTTTCTGTGACTATACAAATATAAGTATAAAACAGATAAAGTCTTTTTCTTATCTCAAATTACTACATAAACTTAAAACTTTTTGGGAAAACCGATTATTATCACTTACTTACTTATTTTCTATGCACGATGGCCATTTCGTGTAGTGAAGTGAGTGAAGTGAAGTAAGTGATATTAATCGGTTTTCCCAAAAAGTTTTAAGTTTATGTAGTAACTTGTGTATAGTGCCGATAAAATTTTACAACCGTGCAATATGCAACAACATAGTTTTTCTTATCTGTTCTAAAAAACAAAAACTTGTACATTTTTCTTCATAGTGACCTACATAGTTAAGGAAAAACATTTTTCTGAATTTTTGAATTATATTTAGCCTGTGGATGAAAGTTTGCAGTCCTCTGCCAACTTTTATTTGCAAAAAAATCTCTGAGATTTCCTGAAAAAAAAAAAAACTTGTTACTCAACTTCTTTTTATGCTCTTTTCTAAATTTTCAACTCTACTGTTTGTTCTTTTGTTTTCCTATAATTTAATACGTATCTGCAAAAAAGGTACAGTTCAATTTTTGAAAAAACTGTGTGGTTCTAAAATTGCTTTAAGTAACCCTCAAGTCTTTGGAGTCTAGTTTGTCCCAAGCTCTATTGATCATCCTTATGCCAGTCCAACCATCAAATTTTCCCCTTTGTTAAATTTGATTTTTTTCCCCTAGATCCGTCTGAAAAACCACAGATTCCAAAAGAAGAAACCAACTGCTCTGCTCAAGAAGAAACAGAGGATCTCAATGAATGGCTGGACTCCATTCTTGATGATTGAGAAAATCTTCATGCCTTTGAAGGGGGCCTCTCCCAAGAATCATCGTAACTCCTTAGTTGATGCAGGACCATCTTCTTGAGTATTATGTGACGAGATCTAATTAAAAGCTACTTTAACGCCAACAAATTATTAGTGCAGTAGCAGCTTGAGACATGAAAGAAAGGTTAAAATTGTTTTGCCATATATTTATCATTGAATAACTGCTGATTCAGGCTGTTGTTCATTATTTCTGCTATTGACCGAATTTTTTCGGAAAGAAATTTGAAATTTTTTTCTCTCTTGTGTCTTGCCAGTTGTAAAGAGACAATAATAAGCCAGTGGCCTGATTGTTGAAATTCACGCCAATGCATGAAGACATCGAAAATTGATTTATAACATGGCACAGGTAGTGGCAGGCAAACTAAACCCAATGAGGTTTTTGAAAAGCCTCATTGTTTGATTCATTGCCATGAAAGCTTATGAAGTAACTTTTAATAATTACTTGGTTCAGATTCCTATCATAAAGCATAAGATGCATAAATTGTATAAAAAGGTATTGTTTTATCCTAAGAACTCTTGATTTGGAGAAAAGTAGCAATGTATTTAGTGACCCATGGCTAATTGGGCAAATTTTATATGAAGCATGAATATTTTTGGAATGAGGACTTTTCATAAGCGTAAAGTATCTCATGTAAATTACTTTTACGAAGGGACAATGTAAAATTTGGCTGAGATTGTCACAACTGTGCCGATATACTTTATTCTATGACTGTGATGATTATTTATTAAATTTCAAGTGGAAAACAATAAAAATATTTATTTTTTATTTGAGTTTATGTTTGTACTGAACCCTCTTTAAAACATCCAGGAAACTTTGCAACGACATAACCTTGAAGGAACTTTCCAAAAGATCATCAAACGATCAATGATTCAATGGAGGTTACCAAATTTGATTGACATGACAGCATTGTTCAAGTTTTAAGCAAAGTAATTAGATGATTTAGAGGTTTGCTGAATTAATAGTGCTCATTTCTCATACAGGGTATCTGTAAAGTCGTCAACTCCAACAGTTTTTGAATGTATGCAAAACGAAATTTTGAGGGTGTCCCTACATCAACGAGAATTGCTTTTTATACAACATTAATTTTAATAAGGCGTCCCCTTTTAGCATCATGCTAAAAATAGATTTATGAACAATGTGATGAGGAAATAAAGTACTTCTAAGTTGGCAAATCCATTACAAAATAATTTATTAAACAAAGTACTTAAAAATTAACAGGTTGAAAAAATGAAAAAAATATTTAAACTTTATGTTCGAATGAATTCTTACATGAATGAAGAGGCTGAATGAAGATTATGATTTAGAGGTCGAGCTTGAAGATGGTTCATCTTTTATCAGTGGTTTGACTTCGCTTAAAGCCTGTGAGAAAGAAATAAAAATATTGGCATTAGAGAAAATATGAGGTGCTTGCTAAACGCTGAATTGAGAGCAGATTCTATGAGATCCTTGATGGAACCTTGCTGATTGCCACAATAATTAATTTTATTGCTGTTAAAATGGCCTTAAAAAGTTGAGGACTGACATAATGTTGACAAAATTAAAATAACTCTGAGTCCGCTGCCATAAAAATCTACCCTCAGAGCAAACGCAGAAAAAGTGCTTGTGAGAAATTGCACTTGCGGTAAAATCTCAAAATTAAGATGATACTAGCTGCTCCGAGCGCCCTCTACAGCTAGCAATGGTGGTGCAGTAGCTTGATTGGAATCGGAGCAATTAGCTGAAACTATTTAATAATGATGAAGAAAATGTCTGTAACAATACGTGTTGCTAGCAATACGCAATACTGCAGTTAATAAGTCAGGGTCAGTCAAGCTGCAGAGAATAAGATGCCAGGATATCAAGAAGCTGTGAAGCGGAGCAGCCGAGGGATTGCAAAGAAAATAAAAAATAAAAAAAAATATAAAAAAAAAAAATAAAATAAAATAAAATGATTAAATTAATATACAGTCTAGATTTAAGTTAACAATTAGGCAATTACCAGGTTTCCATCTGTTTATCAAAAACATAGTTTAAAGAAAAAAATTTTAAATAAATTCTACTCAATGAATGAATGAAATAGCTGCAGTAAATTAACTGTACTAAGGTAGCATAATAAGTTGTAAGGTAGCATAATAAGTTGTTGTGGGTGGCGAGTGACGAACGATGATGCGACCCAAACCTCCTTCTATGAGGTTGGTGGGAGGAGAGCTATATGAAAGAAAACGGAGATTGCCGAAAGAATGTGGCGGGAGGGGTGGCTGAGACCGTCGAGGGGGGGTACCTAGGGACGGGCAAGCAGGTAGCGGCCAGAAAATCGCTCGAAACATTTGAACTTTACTCATCGATAAAAGTAAGAAAATTTGAGAAAATCGAAAAAACAATTACAGCCTGCAAATCTACAGATCGGAAGCTTTCATTTAAAAAAAACCCATGCAAATCGGTCCGGTGGTTCTCTCAAAGTTAATGTCACAAAATTCGGACTTTCGTCTGAATTAATGGGAGAAAATTCGAGCCCAGCTAAACTTTACTCGTCGATAAAAATAAGAAAATTTGAGAAAATCGAAAAAACAATCACAGCCTGCAAATCTACAGATCGAAGGCTTTCATTTATAACAAAAATCATGCAAATTGGTCCGGTGGTTCTTTTAAAGTTAACATCCAAAGATTCGGACCTCTGTTTTAATAAATTGGAGAAAATTTGAGAAAATTATAGGAGAAAATCTGAAAAAATCGAAGAACAAATTACAGGCTGCAAATCTACAGCTCAGGGGCTTTCATTTAAAAAAAAAGATCAGGCAAATCGGTCCGGTGGTTCTCTCAAAGTTAACGCCCAAAGATTCGGAACTTTGCATTTTAATATATAGGATGAGGACCTTCCCGACCAGTTATACATGTGTATATTAACGTTGCTAAAATTGAGCAATGTCTGAACCACCTATTTAGTTTGAACATAACTATGCGCTCTGTTCTGCGATTTTCCTTGCATTTTCTCCTTGTTATAATAAATATTTTGGCTAAAAATGTACCATGTTAAAGTCTTTGTATGCCTGTGAAAAAAGAAAGAGTCGCACAATCTACAAAAATCAAAGCAATATCTACATGAATTTATACTGTTTGGTTGAAGAGATCCTCATATGCTACTCCCATAACAAGATGGCAGGATAGTGCTGGATTCAGACTATTCTCCAGGGAAGTAAAGACAAAGACACAATAGATAAATATACAAGAGGCATGATATAAGAGCATGATCCTCCTGCCATCTGCCATGTCTACTCCTTTAAGTAAGTGATACATGACTCGTGGAGAGAGAGAGGAGGTTTAAAATGTAAACTTTTTCTTACCGCTTCCACTTCCTCCTTTGTGAAGAGATGATAGAGTTTTTCAGGAGTGACAGTAACAACTTCAACGTTGCTAGAATTGAGTTTTTCTTCCATTACTTGTTTCAAAATAGTTAGACAAGCGTTGATGGCTTCTGAGAGTGTCATTGACTGAAACATAGAAGGAATTTATTGTAGAGAACAAAATAACTGAGAAAGAGCAAATATAAATTATTGCCCCGTACTGTGCGAGAGCAATAATTATTAAAATCAATTAGCATGAATGGCAGAGAAAACTTAATATTTTAAAGTCTAACAAAAATCAAGTGCTGTATGATTTGACAAGATTTGATTAAAATAACATTTGAAATAAAAGTCAAAATTTTACATGAAAGCAAACCGTATCTCAATAAGGAAGATAAGCATGAAATAAAAATAGCAATGAAAAATAAGAGATAATTAAGAGGGAAATTAAACAAAAATTGACATGACAGATGGTTGCTAGTGTGCGCATTGTCACAAAATATCTATCAACTCTTACAGTACTAGATTAAGATTGAATGCGTACACTACACAAACCACATTAAGAGAAAGAATGCTGTGAAAGAAGACTTGCTGTAGAGCAAGAATATGGACATGCTGCAGTAACATGAGTAGATTCGTTCATAACTTAAAAAAGTCCCTCCAAAAGGAAAAAAGCTCATTTAGCCTCTAGAAACAAAACATTTACTGGTGCCATTACTCAAGGAAAAAGGCATCTTTAAAACCAGAGAGAATTAGAAAATTGATACTATCGATTTGTTTCATAAAATAGCAATCCACATCCTGAGTTAATGATGATTATGACTCAGAGGACCAAAAAATACATCAAAAGTAGGATAGCTTTCGAGAAAATAAAGTTTTAAATATTCAGCTCAAGTTCCTGTTTGAAATCACAGAAGTTTCATTACAGGATAGATGCTGAAAAACTTTCGGCAGTTATTTTCTTTTAACTGTCTTGCACAGTTCATATCTCCTCAGAGGCACAGGTTTTAGGTATCTGGACACAGCATAAACACAGCAGCGTTGTCACTGTCGATCGATTCTCAATTGGTATTGGACAGCAGCTACATAGTCGCTGGCAAATGGGGAGTTCACAAATGTCAACTTATCTGACACGATTTCTATCATTTCTATTAAAACAGTACCTTGTGATACACTTCCTGCAAAGTTTGTTGAGCGCCTTCGCTTCCAGATCCGATAGCTTTCGCATCGAATTGAACAAATGTACCAGAGGGGTCCATATGAAATAATTGTGGTCCTTTCTCATCACAGCCAGCAAATAAGATAGCTACACCAAAAGGTCGACTCTGAAACATAAAAAATAAGAGAGAAATTTAAGCTTGATTGATGATGTTTTAAATGTGGTAAATGAATTTACGATCCTCAAAGCTTTCATTTTAAAATCCATGCAGGTTGCGGGCTGCTAATTTATTTAAATGTTTTCTAAAAAATTATTTCTTTTTATAGGGTACGGACCTGAAAAAAAGGAATAGCTCCGAAGGATCATTTTTAAATACCTGGTAACTTAATCACCAATATAGTATTTGGAGTATCTTGAAAACTACGTCTACGAACTCGTTGATGATTGATAAATGTACGTTAGGGGGGGACCAAAAACTCTTTTTTCGGTCCACCAAACTTCAAGTCAAACACCAAAACTTCACCATTTTAAACTGAAGTTAAACTAAAAAAATTAAAACAACAAAATAGTCTGAAGGGACTAATCAGTCAGTACAATTCTGTTCCAATAATTTCACTGCACAATGGACACAGCTAAATGATATGAAATAAAAAATATTAGCTTACCATTGCACCACCATCATCACCCGAGTCACCAAATTGGATGGCCAAGTTAGAAACAGCCTGTGCGACAGATTCTACACTCATTCTTTCATCATAGGTGAACCAGTGGTTCTGACACTCGACACGCGCTCTATCAATCATTGTACGGGAATCTGCTATTAATCCACTGACTGCACATCCTGCAATAAAAAGAAAGCTAAAGGTTGTATTCTCACCATAGACAGGGGTTATCAGTTTCTTGGAATCTCATTTTTTAAGTTTTTTCCTCATTAAATTTCTACTCATGAAACAGTTTGTCTCTGAGATGCATAAAGAGGAATAAAAGGTGAGAAACTCTTGGCTGACCATGGCCCCATAGCCCATAGGCTGTAAAAATGAAGATCCTTGAAAAATACTAATTGCTTCTGAAGGACTACTGGTTAGCAATCCAATCAGGGCATAATTTTGGTACATGGATACATTTTCTTTGCAACTCGAATGTGAAATATTAAAAGCTCTTGAGGGGTTTTCATCAACTTTCAAGGATAGAGAAATGTTACCTGAAAGGCTTACGCAGATATTTTTGAAAAGATCCACTTTCACCATATAATTGGCTACTAAGAAAGGTAGGTTTTCCATACCTACTTAAAAATACTTTTTCTTTGTAAAGTCCACACCAAATAAGGTTATGCACTTCTAGAGTGCAACAGAGGAATCCCAATCTTGAATCTTGTATTAACTTTCAATATTACATGGAAGATCGTTGATTCTTTGTCACACTTTCAAAGTGCATGTATATATTTGACCCGCAATATATACTGAACATTTTGAAAAAAATTAAAAAAATGTAATCTCTCATACCTAGAATTTTTTGAAAAAAAAAACACTAAATGTTTGAAAAAAGTTATAGCTTTCAAAATGGGTTCAGGTTACTCCATTACATATCAATTATGATTCTTTTTCCATTCTTTTATTATCACTGCAGGCATTATTCATGTTTCTTAAATTTTTTGTGACCATAATTTTATTTTAAATCCAGCAAGCTTGCTATGCACACTTTGGGGGCTTTTTGTTTTGTTGGTTTGTGTGCTTATTTTCCTGTAAATTAATCTTTAATCTTGGATATTGTAAATGAGATGTGTTGTTCAGCAATTGCTTAATATTTCTTACTTACACTAACGGAATGAACTGAAAAGAAAAAACAGGCAGATTCCAAAAATATTTACTTACCAACATGTTTGTCGACTTCAACTATTTTTTCAACAGTATTAGGTTCCATTAAAGAAGATGTGATTCGTTTTTCAACTGCTAAAACTACACCTTCAGAGGTACAGATGCCAATAGCTGTAGATCCTAATTTAATTGCTTCAATGGCATATTCAACCTAAAAATATTGAATAAAACAATGACATAAGTACATAAATAAGTGGTAGTGGTAGTACATAATAAATATAAATAAATAATAATTCAATTGGAGTAATTAACAAAAAAAAATAATCATATGATAGCAACGAAAATAATTATTTTTAATAACTCAAACACAGTCTCTGAGCTTCTGTGATCAAAGAGGGTCAATCTCTAGGTGAGCGCCTACTAGCTCCATTCATTATAAGACTTTCCTTTTCAGTACCCAAGTAAGTGAAAATGGTGAATCAGGCTAAGAATAAACAACGATGTACCTACATAAAAAATACCTGGCAGTTTACAGAATAGTTTTAGCTTTGATTGTCAATTTTGCTTTGTTTTTTCGTTGAATTATTTGGAATGTATGTGTATTATTCTTTTTTTTTTTATCTTTTGACCCATCCCTCCCGTCTTGGAAACACCTATAGTGCAAGCAAGGATTAATCCTCTATTCTTAAAATAATCAGGTACCTCACTTTAGTGATACCTCAAAATATTGATAGAACTTACAAAAAAGTAATGTTGAGATAAATTATTTGACAAATTCAGTTACAAAAGAGAGGACACATTAATCTGTTTTATGAACAGTAGAAAAATAAATTAGGATTGCAAAATTAGAAAAATTGATTCTTTCAAATTGGTTAGTAGGCGAAATTAAAGGGTACTGGTAGAAACTATGTTGCTTTGGGGGAAACATGGCTAAGCGTTGGCTAGCTGAGCTTTATAAATCCTTTGATGAGCAATCACCTTTCTCTCCTCCTCAAAGAGAAATTCTTAGATTATAAAAACCTTTCCAATACAGAGATATTTCTATGGATGTCTACTTCCTTCATATATTTTAGCCTAAGGGTAAATTATCATGACTTTTTGTGTCATCTGAGAATTTTTATGGTAAGAAAAATAATGATAAACCTTGCACTACCTCATTTTTTACCTGTTTGGCGGTAGCTGCCAAAAATTTTGCAGAAATGTTGCTTAACAAAATGGCACCATGTTCTTTTTGGTCGTTATCATAAGCTGACACTATAGCAACAACTCTGCAACCTTTCTAGCAACCATTGTGAGGCTAATATTGAATCTCTTTCTTTTGGTCTCCCTGTGGGACCAGCCTTAAAAGCAAATGTACTTACTCACCTGGAAAATTCTACCTTCTGGTGAGAATGTGTTTACACCTCGATCGTACTCAGAGCGGGAGAGGAACATCTGCAGCAAAAAAAGTAAGATAGTATTAAAAAAGGGCTATTTTGCTGTAAAGTTTCTACGAAAATGACTGTTGATAGAGTGAAGGACTTCATAATCCACAAAAATGCCACATAATACCGTACCATAAACATGTTATGATATCACTGATGAGTACTTAAAATTTGAGGTAGTCATTGAATTCATAAAAAGCTTAGGACTTGGCCCTGATTTGGGTACAGGAAATGAGGGAACTGTAAAACTGAAAACGTAGGTGACATAATTAGTCGATAGGTAATGGAATGAATTTGAAAAAGAAAGCAGCAATATCGAGCTCTATCTGTGACCTGCAGTACATGTTTAAGTTAGCAATTCGAAAGAAGATCCTGTAGTAAATGCGAAAAGCAGTGGGCTTTGCTTTGATTGATGTAGCAATTTAGTAGCTAAAATATGCCTTGACATAGGAGTTAGGAGAATGAATTGAGAATTTGCCCAAAAAGTACTTCAGATGTTGTAATAATATTGAAAAATGTTATATATGTTCTCAATTCAAGATCCGCTATGAAAGCAGACGAAACTTCATTTAACAAATTTCCAGGAGCTCTGTATCTACGGATTCCATACTGAGTCTGATTCCTCTTCACAAATATTTTCAATACAGATTGTCACTGTGGAGTCGATGGTGGAAATGAGTGTTCTTGTAAAATACATGAAGATTTCATTAAGGCAAGGATTAAATAAACCAAAACAACGCTGCACATTGAAACTTAAATGTTGAGCGCTACACAATGAGTGTTAGCTCAATAAAATTATTCAGCATAAATACAGAGATTATTTTGACAATACCGTTCTCAATGGAGTGTAGGCTCATTCAAATTTTCTGCATATCATCACTGAAAGTTTGAAGAGGTGAACTTCTCTAACTTGAGAGATTCAAAGTCTACGTACAAATGGTGTGTAAAAGAAGAAATGGATCTTAAGGTAATAAAATAACCGATACTTTTCGGCAAGTTTTAGAAAATTAATAGCAAAAGTTGAGAGACGTCAATCGCCAAGTACATCATGTGCCAGACAGTCATAGAGAATCCATGATAAAAGACTGAAAGCTGAGGAATTTAAAATAAAAACACGAGAAATAAATATTACCTTGCTATTAAAAAAAAGAAATACTTGAGATTAAAACAAACTCTTCACAGATTTTCACTAAATGCAGCTAGAAAAATACTGAAAGTTTCACGCGATGTAAATAATAACCTCAAAAAACTGTAAACCGCCTTGTCATGCGATGGCCGCGCTGTCTGGGTGCCGACGATAGCAACTGTCGGCCGGGAAAAGGCGCGGAATTCGAATTTCTTCGCTCACAATCTGATCTTCTCATGAGTGTCATTTGGATAGGAGAGATGGAAAACATGAAATTTATCCGCGTGAAAGTTCACAGGAAATTCCGGGGGATGAATTCAGGAGGCCAAGAAACGCCTAGAAACAGTGCTTCTAGATTTTAAAATGTTTCACCCCAAGCTTACAAAATTGACACGTTGCAAATGCTCTCGTTTGGTTTCGAAGTTAGGTTGGGGCTTTTCTTTCTAAACTCCCCTTTGTGTCCCCTTTTCGTGTAAAGCACTTCAGGAGGCTAGCATAATAAATCAACAGGAAAACCATTTGAAACGCTTCCGGATCTCTAAAGGCTCAATGAATAATTTCGAAAAAAATTAATACATTTCAAATTTCGTTAAATTTGTTGAACCTTTTGAACTTTCATGGCATTTCACGTAAAATTTAATACACCTAATTTCAAAACGTGAAATTTCACTTTCTATCTCTGATTTGGACGTATATTTCTACCTAACATAAGTATGTGCAATTTTAAAACTTTCCAGTGGAGCAAGTTTTGCAGAAACCATTGACGTTTCTTTCCTAATAGATCGATTTCTGCCAAATCTGGCAACCATGACTTTTCTCTGACATGAGTGTAAGTCATAATGTTTTGTATGGGACACAAGACTCTCAGGTAAAGTTTGGAGTGACAAAAGTCCCCCCCCCCCCAAATGACGGGAAAAAATATGAGATGCCACCACATAAAAGAGAGTAACCAAAATACAAGGTTTCGTCTTCAGTAGAGATTCGTATTTTTCACTCGATATATTTTAACGTTACGAAAAAACCAAGGTAGCATGCAGAAGCTGAAAATTTCAGCTTATTAACGATATGCTGTTTTTTTTTTTTTTTTCTGATGCACCTGGGCGCGCGGCGAGGAATTGACTCTTACTGGAGCCACCTGTATTTCTTCGTGTTCTTGACGTGACTCCGAAAAATCCTTATTTACCGGCGTTGAATTGCTCAAAATTCAAACATTATTAAAATTAAATGAACCAATAGAAAGCTGCGAATGTGTTCTTTCTAATGATGCACGAGTTTTTTTTTTTTTTTTTTTTTTTTTTTTTTTTTTTTTTTTTTATCCTAGCTTCAACAATAGCTGAGATAAATTCAAAGGAACCGGCCGTCCAAGTTGGCGGAAAATGCATTGACAAGACTGCAGTATTCCATCTGTATGCGGCTTGCTATGAGTTCAAAATCCTGCAGACTATTAGAAAGATAAAAGAAACACCTTTCCCAACGATACAATTGGATTTTTGTTAGCAATAATTTTTGTTGCTGAACACTATGGAAATCCCACCGATTTCCTGATTTCTTTTTTTTTTTTAAATAAAAACTTAAAAGTCGATTTATTTTTGAGGTGCTCGAGAAACGCATTTCGATTTTTGGCTTTGGATATAGTATTTTTACTTTAATTGAGAATTCCTAAGAATTCGGAGATTTACCTATTCAATTTCCATAAACTTTCCTTCAACGGAGTTGCGTGCTGTTTGCCATGTCACGACAATACCACTAGTTTGAAATTTTAACTCAATAAATTTTGTTGTCTTTTTTTTATTCATGTTCTCAATCTTCCAAAAAATGCACTCCGGGGATTTTATTTTAGAGGTGAGAACCCCTCGGATGCATGGAGGCAAAAACGCTGTGTAAGCTCGAGTTTTCGATGATGGACAGCATGAACCTTGCTGAGCAAATTAATTTAAATTTCACTAAACTAAGGCATATTTTGGAGCGCACTTTAATATGTTCCAGGGATTAAGTATCAACTGTTATGACCAAAGACTGGATTGCATTTGAATCGGGACGTGCGAAAACCGCTAATGTCAATTTTTCCCGTCTTCGGTTTTTTTGAGTTGATAATACTTTCCCTGGTAAAAATTGGCGATAGTAGCTCCGTTTCAAAATACCATAAGAGCTCTTATAGCCAACTGAAGAGGGCGATAGAAAATCATATAGCTGGCTGTAGAAAGTGGAAAAAATCATACGGCCGGGCTACACGAAGCGATAAAAAATTATTCAGCCGGGCTATAGTTCCTATCGCCGAGCTTTACACTTTATCGCCTGGCTGTTGCTTTTTCGCCATCGGCTATAAAAGGCTATAAGAAATTGTGTAGAAATTCTTGTGCTTTGTAAATCCTTAAGTTTGCACGGAATCGCCTTAATATTTACAAAACGCACATTATATTTTCCTTTACTACATATTTTTTTTTCATCAATTAAAATGAGAATAATCCATACAGAGTGTGCAAACATTTCAAACGTCAAACATTTCATTTTCTTGAGTTGAAAACCGCTGAGTCCTTGAGATTAAATATTAGAGCCTAACACAAAGCGGAGCGGCGGCGCACTGACGCCTACAAACCTAACAGGGATACTACACGCATTGCGCAATGCGTGAAGTATCCCTGTTAGGTTTGTAGGCGCCAATGCGCGTTCAGCGCTGGCTGCCCGCCTGCCGCGCAGCGCCGCAGCGTACCGCGGCGCTTGAAGCAACTATTTCACACCAGAAGTATTGCACAGTATCATACGAAATTGAAGGCGCTCCAATATATTAGGAATGGCAGGCATCCTTCAAAAGTACGGAGCTTTCCTCGCAAAGTAAATCAAGATACTTCGGCCCACAAAGAGAGCGATAGTCCAAAAACTCACTAAGTCCTAGCATCCGTAATAAGTAACGTTTAGCATGCACTTTATGGCCAGGCTGTTGCTTAATCGCCATAGGCTATAAAAGGCTATAAGAAATTGTGTTGCCGGCTATAGAAGCTTTTGGAAATCTTACAGCCGGCTGCAGGTCTATCGTATTTTGGAACACAGATTCTACTGTCAATTTTTACCGCAGGGTTTAAAGAGTTGATACAACCATAAAAGCGATGAAAAGACTCGTTTTGGGATTAAAGTAACCCGGAGCCGAGTATTAACGCCACTTTCGTGGTTGCAACCAACCCCGAAAAGTACTATCAACTCAAAAAAATGAGGACTGGGAAAATGGACATTAGCGGTTTTCCCACGTCCTGATTTATTTAAAACGAGTGCTTTGCGAGCTGTTCATTGAAATTGATAGACAAAGCTATAGACAAAGAATACATAAGGAGTAAAGAGCGATCCTATTGGTTGAAACGAGTGATTCCTATAGACTAAGGGGGTAGATGATGGACTAACTATCGGGTCTCTCGTGTGTTGCCCTTACTTAGTCTATTACCTACGTCCTTTGTCCAATGCAACCACCCGCTTCCACCAATAGGATCCCTCTATATCTGTTTTGTCTTCTTTGTCGATTACTTTGTCTATCAATTTCAATAATCAGCCCGCTGGTCTCATTGCAAAGGATGCACCTTCTTTTAGTGGCTGTCCCTGGTGTTAAAATTCTGGGACAGCGTGTGCCATCTATCATGCTATCCTAACTGCAAATATGACTTTTCTCCTGCTCGGATCAAATCCCGGTGATGAATGACGGTGTTGTTTGACGGGCGATGCTATCCATGCCTCTCGAAGTCGGCTCTCAACTGCAAACATAACAATAGGTATGCTGCAGTCGAAGTGTGTTGATTTATTTCACCTCTTCATCTTGCATCTTGATCTGGGGCACTTGCTGCGACTAATACCAAACCGCCTCCTCGTCATGAAGGTTTCAATAATGCTTGCATCTCACTCCCCAACATGTGATAAGCTGAAGGACATGTGGTCTCCTAGTGGAAGTCTCATCGAAAGGGCAGCCGTGCTCAGAGGCGGATCCAGACATTTGGCAACACCGGATTTCCTACATTTAAACCTATGTTAAATAATCGATCCCCGTCGGATCACCTGGCCCCTCCAAGAATCGATACATTCCCATTGGTTTAAATGGAGAAAAACAATGTTGCCAATTTGCTGGATCCGCCACTGGCCGTGCTTAAAATTTAAAAACCCCGGTCCCAAATGTAAACATAATGCACTCAAGCGAGGCAAAAGTTAAACCCGGAGGTCGACTACTTTTCGCCAGACGATGATTGATGAGAAAGGTGGGGTATCGATGTGGGCCAATTTTGGGCCCACCCTGAATTTTCTCAACTCCACGAGTTTTTGCTCGACGAAGGTATATATTTTATGGAGTGCATCATGATTGGGTCATTTTACGTCTTTTTTCGGGTCTAATACTGGCTTAAACATGGGCCTGAAGGGTGATTTTGGTGATAGATGCGAGTTCAGCGAGTTTGCGGTCGAATGTCGAAAAATCCGCACTTTTCGTCAAAATCTACCTCCAGACCCATGTTTCGGCCAGTATTAGATCGGAAAAGAGCCCGGACTGATTAAACCATGATGTGTTCCCTCAAAAGGACATATTTCTGTCAAACGGAACTAAGCGCCATTCAATTCTAGCTGAAGCGCACTTAAGCTATGCATTGATGACTGCAAAAATGTCAAAGGAAATCGACAAGCCCAGCGTGCATGGAGCCTATTTCCATTTTAATCTTCCGTCATATTCTTACGGCGCAATGATACAACTATTTGAGCTCTCCGGAATGCGTGAGGTATCACGCCGCATTTGAAGGCGTTTTCAAATCAGCCAAGTTCCGATACCCGGATTATCGTTTTGCATAGTTCATATTCATTACTTTTATTCCGAACCACATGTTTATTTTTAATCCTCGTATAAAAACCACTCACATGCTAAATACAATTCTAGCTGGAGCGCACTTCTGCTATGCATTCATCACTGCAAAAATGTCAAAGGAAATCGACAAGCCCAGCGTGCATGGAGCCTATTTCCATTTAAATCTTCCGTCACATTCTTAAGGCGCAATGATACAACTATTTGAACTTTCCGGAACTAAGCGGCATAGTGGGAGGAAGGGAGAGGGGATGGATTGGCGGGTGTTGCGGAATGCGATACTCGTTCCGTCCTATACTCGCAATGCTTGTCCATGGTGCTTAGTTCCGTTTGACAGAACGCGCTATCCGGGATTCTGAAATCCTCAAAAGGAACTCAATTCGGCGCTTAGTTCCGTTAACAGAAATACGTCCAAATGTAGACCACTCTCAATGAGCGAAAAAGCCCAGAAGTGAAGAAATTTAGCTTGGATGGGCCCAAAAACGGCCTTTATTGAACATCAAAGTCCTCAAACAGCGACTCGGGAATATTGGGTTGAGCGCACCTACCTCGATATGAGTTTTTGCCAATTAGGTTAGGATTTCTACACCAATTTATCGACTCTTTGGTCATCAGTCATCATCAGGCAAATTTTGACATTCTTTTGAAGTAAAAGCGTATCTAAATTTCCACGTGAGTCCTGTTTAAAAAATGAATCTATGCTCTCTGGAGCTCGTGCCAAAATCGAGATACGCGCTTAAGTCAGAGGAGCGACGATTTGAGCACGTATCTCCGAAAGTAACTCCTCCACCAAATGAACGTATTTCTATCAAACGGAACTATGTGCATCAAGACATGAGCCCTGAGACCCATAAGAGTATGTGCATGATAGGGCTTATGTCATACTGCACACTGCACATAGTTCCGTTTGATAGAAATACGTCCAAGCAAAATATAGAATTGCGCGGTTTCTGTAATATTTTGTGTCTAGTACTCAAGCACCCAAAGAGGTAGCAACCTAAATGGTCCAGTTGGGTCTTAATGTAAGGCTCTGATATTCAACGTAACAGGAGACTTGTCATCTCTGTCAGCAGAATATTCTGTATAAATTTTAAGCTGTACAGCTACATCGTTTCTCTTCCATACAATTAAATAGAAGCTGAAATTCTACAACTCTGCAATAAAGATACGTGGTTTTGCTCATGGGTCATCGATATGATGGACAACCATAGAGAAAGGGAGGGGCATGTACTTGACTGTTTGATAGCCTGATTTTTATCCACTTTAATACTGTGGTCACCGTGAGCCATTGGACATGGCACGCGGTGATGTCGCACATATCCACCTAGATTTAAATCGCAAACCCTGGTGATATTTTAAAAGAAAACATGATACGGGCAGCTTGTATTTGTTTTAGGATTGCGTAACTCCCGAGCCCAGTTTACTTGTTGCCACCGTCTGTATGCTCCGAGGCGTAAGTGCACAGCGCGTAGAGGCTTCGCTGCCCTCGCTGAAAGCCCCGACGAAAAAGAAAAAGGAAGAACTGAGAAGTGTAACGAAAGCTCGGCTAGGATTACAAAACGTTACCTAAGAGGGCGTTTCCTAATAGTGAAGTCTGTGCTTCGCTCAGCTGTCAATGGCTACACCACTGGATTCTGGTGAATATTCACCGATGCTGTGGGTGCGATTTGCGCTAAATCACTACGTAGGGTGTTTCTTTTGTCCCATGCAAATGACAGCAGGAATGCTCCTCTAGATTTTATGGCGTTATTATTTTAATGAACCCTCATTTACCTGACAAAGTCAGATTTTTTCAGGTTGCTTTCAGCATTTACCTATGGGAAAATTGTTTAAAGTAAGTGAGCATGAAAAACAGTAAGCACACACAAATATTTTGTTTTACTTGAAATGTTTAGGTACGTTGATCTACAGTCATTATTTTAAAAAATTAAACCATCAGTTAAAAATTGTGCTACGTGTTCGAAGAGCAAAACTCGGTTCCCTGCAGGGAAGCTTTAACATTTTGTCGGAAAATTTCTATCCTAAAAACAGGTGTAATCGGATTCGCATTTATGATTCCATCACTTTTTCCAGCTTTCTTTTGTAGCTAAAGCTATTTTTAAGATACTATTCAGTCTAATAATAATTATTCCTAAAAATCATTGATTTGAGTGAATATCTCTCTCTCGCTAATATACGAAATCATAAAGTAAACATCACTGGTAAGAACTGAGAAGTACGTGAAATCAACGAGCTTATTATTGGATAATTCAATTTGATTCATAGTTGATTTAAGGCTTTACGACAGCAAACTTTGAAAAAGAGTCAAATCTCCAGTGTGACCGTTCTAAGTAGTTTCATAATTTATAAATACGTTTATGATTCTTGTAAGTTAAAAAAAAAATGCATCTACTAATAAACCAACTCCTTTTTACGAGCTTGTTGTGCATCTGTAGGAACATAAAATTGAAGGCGCGTCTTAACTGCATGTCAGTCTATGTTAAGCATTCATGTGGCTTATTCTCACGCTACTTATTGTTAGTTCGCTGGTCTTTGTGATGGACAGTTAGAAATGATCAGAGATCCGCTCTATAACTCATTGCACTTTGTTCAATGTGACCTCTTTTAATTCTGTTTAAAAGTATGGAACTATACAACACATCCAAAAAATGCAATAAAAATCAAACTCTGATGAATCTTTCTAAAACGGAAAGAGAAAATTTAGCCTTGCAGGAATTGAAATAAATTACCAATGTAAAAAATACGAAATGTATAAGCGAAAATTATTCAGGTTTCAAAAATTCCATGCTAGGTAGGTGCATAACCTTAAAGTTTGTAAAAATCATGAATTTTTTTATTACAACTGGTGACTGATGCACGCATCGACTACCTTGGAGACTTAAACGCAAGGTAAAGAAAAGAAGCGATTTCCGCCTTCAAGAAAGTTTGACCTTTGTATTTAAAAAAGAATAAAACTAGGTGGTTCGCCCCCTGATCATTAAGCGGCTTAACCGTCCGAATCGCGTCGAGGGTTTTTTTCTAAAGTTTTGAATTTTACAAGATTTGTGGAAAAATCGCCTCTCAGGTATATGGTATGTCAAGGGATATATTTTGGGGAAAATCGTCTCTTAGGTATATGATACTATGTCAAGGGATATACTAGGTCCTTAAACCTCCTTCAGCCACAATGCAAACCATATGAAGTGTTCCTACGGAAGGAGCCAGTGGCGTGGCGTGAATTGCGATTTATCGATTGTTATGCCATTTAAACCCATGGAAAGAATCGATTATTAAGGTGTTCGCTGCGAACACCATGTTT
This sequence comes from Bemisia tabaci, assembly GCF_001854935.1. Classification (NCBI taxonomy): domain Eukaryota; kingdom Metazoa; phylum Arthropoda; class Insecta; order Hemiptera; family Aleyrodidae; genus Bemisia; species Bemisia tabaci. The sequence continues at coordinate 1,866,590 of NW_017547299.1, read as the reverse complement.
ATCGATCTTTTTCCATAGGTTTAAATGGCCGATCAGTCGATAAATCGCAAAGCACGCCACGCCACTGGAAGGAGCTATTTCAGGAGCAACTATGAATGTAGCCGTAAAATTCTTCAAAGGTTCCTTTAGCTCCTTTCTCTGTGTAAACTCGTCGTGAGGTTCGCTGACATTGACCCTGGCTGCGCTCCGAGTTGATGCTCCATTTATGGAAGGGCGCCGACTTGGGCGTCAGGGAACCCTCGCAAAATGACTCAGGCGAGTCCCAAAGGAATATCTGTCAATAAAATCCGCCGATATTATCAGAGAGTCATCACTAATGAGCCGCCGATCCGGTGAATGATCTAGTTGAGTCGATGAACCCTCCCTGTGTTCCGCCTTCAGGTTCCCGCGGACGCGCCGCCGCCTGCAGAAAGCGGGGGCGCTTTTTATATCGCTTCCAGGTTGAATCGCGTCCTCAGTTTAATACCATTGTTGCAAAATTAACCATTTTTCCGACCTTCCTCCTCAAATACAAAATCATCAGGGGCCCTTGTACAAAGTAACAGAATATTTTAGAGTCCCAGCGCTAGATTACTTCCGAGATGTCTTTCTATCTCTCTATCTATCTATCTATCTATCTATCTATCTATCTATCTATCTATCTATCTATCTATCTATCTATCTATCTATCTATCTATCTATCTATCTATCTATCTATCTATCTACCTATCTACCTACCTACCTATCTATCTATCTACCTATCTATCTATCTATCTATCTATCTATCTATCTATCTATCTATCTATCTATCTATCTATCTATCTCTCTATCTATCTATCTATCTATCTATCTATCTATCTACCTATCTACCTACCTACCTATCTACCTATCTATCTATCTATCTATCTATCTATCTATCTATCTATCTATCTATCTATCTATCTATCTATCTATCTATCTATCTATCTATCTATCTATCTATCTATCTATCCATCAACCTATACATCTATTTATCTATCCATCTTCTATCGATCCAGTTAGTTAGTTAGTTAGTTAGTTAGTTAGTTAGTTAGTTAGTTAATATATTTTAAGACATTCAGCGTCACAGGCTATTGCTACCTATCGATCCATCTATCTATCCATCTACGCATCCCTTCGTCTATCCACTCATCCATTCATCCCTCCGTCTACCTACCCACCCATCCATCCATCTACCTATCCATCTACGCATCCCTTCGTTTACCCACTCATCCGCATCCATCCCTTCGTCTATCCACCCACCCATCCATTCATACGTCTGTCCCAATATTCAGTCCTCAAACATATTCTCCCTCCCTCTCCCCGTTCAACCATTTAAATTGCTTGGATGCTAGAGTAAAATATTGAAACTCTTTCGGTTAGATTTGGTAACGAGGGAAAAAATCTGCGTGGCTTCGTTTGATGACCGTCAGTAGGTGGCTAATAGTCGTTTAATAGAAATGTCGGATGATGAATGTCTGGATATGTATTTTTCATCTTGTCAGTCGCAACTTCGATGAAGTCAAATGAGGATATAAATCCCCTGTGAGTCATTCATTCAAAACTTATTTTCAATGATTTCCCGTCCCGGATGTATCGCAGCTCCGTTTGGGGAACCTGCAGTTATTGTCGTTTTTATAGAGAACCTTAAATATTTTAACACCTCGTACCATTTTGGTACCTTTTCGGTGGTACCATGTGGTGTGTGAGGTTGTGGTGTGATGCCCTTACCTTTCTGTGGTACGTATATCCATTTGGGAGGAACTTTTTGCAGGAATTGGTATTGCTTTTTTTTCGTTTATTTTTTCCTTAATTTTCATCTAGATGTACGATGTACCCGTAAGCACTGAGGAATGAAGATAGCTTTTTATAAAAAAATAATGGATGTTTCATTTTTGGTAGATTTATGGCAGAAATATACACAAAAAATTATTATAAAAGTAAAGAAACTATGTTGATCTAAAAAGAAACACGGATGGAATTAGTATTTAGAAAATACATTAAGAGGGTAAAAGTAAGTGAATTAAGACGGGGCTATAAAAAAAGGTAGAGTCACATCATCAAAATCTAGTCATTCTGTCAGGTTTTTCCTCTATCAATGGTGTTTCATTGCAGTCTATTGCATGAGCTTTTAATACACCTGAAATGAAATAGTGTAGGTCAGAGCAAAAAGGTCGTCACCAACGGTTCGGAAAAAAAAACTATTTTTCACATTTTCAATATGATTAGGAGGAAATGCTTTGAAGTTTGTGTAAAAATATTCAAATGTGATATCCTACACCAGATGCAAAATGCAAAAATTCGCTGAAGTCAATGGGGTCGTCGGAATATATGTACTTACAACCCCTATCCACTGAGCAACTGCTATGCGATAAGGCCTTGACAGATCTCGCTGATAGGTATCTAACGTGACTTTTTCCACTCGCTTGTTCCTACAGTGTTTTCTCAATTGTGCAACCGTGAGAAAAACGTGCCAGATCAATCAAAACCTCCAGATAGGTAAGTTCTTGATTGTGGTCGATCCGGCTGTCGATGCAAAGTTTGCGAAAGTATTGGCAAAATCAATCATACGTATCGATATTTTAATAAGCTCCGCTTCGCTCTCCGAACCCGGTCATCGAGGCAAAGATTCAGCTCTAAGTATACATGTAGAGCATGCGAATTCATTTGACGGAATGCTCAGCTACCACAGCGAATATTGATCATATCATCATTATTTTTTCTCCGTACTTCGATATTAGGAACATATATTCGAAGGTTACGCAAAAGAGGTCTGTGATAGGCTATTGAGGTGCGTAAATGTATTCGTAAGACGTTGTTATAAATGGAAAACTTGACAGAATGCACAAACTGTCTTCTCATAGGGGCAGTCTTTTCATAATTGTGCTTCTTTGGGCTAAATACTGCAGTTGACCTTTTTAGCGATTGAGTATAAAACTGCAAACTAAAAATTAATAAATCGTGATTACTTATACTGAATAATCATGTATCATCCAGGATTTATTCAAGCAATATATTAACAATCTAAAATATTATGTTGATGATTTATCACTAATGATAGGTATAATGGTGTGCTGTAAGTGTGCCTAGCGATTTAATAATTTTGACAGTGTTCTAAATTTTTTTAAACAAGTTTGCGACTACAGTAGAAGGATTGTTAATGAAACTCAAGATCCAGTTATTTTGTCAGCATGAAATTTGCTTTGAATGACTTGCTTCACTCTTGATTTTTTTTTTTTTTTTTTTTTTTTTTTTTTTTTTTTTTTTTAAATGATCGAGGGGAGAGTTTGAGGTGACTGATTTAAAAAGGAACAATAAACGTTAAAATTGTATTTATCCGTTCATTTAATTTTCACATTTTTAAAAAAGTCCAAAGGTGTTTGTTTCGGTTATTTCTTTCTTCAATTTGATGGTGAGGAAACATGTCCTGTAATGTTTGAACTTTCATCCTGTCTGGTGGTCTACTCTTTCAAAGCTTGCCCTAAAATCAAATGGGTCATTGGCGTCATCGGTCAAAGGTCTTACCGGGGAAATGGCTGCTCCCTAAGCATTACACCATTAAAACATTGGTCACTTCAGCCGAGACTCCAGCTTAGAGACCCGCTATTTCAAATAGTGCAAAAAAAGAAGGAGAAATAACTTTAACTGATTTATAGAGATTCATGACGGGTGGCGCGCGTGGAGTGTGCTCCATAGGCACGGGCAACTGAAGCCTGTTGGCTTGAGCAAACAGGCGAACGATAGTAAAAACATGGTTGCCGATTAGATTTTTTAAAGGTTAGATTTTATCGGCGGGGACTAGACCGTAACATGAACAGCTTCATGATAGTATACACTGAAAAAAACTCCGGCCGTGGAAGCCATACTTACGGGCTATATAGACATACCGTCCGCATTCCGGGCTCAGAGGCCGAAAGTTCCGGGCGTAGCACCCGGAGCGATTGAAGCTACGGCTCCAGAACCCGCATTCGGCCTCTGAGCCCGGAACGGACGGTATGTCTATAGCCAGTAACTTTGTTATCAGTGTAGTGAATGTATACGCCATCGACACAGTAAGAAAAGTACCCAAATTCTTGTGTTAACGTTAGAAGTAAAACACAAAATAACACAAGTTGTTGGTTGATTTTTTTTGTGTGTGTTAGTTTTTCCAGTGTCAAATTGATCAAATCTTTGGGTTGAGGTGAGGCATCCAGCGGTGCATCTTTATCAAAACAATGATAATGCTGTTTTTGCAATACGATGAAATAATGTATCGAATAATACACCTATATTTGCGATTTTGGATCTGTGCCTGAAATGGATAATTTAAACGACCTCTTAGAATCACTAGATCGGAAAATGGCACTTTCGTGCTTGGTGTTTTTTCAGTTTTGATACTGACATACCTTGAGCCGGTTGAAATTAATATATTGTGAGAATCCCGAAACATCCTGATCTTATGAAAATTTGAAATTTTTATTAGTCTTGACCACCAACTTTTTTTGCTTTGTCCTTGGCACACTTTGGGCTATTCCTATTTCGTTGCCATGATTGAAATATTGTCCTCTTAGCCCCATTTTTTAAAAGCGATTGCACATTTTAACCATTTTCCTTCTAAGTCTGAGTTTGACCTCCCTTCTGTGATGACCACCATTTGCAATGGGAGAAATAAAGCAGAAGGCTCATTGGGATGGTCATCCTTCCTTCAGAGATAAACCCGATTCCATATAAGGCGTAATTTTATAACTTTACGACTTATACTCTTACATGGAATCAAGTATTATCACTGGAGGAGCGGTTGTAAGATATAATTGACGAAATACCCTGAAATTCACCCTTAAAGTGAATATCCAAGTATTTGGACAATTATACCTGCTGAAATGCAGTGGGAGAGCAGAATCAGAAAACTGATTAAAAATAAAAATTTAAAAATTCAAACATTCATGCTTTTTACGGGTATTACGATCGGGATTTCTTTCAAATTAAATAATACAAAATGATTGGCGTTTTACAAGGTTTATTACTTGAAAAATTTTGAGAAAATTTGAAAAGTTACGAATTTTGAAAAAAGTTGAAAACTTCTAATATGACAAGCTATCAAAAGAATAAGAAAGGTCTTTCGACGATTCACCGAGATGTCCAGGGGTTCCATGATCCAAAAGCCGTAAGTGTCCAGAGTCCAGAAAACAAGAGAGAGAGATGTGGTCGAGCCGAGGCTCTCGACCAGAGTCCTCGTTCTCGCTGAGCTGAGGCTCCTTCCAAGCCCACAGATCAAGTCGATAAAAAGGAACGAAGTTTATCAAAAAATTAATGAGCGCAATTTAGATAGAGAGTGAAGCTCCTTATCTAAATATCTCATCTCACCCTTACCGAAAAAGACGGCGCCCACGTCGTCGTAAAAAAAAAGACAAGATAACTACTAACAATGATAAAGAAGGGTGGTGAGGTAGGCTGAAGGCCAAGTAAAACATTTGAAACATAATTGAAAGGAAGGATAAAAAAGTACATTTTGTAAAAAGAAAGTTAGAACGCCAAAAAAAAAGAAAGAATACATATTACCGTCATCTTAGGAAGAACTGAAACAAAAATGACATTTGTAACAAGAAAACATAGGAAAGTATCCAAAAGATACGAAAAGGAAAGAATAAAAATGCATACAAGTGCAAAAGAATAAAATATATGTGATTCAGATGATGCAGTGCCCAGTGCCTTTTATTGAAATTAATGAAAATGAAATTTCTCTAAAGTTTATTAATACAAGTCAAAGGTAAACGCGTACTAGTCCAGAGAGTTACATTAAAAGAAAAATTTCAGAAAAAAAAGTAATACTTTCAACAACGTTTAAGCAAAAATTCATAAAATTGAAAATTTAATGAAAGTAAAGTCAAAAGTGAAGGAAAATCTGTTGTATTACAGCTAGTGAAATCTTTTAAACTGAGCTTGCTCAAGAATGAGGCTCAAAGAATGAAGAATAATCACAAAACTGAGTAACAAAAGAAAAAAAAAATAATTGAAATTCAAAATATAATTGACATCCAAGTCATTGACATCAAAGTCACAACAAAAAGAAAGAAATTTCAAAAATAAGTAAATTATGGAGAAATAATAGAAATTCTGATTTTATAGAAGTTTTGATATGATAGGTTGAACGTAAAGGGGATGGAGTTTGGTTTGTGCTGCACAATTATTTTTCCGCACCATGCGAGTGAAAGTCGAGGCCATAGAATTTAAAATAATTGAGCAGAGAGTTATTGAAATTAAAGTTTTCACCTATTTTTATAAAACTGTGTGAAGATAATAAATATATACTTTTGCGCTGTCCGTGAAAAAGGATGCCATAGATCGATACATTTAAATCTGTTTCAAGGGATGCATGTCACTATCCCATTCACAATTTTACAAGGACGGTTCAAACATACCGGAGTTTAACAGAAAGTAGAAAACCACTTTAAGTTTTGTGTAATTTGCCATAGTAATACTTTGTGCTGTTCCTTTGAAATGGATGCTCATGTTTTATTCCTCTGGCAAAAGTTACCAAAATTTTACAACGCATAAAGCGAGGGAACCTAACGAAGGATGTGACTCAGGAAGAGAAATCAACGCAACACCACAGTCCTTACTCTGAGACAGTACCTTCCAAATCCAAACAATACGTCTATTGCTTTTCATTGGGTGAACGACTAGCCCAGAGGCAGGGTTACTGACTTAACAATTCCCTTCAGTCATCACAATACGATCTTATGCAATCATATGACTGCTGATTCAAAAAGTAGGCATTTAAACTTCTGTAAACCGTATAAAATTATTGAAAAAAAATTAAAATTTTAGCGTTGTGTTGTCACAACCCTTGCATAATTAGACAAAAGTAAGGAAATGCAAGTCCACGTAGAGCTAAAATTTAAAGGAAATTCCGAGAGAAAAAAAAGTATCGAAATTGAAAGAGAAAAAGTAGCTATTCATCAATGTGAAGTTCTCTTCACCTATGCTCGAAGGCATATCCACGTAGAATTGAAGAAAGTTTAAGAAAAGATAGCAAAAAGTGTATAAAAGGTAACAAAATTGTTTAAGTCCAAAAGAGAGAAACTAAAAAGGCTTCATTTTGTAAGAAAATTAGATTACATGAACATTTTGCAAGCATAATTAAATAGTTATGGAAGAAAATTCAAAGTTTTTTATCAATAATGAAAATCAACAAATTCAGGTTACTGCAAGTAACGGAAATCGTCACGTAACACAGGTTCAATCTAAATTTTTATCAAAAACTAATTGAGTTTGATTACTGACCATAGATTTGGATCAATTTTAAAGTGATGGGTCCAAATTGCATTGCAATAAAAGTAAATTGGACGTTCCTGCTTGAATTAGAGTTTTATAACAAACGGCAATAAAAAAGATCGTTATTTTATCACTGTGAAAACGAAATTGCGTAAGAACTCTCAAAAATAGTTCAAGCGGAAATTACCGTAATTATTAAGCTGAAACAACAACTTAATTTTAATTACTTGTTTGCAAGATGTTCAGATTTTACTTATAGATTTCAAATAACTCAAAAACCAAACTGAAAAAGGGACTTGAATTTTACCAAGTAAAAAATTGAATAAAACGAAAAAATGAGAAATACCTAGTCTTTTGACTACAAAAAAGGTATTTTACGTCGAAACCAAGCTTAAGAAAAAGCAAAAGTAGGTTTTCACGACATAGAGAAAGAAAATTGGAAAGAAAAATTCCAAAAATAAATAAGACTTAGAAAAGCCAAAAAATAAAATTTCGACCGATCATAATATCAAAATATCTATATCGAAACAACTCTTTACATGATTGACACAGCTATTTTATCACTTGATAAAAAATTTAAGAAAAGAAAATCGAAATGAAAATTGAAATACTGTTTTGCACTTTTAAGCTCAAAGGCTTCATGAAAATTACTTAAAATAGGATTCAAAGATCCATTTATTGACCTCAAAAGTCTAACAAAAGATAAATACACGCAAGATCAAAATTCTGCTGGCATAGCAATTTTACACTGGGAAAAAAAAGTACGTTTTTGAAAACAAATAAAGAGTAAAAATAACTTGAAAAATTCATAGGTTTACATTCACACTTAGGCCTTGAAACATTCATACGAAAAATAGATGAATTTTTCAAGAAAAACTGATTCGAAAGATTTTAAGAGTAAAAATTTAAACGAGTTAACTGACCAAAACGTAAGACAAACTACGTTTGGCCCACAAATTATAAGAAAATTAAAGGAAAAACACATTTATTTTCAGAAAAGTAAGCCAGAGCAGAAAATTTGATTCGCGATGTTCTGATTTTACGCGTATGAACTTAGCATATTGCGTTTTATTCAGAGAAAAGAAAAACGTATCACTAAAGTTTCCCAGAACTTAAGTAACAAATGTCTCAAAGACAAATTATGTCACTGAAAACTACAAGTTTGAAAGAAATTTACCACAATAATAGAAGTAAGTGCAAAAAGTTAAAACAGTATTTATAAAAAGCTAAGAGAATCAAATTATACGATCTCAGAAATATTTAAAAGCTTTTTATTTAAGAAAATACGACTACTGTCAAAGAGATTAGCCATTTACGCCGGCGCTAACTCAGAAATATGACTTCTGAGTCTAAAAAGTATTTTGGCTCTTAAATGGCCTTTAACAAAAATAAATTGACACCATTCCCTAAAAGAATATATTGGGTCATCAAAAAAAAAAACCAGTTTTATACAAGGCTTGGCGGCCACAAAAATATAATTGTTCTGAAACTCTTGTTCTCCAATCCAATGCGTGCAATTCTCACTCAGTGAACTACTTGTCTTACCGCAAATGTTTGATATTCGACAATTCTCACTCAGTGAACTACTTGAAGATATCAAACTATAAAAGAAAAGAATACCTACGTTGTCACTCAGTGAACTACCTGAAGGTATCTTATAATTCTCCATACTATTCTCACTCAGTGAATTACTAGTTTTACAGGAGTTTTTATTTATGCATGGGACAGTTCTCACTCAGTGAACTACCTGAAACCCAGCAATTAAAAGAAAATCAAATACCATTTTGTCTGTTGGGATGTTCTCACTCAGTGAATTACCTAACCCTCACCAAAAATGGAAGAAAAAAAATAATTTTTGCCTGTTGGGAAGTTAGCACATAGCGAATAACTATAACCCTCACAAAAATGTAAAAAAAAGAAGACTTTTTCGTCTGTTGGGCAAAACCCTCACAAAAAAGTAATAAAATAAAGAGCAATCTACAGGCTCGTGGGATCCCTAAAAATGTAGAAAGAGGAGTTGCATATGACATGGGTGGCCTTTCCCTATCGCTAACATACACTCTTCTACGTAGATTTTATCTCGGCACAAAAAATGGCCTTTGGCACTAAAAATGGCCTAGGATGGAGGTCCAAGTGTTTTAAGAACAAGAAAATAGCTGGTCTAATCAAGAGGTTCGATTTTACATAAATTAACAAGAGAAAAAAGTAAAATTTAAAAGTCTGCATTTCACAAAGTAGCAAAACTTATTAAATTAATCTCTGCTGGAACTAGTAGCGCTAACGAAAAATTAAACTGCGTTCTAAAAATAAGAGGCCTGTTTCACACGAACAAAGCACTCAAATTTAAACGAAAAATAACGCGTTTAATGAAAACTAAAAATTGACTAGAGAAAGTTATTCAGAATTGAGAAAAATAATTTGCTATGCGAACAAGACAAAGTTAATAACGAAACTTTGAACTAATTACTGTCGCAAGCAAGAATAAACGAAATTATTTTAGAATACAAAAAATCGACGCATAAATTTTAAGCATAAAAAAAAAAAATTTAAACTACACCTCGTGGATGTTGCAATGGCTGCCCAGAGACACAGCAATACCCAAAAACTGTAGTGAACTGGTATTATTTAAGTAAAAAAAGTTTAGGCACTCAACAAAAAGAATAAAAAATTTCTGTAAGGGCACTGAATCACTGACATATTACACACAAATGAAATAAAAGATTAATCGCAAATTAAAAATCAAGAAACAAAAATTCAGAATGAAATTCTAATTGTCATATTTCAAAATTAGAACGCCTTTAAATCCCTTCGATCGTGTTTTAGAGAAAGAAAGTGAAAAATTAAAGCATGTTAAACAAAAAATAGCATTGAAATAAAATTCAAAAAAGCTGGAAAAAAGAGAAAAATTAAAGGTTCTTCAACAAAACAAATTGAAGACCGAGGTTTCGGCACCACTTGCGATGATGCGAAACTATCTAATTAACAGAAAAAAAAGCAATGGTTCGATTTCAAAAGAAAAACAAAAAATTTGAAAGACGGGTTTCGGCACCACTTGTGATGACCACCATTTGCAATGGGAGAAATAAAGCAGAAGGCTCATTGGGATGGTCATCCTTCCTTCAGAGATAAACCCGATTCCATATAAGGCGTAATTTTATAACTTTACGACTTATACTCTTACATGGAATCAAGTATTATCACTGGAGGAGCGGTTGTAAGATATAATTGACGAAATACCCTGAAATTCACCCTTAAAGTGAATATCCAAGTATTTGGACAATTATACCTGCTGAAATGCAGTGGGAGAGCAGAATCAGAAAACTGATTAAAAATAAAAATTTAAAAATTCAAACATTCATGCTTTTTACGGGTATTACGATCGGGATTTCTTTCAAATTAAATAATACAAAATGATTGGCGTTTTACAAGGTTTATTACTTGAAAAATTTTGAGAAAATTTGAAAAGTTACGAATTTTGAAAAAAGTTGAAAACTTCTAATATGACAAGCTATCAAAAGAATAAGAAAGGTCTTTCGACGATTCACCGAGATGTCCAGGGGTTCCATGATCCAAAAGCCGTAAGTGTCCAGAGTCCAGAAAACAAGAGAGAGAGATGTGGTCGAGCCGAGGCTCTCGACCAGAGTCCTCGTTCTCGCTGAGCTGAGGCTCCTTCCAAGCCCACAGATCAAGTCGATAAAAAGGAACGAAGTTTATCAAAAAATTAATGAGCGCAATTTAGATAGAGAGTGAAGCTCCTTATCTAAATATCTCACTTCCCCCTAACATCTTCAGATACTTGTACAACCCCTTCCCCTATTGTCGTTTCCCGAACGAAGGAAAGTAACTCCATTCCAACGTTGCAATACTGACTCAAATTCAATCTTTTACAAAAATATACCTATTCGATTGTCCAAAATTACTGTGATTGTTACTAAGAATGAAAAGGTTAATTTGCAGCTAGGAATTCCGAAGATTCTTCCGGTGAAAATTTAATCTGCGAGGGGAAATTCGGCAGTATTGAAATTTAGTTACTTTATTTCACGAGGGGAGTGAAAATAATTATGTGCCATCCATAATATATACACGGCCCCCAAATGATGCAATCTAACTAATTTTTGCAAATATCACCAAACCAACCACAGAGATACGTTGCGTATAATCAAGACACTAGCGCAAAATTTCGGATTTTAGTGTCTGTCCCTCTCTCGGAAACAATGACATTGGAGTTTCAATGCAACACTTACGTACGATGCACCGCACAGCGTCTCATAATGTATTGCATTCTGCTTCACGTAGCCGTCGCAGAACGCTGATCAGGCGTGCCGTTGCGTGCTCAATGTCAACTGCCGTGTCATGCTAATTTTGACCCAGTGATCAGTTTGATCACTCTGCATCTCGGAAAAAATAGACCCAATCCAATGTTATATCGTTAATTTCGGCGCAACCCATCAGTTAGCATGTGAATAAGCAAAGAGGGGTCCATGTGAGGTGGTAGACCCTACGTTAAGAAACGCGGAGAAAGGAGCAAGAGGCTGAAATTGATTTAGTACGTAAAAAATAAATCTCATACGATACTGCAAATCAGAAATTGCTGAGAATTCTTGGCAACTTTAGCTAAATTTGGCTCCAAATAAAAGTGAAGTTTAGTTTCAATGATTACTTAACCGATGTTCTTATGATACCCGGAGTTGGGGGAGGGGAGGGGGCAGTGAATTGAATGAATGGTGATGTCAACAAATTTCAGTGATTAATAGTATTCCTCTTTATTTTAATGAATTAAAATTTAAGTTGTGCAGTTCATTTGTCGACGATAACATACACATTCTTCATGGTAAACGCTCTAAAATGTTATTGGCCGCTGGAGACTTCAACGCGCGTATGTAAAAGAAAACTAAATTGATTCTCTATTTTTCCAAACACTGAATAGGAACAAAATGTTGAAAATTAAATAATATAAGATCGTGTGGTGCTAGAATTTTTTTCCAAATATAAGTACACCCGTTTTCCCGTAAATCAGAGTAGGAAAATAACCTCGGCAAAGTACTAGACATTCGATTGCAGGTGGAGCAAACTTTTTCGGTAAAGTTTGCCAATGCACTTGCAGTGCTCTGTACTAATATAGATTACTCAATAACAGAGCTACATAGGGCAGATCACCTTCATATACTCAGTTTATTTTACTTGAACAGTATGTTACTGTAAGTAGATTTCTAGTTGCTGTCAAAACAGATGCCACTATTGAAAAATCTTTCTAGGTGATTGTTTGGAAGAAAGGACAGCTCGTTAAAGCCCTTCGAGCCATTACTTATTAAAAAAAAAATAAACAAACAAAGGCGTATTCTAGTCAAATCTGGGTGGAGGGGACCTCTCTTTTTGAAGGAAGGGGTGAAATTTAAAAATCACCAACATCAAAATTCACCAAAATCGACCCCATAATGAATAAAATGTGCTTAGCAGAGGGGAGGGGGGTGTCCCTTTACCCTTCCCGAATTATTTCCCTGTCTGAGAGGGGGCCTGGTTCATCCCCTAAACCAAGATCAACCGGTAAGCAATGACATAGGCGGATACCTCAAACGGAAAGGGGTGTAAAGGGGGGGGGTCCGGGCTCGTGGACCTCCCCTAGAAAATTTTTGAAGCACATAATATGCAATTTAAATCAATTTCGCAATAAGTAATTACCAAATGCAAGAGACGTTCCCTCTTCTTCCTCCGTTCCTTCCTAGTCTATCTTACTTCTCTTTTTCTTCCTCCGTTCCTTCCTTCTTTCATCCTTCTTTGTTCTTCTTCCGTTCCTTCCCTCTTTCTTCCTTCTCTTTTTCTTCCTCCTTTTTTTTCGGGTAAACAGGGGAGGCCCACCCCCTACGTTCCCCCTGGATCCGCCCATGAGCTATGCTTGCGTTGTTCGTTGCCATTACTTCCTCGGTCGATGCCAAATGATTGCTCATACGTGCATTATCGAGTGCACGGCACCGAAAGCGGATATCACTTTAACAGTTTTAAAATCAGAACCCATATGGAGCTGAGTTTTTACCCGGGCACTAATTTATAGCCCAATTTGATTTCATCAAGATCGTTTTTCGTCGTTTTTATTTCATGGCACAATGACAATGGTCGTGCGCATGGGAGATCAGGGGCCGGCGTTGGAGTTTGCCAGCTCTGCAAGCTCTCCGGGACCGACTCCGCTCCATATTTAGTATTTTCTTGGTCATAAACGTAATTACATTCGCAGAGGTGGAATGGCCGCTTCAGCGGGACAATGGAACCTGTGATTGATGCTGCGGTATGCATTTGTATGACAGCCTAGTTTGCTAACGAAACACCGCACAGCTAGAACCCATGTTGCCGGTGGAAATGGAGCGGAATCAAAATGTCAGAGCGATAAATTTTATATCCGCCTGGCTCACCTTCCGATTTGTATATTTCCAAGTAACTATCAGTCTCTCAACTTATCACGAAACAAATCGGAAACAAGCCTGCCGCGGGGTGGCCTATAGATTTGCGCGTCTGACTCTAGGTCAATAGGTTCCAAGTTTGAGTGAGTGAAGTGAATTTAAACAAAAACTGTTACTTATATCCTCTCTATTCTAATAAAATCATTTTAAGACGCTCGATGGACGGGGTGAGGAAGGGGAGTTCAAAGGTCGGAGTTTTAATAGAGAGGGTCTTTACTTTCAGAGGCCTTTGTATAGTCATGGGCAGCTATGCTGCAGTGCTAAGGAAAAACGCCGTATGAACATTCTAAGGTTGCCAAACTTCCTTCGATGACACGCTTATTATTGAGGGAATTTATGAATATTTTTTCTCGAAATTTTCGGAGACGTTAGTCGAAATTGCGAGCAAAATTATCTGAAAAATATTCATAAATTTAGTAGAAAATTCGTGTTTTATCATAGGAAATTCGGCGACGCCTGATAGAGCTCAAGAGAGATGCCTGATAGAGCCATAGAGCGCTATGAAAGCAGCGTTATGTATGTATCAAGAAAGCAGTGCTGATAGAATAACATTTATCAATGAACAGAAAAAAAGAAGAAAGAAATTATTTTTTGCAAAAAATCGTGCATCGTGGCGCGCAGAGTGAGGGTGACACAGAAAGCAAAACCTTTATATTTATGTTTATGCTCTCCGAGTTTACTCTGACGAATTACGTCAAGCTGGGCCCTATGATCGGAATCGTTACATTTTAACTTTTTCTCTCTCCCGTTCCCAACATCGATAGCAAATTTTCAGCCAGGAAAAAAGGGCGTTGAGATCCAGCCAGATTCAAATAATCGCATTTCAACAGTAGGTTAGCACCGCACCAGCCTCATCAGCGAATTGTACTAATCCTAAAGTAATCAAAAGAGAGGCTGGATTTGTGTATCATCGATTTTTAATAAGCATTACATCACCAAAATGTCATACACTGAAAAGATAACGTAAATGAAAGAGAGAGAGATAAGAAAAAGATTCTATTTTCTTAGTCTTGCAAACCCGTTTGTTTTGTATTTAATGTGTCTTTATCGTAAATAAAAAAAAATGCATATAACTAATGATTTCAAAGGTGATGGAATTTTCAAAGAGACGTTTGATTGGAGACCCTGTATACTTATCCCACTACAAAGAAAATTTAGTTACTATTTATCCTAGTAATAATTATTTTTTTAAAAACTTGAGAGTAAATTTGAAGATGAGATCTCGAGAGGGATCCTATGATATATATTTAGTTTAAGTAATATGTATCCAATCCACGCATATCAGAAGGCTGTGAACGTAATGTTTACACCTATATTCCGCAGACGGGAAAAGTAGCATCTTTTCTCTACATACTGAACGAATTATTTGAAATAATGATATATTTCATTTTTGTTCCCATCCCTTAAATACCTAATGTAAAATCATTCTTAATAACTTCCCATGGAAAGTATCTGGGTATTAATTGTCTGTAACAAACTCGATGATAGGAAATGGTAATATCTTTCTTAAGATTTGATTGGATGTACATTTCAGTTGAAGGTTTTTTTTATTTTGTGTGTTTGTGTGTTTGTTAACTTTATCTCACTCTTTACCATGAAAGAAAAATTGACAACCAATTGAGGTATACAAAACGCAGCAGGGCGAATTCCTCACACAATGTGAACCGACAAAAAACCGAATGATAAAATGAAAACATGAGATATGTGCGAAGACTCCACCATGAGCAGGAGATGAAGGGGATCATGATTAGATACAAATGTATTTATTGATGTGTTATAAAACACGTAACAACGTGGACACTAAATTGCTATAATTTCGCTTCAAATAGAGTTGACCTGTATCTCTTTGTTGCCAATGCTATCTCTTATGGGAATGCAAAACGTGTTGAAGCTTGAAGAAAGTGATTATGATCACTTTGTAGCAAATAAGGTCACTCTCCTTACATTGTCTCCAAAGACCTTACGTTGTTCCTAACCTGTCCTAACATCTTATCACTCTCCATCCGCGGTGACATTTGTAAAGCAGCGAGGAAAAATGTATCTTAAGATGGAAACTCATATTATTATTCAGTACTTAAAGCAAACAAACGAGCTGGGGTGAAAAATACCGATTTTCAATTTTCGATGCTAAAAACTTTTTAATCGCTCAAGAACTATAGGTCAAAGGTTCGAGTCATAATTTGCTTTATAAAAGATGTTTTATGGCGTAATAAATTAATCATTTCTAAGACTAGCATCAATGTCGTAAAACTTTCACAGTGGTGATCTCGAATTCCCAATTTTTTGCGTTCAAACTTTGAACTTTTAGTCAGATAATCTATTCTAAAGATTTTTGGGCGTTCTTTACGCCAAATGACGCAAAATTAATCACTGAAAGCTGTATTGTGCAATTATTTCATTCTTTCGAACCTTCACTTTAAAGCGCATTTTGCCCTACTGCGTCTCAATTAACAATTTACAATGGACGGCTACTTAATATCTTAAGAGTAACCTTTCCATGGATTTTCGAAAACATGTCTCAGTAAATATGTGTATGATGTTTGGTAGTAATAATAAGAAAAAAGCCACCATTTCCTGAGTTCTCAAGCGGAATGATACACATCAAGAGAGATCTGCAAGATGCTTCATCAATCTTCTCGAAAGAAATTACCATTATATTTTCATCAAACATCGACAAGAAATTATAAAAAAAAAAAAAAAAAAAAAAAAAAAAAAAAAAAACATTTTTATCAATGAAGTCAAAGTTTATTTTGATTTTAAATCTATTTTTTGGGGGCGAGGAAAAAATTAAATTAATGAATGCTAATTATTCAACTTGTCACCTATGACCAATTTCATTTTCCTTGCGGATTAAACCAAATTTGTTTCACTCAAAAACATTCCCTTGCCTTGAAAGAACAGAAAAATATTCAATTAAAGATAGTTTTGTTTCAAGCTTCTAAGGCATAGCGTTACGAATTCGTAAATGTTCTTTCGGGGGATTATTAAAAATTGGACTGTATTTTGCAATTTGGAACTATTAATTCTGGCTTTTCTGGAAAAACACTTATGTGCATAGGAAAACTAATGGCACATACGTTGTTTTTATATTTCCTCTGAGGCATAATATTGCAAATTTGTATTTGTTTTTATCCTTTTTGAGTAACCGATTCCCAAAAATTTAAAATTTTGAAAAAAAATTGGCACCCCATGTTTTTTATGCAAGCCACGAAATAGATTAGTGTCGTCCCCCAGAATCTGAGATCCAAATTAAATCCATGCCAACGATTTCCAACGCCAATCCAACGGTTAATTTGGAACAATATACTTTTTAAACTTTTTTTTATTAAGTACAAAAGGCTTAATAGCTCTGAGCTCAGTGCAAATGCCGCCGTGGCTTCATTAAATTTCGCAAAATTTACCTCGAGACGGCAACGCGACCTCGTTACAGCTCGACACCAACTGCTTGGTCATTAGGAGCAGAACGCGGGTACAGTGTGAAGTGCCCCATTTTGCGAGATTTGTCATTAAAATCGCGACCTCACGGTTTTTTCCCTTTTTCAACCAAACAAACCCTATTTGCATTTTATTCATGACAGTCGATTCGTCACCTTTTTTATCGGCGTATTCGCGTGCAGCTAAGTACAGGCGAATGCCTCCGACGGTTTTGTCCGACGCTCTAATAAGCTGAAACGCCCGCTAACAGATCTAGTTTACTGAACTGAGAAAAATGTTGGATATTTTTTCAACTATTGCGGCAGAAATTACTCGGGAACTCAATAAACTAGTCTCACAGCTCCATCTGTTGTGATCACATTTGAGTACAAAAGCAAAGATTCAATGCTTCGCCAGTAAAGCTCAGATGCTTGGGTGAGCGTCTGACCGTGTTATTATTATTGAAAGGAATTCAAGATAAATGCGGTTTTACTTTTAAACAGATTAAATAATAAGCGCGATGAAAGTGTCATTAAAAGGTGTTTCACAATTGAATGATTACTTTTTTAGTAGATTTTTGTATGAAAGTCCCTATAAAAGACATTAGCCAATCATCTGGCGGATAAATTCGCTGAAAATTAGAGAGAAAAAATTTGTTTCGATTAGATATTACTGAGAATGCCATTGTCATTTTAGTATTTTCTCGGACATTTTTAAAACGGGGAAAAAAGGGTATGAATATGAGGGATTCTCTAGTTGTGAGAAAATAACTCTACATATAGTTTATTGCAATTTCATGAAATGGATCTGCAGACAAATATTATTCGTGCGTTTTTTATAAATAAAATGTCATGATTGTCACATAGTTCTGACTCCAAAATCCTAGATAACTTCAATCGTAAGCGGACCCAGACACTTCAAACGGGATGGCCGGAGGAGGGGTCCGGGGGTCTTCCCCCAGAATATTTTCGAAATTTTAAAGCGCACCTAATATGCAGTTTGAGTAGATTTCGTCATTAATAATTGCCAAATGTAAGGGTCCTTCCTTCTTTTTCCCTCCGTTCCTCCTGCTCGCTTCTTTCTTTCTTTCTTTCTTCTTTCTTTCTTTCTTCTTTCTTTCTTTCTTCTTCCTTTCTTTCTTCTTTCTTTCTTTCTTCCTTTCATTCTTGGTTTTCCTCCTGTTTTTTTACGGGCAAACGGGGGGGGGGGGGGAGCCTGCGCCCCTACGCCCCTGCCTTTGATCCGCTTATGACATGAACAATTCACATTATCGACTGAAACAAAATTCATTTAAATATGTATCTAATTATAATATGACGAATTTTCTTTCTGTGATTCTTAATTTTATGTGTGTAACTTAAGCTCTTAAAAAGGTTTGGGTTGTAACGTTACCAAATCCTAAATATACAAATTCTAAATGATCAGTTCGACGTAACTTTGTTCCACAAACTTCGAAATTTAAAGCATACCTGAAATAACATTTAAGTCTCGTTTCTGAAAGCTATTGAGTGGCGTATTGCTAAAAAGGGGAAAAACCAGTCTCTCTTTCGGCTTGAGTCACTTTTGCCAAACCTATCATCTTAGTGTCCAACCGCTTTTTCGCCAAGATTGGCCTCATTCCCGGTAGCCCCAGGCTATGACTAGAGTGGGTTTAACGGCCAGACGGGCTCTAATTAATTAACAATCCGAAATAAAGTAAATATTTGAATGAGCTTTCGGAGAAATAAATAAATCGAGTGCATGCTCGCGTTGTGCGCCAGTTAATCGCATTACCCGTGTTAAAAACAATTGCTCGCGCAAAATCAGTGCCCAGACTAATTAAAAAGAATGACGTGCTCCATTATCACCTTAGAAATTTGCCTTTGGGTGGATGTTGCCATATTCGATGCATTGGCGATTTGATGCCAGATTTTGGTATAATTATTTACAACGGCGAGTATCAGGAGGTTTGGGCACAATTGAAATGAAGCGCCAAAATCGCGAATGCAAGAAAAACAAGACAATCCGTTTTATTTGCTTTGTTGGCAGTCTTAGAATTCCAAAAAGTGTATGTTCTTTTAAAAGGCTATTTTGAAATCAGACATGATTGATTGTACCAGAAAAAATAAAGAAAAAACAACCCCGCTACAACCAAAATCCACATTGGAGCGTACGTGATTTGGAAAATAATAGGTTCAATCATTGTTCGGGGTGGATTTTGTGATGGGTCGTATTTACAAAGTACATTTATTGCATCATTCGTCTTCATAGGGAAACCTTGTGTACCATCTTTTTTCCAGGTCAATATATTTTAGGTACCACCCCCCCCCACCATTCTATTTTCCCCATTGTATAAACATTACTTTTGGAATTCAACGCTCAGGTTCGCCTAATAATAACTGATAACCAAATACATGTAGTTTAGAAATCCTGACTTAATTTTGCAAAAACTGCTAGACAAAGTCCCCAACCCGCCAATCATCTGTCATCATTTGGCCAAATTTATTTGCTTTTTGGCTCAACAATAAAAGTTGCTCATCGACCATTATTAGGCGAAAAATAACAAAACTGCATAATAATAAATTACATGACTTAGATTGTACGTCGGACTATTTAAATTGGACGTATTTCTGTCAAACGGAACTATGTGCATTATGACGTGAGCCCTGTTATGAATATATTTTTATGGGTCTCAGGGCTAATGTCTTAATGCACATAGTTTCGTTTGACAGAAATTTGTCCAATTATATTGTTTACAGGTCCAAACTGCAACTTCAACAAGGGTAACATTACTTTTGAAGAGGCTTCTCAAAGAGAGTACAATAAGTAAAGCACCCTGAATGAGTATAGACATGGCGAAGATTCTCATCACTTTTTTTAGGCAGACTACTGCCCAAGAACCTCCCACTTCACTAAGGAGTCTCCTTTGAGCAACTACTGTCACCGCTTTTTTTTAAAGTGATATTTGTTGCTCATTTTGCGTCACAAATGGCGAATTTTTAATGCATGGCCATACTATTCAATTCATTGAGAAGAATCCGCCATGCAAAAAATTTCCGAAATATCTTTTTCTATGAACAATCGTATAGTTCTACATCGAAACAAATAGTTGTCCAAATCTGTCTGATCATCCCTGTAGATACTGGCTTGACAGCCCGCGCAGTTAACCTCACATTCCAGGAATGCAAACACAATTGAGTGGACAGTTAAGCCATCATCCAGGGATCTCCATGCATTTTCTACAGCCAATAAGACTGCTACTGCCATCGCAGCATTTTATCTTTATCTGTGATATCTCCCATTTACAAATAGACTGAGGCAGGAGGAAGGGTGGCGGGGGGGTAGCTGTTAGGTTAGGTTAGGTGGGTGACATGTCGTTACCCCTCTGACGTAAGAGCGTATCTCGATGTCCACACGAGCCCTGTTTTATATAGCAATTCATACACTCTGGGGCTCATGCGGAATGGAAGGTACGTCCTTACGCCGGAGAGGCGACGGATTTACCCTTGCGACAGTCCTGACTAGAGGGTTCACGGCCAAATTAAAGTGTCTCTCGAAAGCGGCAACTTCTGTTGCTTGCCAACATTGTCGTGCTAAGTAAGAACGCCGTATGAGCATTCGAGAGCTGCCAGATTTCCTTCGATAAAATGTTTATTTTTGAGAAAAATTATGAATTTTCCTCCTTGAAATTTTCAGACGTTTCAGATCGAATGGACGTATTTCTGTTAAGTGGAACTGAGCTCCAAACTTGGTTCCTTTTGAGGATTTTAGAATCCCGGATAGCGCGTTCTGACAAACGGAACTAAGCGCCATGGAAAAGCATTGCGAGTATACGACAGAACGAGCGTCGTGTTCCGTAACACCCGCCAATCCAAGCTTCCCTCCCCCTTCCTCGCCCGATGGCGCTTAGTTCCGTTAGAGTCCCTTTATACTGAGAGTCAAGACAATGTGAATCCATTTCTGATTGGTTCCCGTATTTTAGGCCTTCACAGTGTCACAAACGGGAATAAAGATTACAATTTCACCGATTGCAAAGGTTATAATCTGGAATGGACCAGGGAATTACGGGTTCGGCAAGGAACAAACGGAATGAGAGAAGGAACGGAGAAAGAAATTTGAGAATGGGCCGATCAAAGATTACGAAAAACGTTCAATTTGTGTAATCTTTATTCCCGTTTGTGACTCCATGAGGGGGTGTTGTCTCGACTCTCAGTATAAAGGGACTCTAAGTTCCGTTTATAGAAATACGTCCAAATTACAAACAAAATTATTTGAGAAATTGGTAGACAAACATTCCAAAATTTTCCTGAGAATTAGCGATTTGCCGGGGGAACTTTGGCAACACCTGAAGGCTCATACGGTGTTTTTCCATAGCACGGTAGAATAATCCGATCGGCCCGGTGGGGGCGGAGGCTCCCGACAGGTCCAATTGGGCCGGCAACTGTAAATCTCCCTCAAAAGCGCCGTTCGAGCTTCTCCTCTGCGAAGCGCCCCCTCCCGTCTTTTCGCTCTTTCGCTTGATATACGAGTGTTTTGGCGCGCAGACAGATTTTATGAGAGCACTCACGCGGATTGCTCAATGAACCTGGTACAATGAGTCGACTGCGCAAACAAACGCGCTTTGTTACGAAATGTCCCTTATTCTTTTATCTCCGAGTCTCCGGAATCCGGCCGCAGACATTTGCACCCGATGAGCTTACCCCCGGTGTCACGTTGTTTTGGAGCCTAATTAAGGAGCTTTCATCTCCACGCCGAAAACTTAAGAGTTTTTGCACTCGCTTTGCTGTCTGTTGTGCTTACAATGATCAGCGAGAAGATACATTGATACAAATTATAATGTTTTCACTAGGAAAAAAACATACATTAGATCTAGAGTCCAGACTCTTGAAAACATTGACAAGAAAAAATACTCTTGATTCAATCGGATTTTTGTTTGAATCAAAACGAAATCCACTTAAATTAAGAGGCTTGGTTCTTGATTTAAGCTAGATTCTGATTGAATCAAGAGTACTTTTTCTTGTCGATGTTTTTAAGAGTCTGGCCTCTAGATCCAATGTGTTCTTTTCCCAGTGTTGTTCCAATATTAAAGAAAAGGTGAGTCAATTGACACGTAGATCGAATGAATTAATCCACAACTCAGAGAAAATTAAAGTAATTTGATGTCAGTGAGAGCCATTGAAAGTGGGTTAGAATCATGCAAAGTGAATTATAGTCAAATTTGGCTCAAAAGTAGGGCAAAGTTTACTAGATCGTAACTTTAAAATGGGGAAAGAATATTATTATTTTTAACAGCCAATGATATGAGAGAGAGGTCGAAAACAACGTATTAAAATAGAGTGAATGGTACGTTCAATTTGAGTTCATTTTTCAAGTTTTGCTCTAAACCTCACCCCCGACAATTTTTATCCCCTCTAAGCCTTGATTGAGATGACACCATCGCCAATCAAAAATAAGTATATGTTTTTTTATTTCAAAGTTGATTTGAGTTGAGTGAGGACGTGCAATAAGGAATTTCGTTTTGAAAAATTGCTGTAGAACTTTATCCTCTCATCGCGCTTTACGAGGCTTAATTTGAAAATTTAGGCTTAAATTTTGATAATGTAAGCTCACAATTTGAAAAAAATTCAGCAACAGGGATACAGCTTTCAACTAGGAGTTTTGAAAAAATACCTATGTGTCACACCGTAACACAGTGTATACATGTTTGATGAGACGCAAGTAAATTTGAAAGGGAATGAGTGGTCCGGGCAATATTCAACCTTCCTCAAATCAAATGGAGTAAAAGAAAATCAAAGCGCGAGATTGACGACACCTGGATGGGAAATATACTGATTTTCTGCAGCGTTACAAAAACGTTTTCATTATTGAGACATAGAGCTCCCATATTTCACGGCTCGTTGAATAAGCCTCCGTTTCCTGCCAATTTCGACAGCTCGGTGCATTTACACAGAGCAAAAACGGAAATATATTCGTGAATGAACGGAGGAAATCTGATGAATTAATCCGTGTTGCCAAATCAACAATATAGGCTAATTCTGCCGTGGTAAGGAAAAACGGCGTATGAGCCTTCAGGCGTTGCCAAATTTCCCCCGGCAAATCACTAATTTTCAGGAAAATTTTGAATATTCGTCTGCCAATTTCTCAGATAATTTTGTTTGTAATTTGATCTAAAACTTCTGAAAATTTCAATGAAAAATATCCATAATTTTCCTCAAAAATAAACATTTTATCGAGGGAAATTTGGCAACTCTCGAATTTTCATACCACGTCCTTCCTTAGCACGGCATATTTGATATGTTAGTGGTCTGCTAAGACGGAGGAGTATGACAAATTTTTTAATTTCCTCAATATTTGGCATAAAAATAACTGTTTCAAAAGACGGTACGTGTCACAAACTTTTAAGAGTCACCATTGGACAGTATAGAACGCGGTCAAAAAAACTTGGTAAAACCAGATGGTCCATCAATAAATCAGTAAAAATCTCATAAAGCACACTCCACGCAAAAAATCAAAGTCAATTTCATGGTGCCAACAGTTTAATATGCAGATAGTTGGGTCCTGACTTGTAGGCGCCGAAGATATTGCGAAACTACGTTCTGTACATTTCTGATCAATCCGACCCACATCCCAGCATTACCTTTTGCACAAGCAGTTTTCATTCACCATTTTTTGGTCTGCCGGGTATAAAAAATAAATAAAAAAATAATAAACAATGAAATAAAATAAAATCACGAGGAAGGAACGAAATGACGGATATAGGCATTCATAAAGATTTGATCAAACGTTGTTTCTTTACTCTTATGAGTCATGAATTCTGTGACCCAACAGCAGAATACTGCGGATACTAGTACGACTGTGTATTTGCTAAGAATACAGGCAAACTATACCTCTGATTAGGGCTTTGACTCGATCATCAATTTCAAAGATCCAAAAGTCGTGGAAAACAAATCGAAACCTGGTTGTGTGTTCCCATGACTTTCCATTTAATTCGAAATTAGCTAAGTCAATGAATTACACCGCAAAATCCCGCCGGGTCGTCTGCATTATTTAAATGTTTTTACATAGTTTATTCTTTGTTCATTTATCACAATTAATCTCTTAATGTTTTAATTGAAATTTACTGGAGCTCGGAAAAAGAATTTGATCTCAGCGGTCAATAACGTCAATGATCGGTCCTTAGGTGATTGTCCTCAAGTTTATGGTGAATGTGCACAGCAAGAGAAATTCCCCTCTCTGACTGCTCGTATTTTTTCTTCAACTATCCTGTCGTGCTAAGGAAGAACGCCGTATGAGTCGTCAGGCGTTGCAGAATTTCCCTCGGCAAACCACGAATTTCCTGGAAAATTCGTGAATATTTCTCTTCCGATTTTCTGAGGATTTTTTTCGTAATTTGATCTAAAAAGTCTGAAAATTCCTAGGAATAATATTAGCAGCTTCCTTCAAAAATAAATATTCTCTGAGAGGAAATTTGGCAACTTTCGAATACTATACGCCGTTTTTTTAGCAGCACGGCAGTATCTATATCCATCGCGTTGTGGAGATGTAGTTCATCAGCACGTACGTTCAAAGTATGGCAGCTTGCTGCGGCGAAGAATTTTTATTTTCGAGTGCTAAATTCGAAGCGCAGAGCTATTGTACTGGAACATTCCTTTTTCGAATTTCGTTTCCCATGAAATACCCCAAATGTTCCCCGTGCTCGAGATTCTTACCGCTTCTTAACGATGTGATAGCTGAGACAGGTATATAGACGCTTCGTAATGCCAGGTGACTTATTGTTCGTGATCTTACTCTTCTCGTTCTGAATATCGATACCCAGTTTTTTTCCTTGTTATTTTTCCCAGGCGCGGTATTCTTTTCACCTATACATCGATGTATTCAATTATTTTTTTTGTCTTCATTATTTTTCCTAGTATTCTTTCTGCACAAAGGGAATTTAAGGAAGTATTATTACCTACTATAGACTTTCGGATCCCCTAAATTATCATTTTCTGTCATAGTTCGTTCTATCATTCTACGGGGCTAATTTCAATTATTTATGCGGCTATCATCAGGTAATGGTCCCTGAAATAGTTAGTTTCTTTCAGATTTTGGAAATAGGACACATATTGCAGCCTGAAGCACGCATCAAGTGCCTTGGAGACTCAAACGCAAGGTAAGCAAAGTAAGCGACCCCCTCATCAGGATAACTGGTCCCGTGTGATTTCTGAGTGAGGAATAGGTAATGCAGGCGAAGTGCCTCGGAGACTCAAACGCAAGGTAAGTAAAGTAAGCGATCTTCCTCAAGATAGCTTGCCCTCTCCATTCATAAAATAATAAAACAAATTGTTTTTATATGACGTAGTTAAGTTGTGAACTCTCCCATCGAAACAATTTAAATGTTCATTTTTGGCGACAATTCGTTCCAAATATCTAACGGACCGATTTTCATGATTTTTGCGGCTATCGATAGGTGATAGTCCCTAAATGAGCCTGAGGGCTGATTGTTGAACTTGATAGACAAAGCGATAGACAAAGAAGACATAGAGAGTGAGGAGCGATATTATTGGTTGAAACGGGTGGTCTTTATATATTAAGGGGGAAAATGATGGACTAACTGAAGGGTCTCTCGTAGATTATACCGTTATAGTTGGTCTATTACTTACCTCCTATGTCCATTGCAACCACCCGCCTCCACCAATCGGATCGCTTCATTTTCAGCTCGTCATCTTTGTCTATTGTTTTGTCTATCAATTTCAATAATCATTCCGCAGCTCTATTTAGATTACATTACACTACGGGGGCCCGCGCTCGCTGAAAGAAAAAAGGAGAACATTTTGTTTGAATTTGTTTCTTTCGACTTTTCATCATGAGCTCATCATAAAAAAAAGGAACTAAATCAAATTTTAGAAAGAATTCAGTTCGGAGTAGTTCTGAGCTTACCTACCTGTATATTTCCTCCTGACAAAAACTCGTCGTCGGCAAAAAAACATTTTGAGCGTGAAAACAGGTGTTAAACTTATCTCCAATATTTGAACCGTATGAAGGAATAAAATTTCAAGCTTATTTTTTTCAGTTCGGTCTGGATGTGACTTGGGTGGAGGATTAGACCCGTTAAACTGGGTTCAAATAGTAAACAGCCGCAAACGGGATAAAAAACTAGTTTACCATGAGCTCATGTGCACCGCCGCACAGTGGATCGAGTCAATTAGACAGGGCGGACTTGAAAGTTTTGACTAAAACTGCAAATTTTGATGTTTATCTCGTCACATTTTAAATTTCAAGGGGTGCTTTTAAAAGAAAATGTCACGAGTAAATCAATGAAACCACTTTTAGAACCTCAATATTAGTAGAAACAGAGTCATAGGTGTTTAAAGTTTTAAAATCATGACCGACCTCTCCTTCTGACTCCGTCCACTGTGCGCCGCGCCAACAAACAAGAGTGCATTCCCGAGAGCCTAACGCGAGGAATGCGATTGTACTGCTG
Source organism: Bemisia tabaci (assembly GCF_001854935.1). Taxonomy (NCBI): domain Eukaryota; kingdom Metazoa; phylum Arthropoda; class Insecta; order Hemiptera; family Aleyrodidae; genus Bemisia; species Bemisia tabaci. The sequence continues at coordinate 1,840,031 of NW_017547299.1, read as the reverse complement.
CGCTAAGGAAAAGCGCCGTATGAACATTCGAGAGTTGCCAAACTTCCTCGAGTAAAACATGTATTTTTGAAGGAAGTTAAGCGTATTTTTCCATGAACTTTTCCGATACTTTAGATTAAATCGAGAACAAAATCGTCCGAAAAATTGGAAGAAAAATATTCAGAATTTTCCCAGTAAATTCGTTGGTTATTAAAAGAAGTTTGGCAACGCTTGAAGGTTCATACGGCGTTTTCCCTTAGCACGGCAATAGTGGCTTTGACACTCGGAGTTCGCGCGCGACTCGGATCGGAAGGCCTTGCTGCGGGGGCGGGCGAAGAGAGGTAGGGTCAACGAATTAAAATGGTCAACAGGTCAGGAAAGTTGACCAAATTCCTCGAGCCGTTTCCCCCGCGATTGCAGGGGCACGCCCCGCGCACCTAGATTGACACTTGAGGGCAAATACAATAAGCGGCAAGTACCCATTTACTCTTTTTAAATGGTGCAATCAGCCTAAAATGTTAGACCAGATCGGTCACGACCAGTGAGGTCAATCAGCAACCGAGCTGATTGCCCCTTCACGCTGTTTTTCGAGCGGCCGCAGTCCCCAGCCGGAGCCGACCACTGCCGCCATCTTGCCGACTCCGCCGCGGCTCGCTGAATTTATTCATAGCCAATAATTGATCCAGGAGTTGATAAATACTGCTCGTGCTGAGGAAAAACGCCGTATAAACCTTTAGGCGTTGCCAGATTCCCTTTGGTAAATCACGAATTTCCGGGGAAATTCGTAACACTTTTTCCTCCAATTTTTCAGATAATTTTGTTGGCAATTTCACTTAAAGTTCCTGAAAAATTCAAGGGAAAATATTCATGGCTTTCCTCAAAAATAAACATTTTATCGAGGGAAATTTGGCAACTCTCGAATGTTCATACTGCGTTTTTCCTCAGTACGGCGGAATAGTGATTGACAATACTGTGCCCACCTGTGCATTCGTGTGTGGAAAACATTCCGCCCCAACTGCGGGTTGATCACCCTGATTGTATTGAAGGCTCCCAATATTTTGAATGTAGGTTACGAAAACCTGCGGTGGGATAGTTGCATGGCGCTTCATTGGCAAGTGGGACTTATCGATACCATCTCACTCACGATTCCAACACATTTATGCTAAAAGGAACTATGTGCAGATGCACTAAATTAAAGGAAACTATGAGACACACAAATTGTATTGTTTATAGTTCTTTCTATCATTTAGTGTCCGATTCAGTTCACTAACAGCCAAAAGATGATTATATAAAGTTCTCGGATGGTGTTTGCACTGAAAAAGAATGCATTTGACATGAGGCGTATGTTCGGTGTCCCATTTGATTCATTCTCAAAAGATGATGACGGTAGCAGCAGAGCGTGGGCTAAAACTTTGTGGGCAAATTTTGGCAATTTTTTGCAAGTTATGTACCCGTAGAATACGAATTTTGGGTTGTTTTCGTGGTTAAATACAACCCTTATTACAAAGAAAGAAAAACAATCCATAGAACTTTGGGGGTGGCTGCATCCCTCGCTCCGTGAACCAAACGGCCACAGAAACATGAAATTGGGATTACTTGCAAATTTTAAGTTTACTGTAGCCGTTCACTTTCAATTTCACTTCTTTTAATGGCGCGTTTTCTAAAAAAAAATCCAAGAACGGAAAAGGGAAACAGTGTAATTATTACCTGTGAGGTATCAACGAATAAATGCCGTGAGCTTTTGTTCCGTGGGGTATATGCATTCTCTGGATGTGCTTTTCCTTGTGCGAGCATGTGCTCGCCCTCCTAAGAGTGATCTTGCAATAATAAAGTGTCAATAGTATCAAGTATTTACAGCTTTCAAAGTTGTCCAGATAAATCTAGTCAATTTTCCAATTCCTTCGGGAGCCTTTTTGGCCTAAAATTGATTGTTCTCGGCTGAAATTTGCTCATCACATTTCAGATTTTTTTCGACCAAGAATTTCTGCAGGAAGAATGAAATTTCGTAATTTTTTAAAAGATCAGTTGCGTAATAACCCTTGAGTGTAGCGGAGCTTTTACGTCTAACTTTCAAAAACTTTGGAGTACAATCCATTCCTACGAACTACTGAGAAGTTACGTCGCCGCCGTACTCAATGTGATGAATCATTGGCCTAGTTAATGAATTGAAGGCGTATCTTTTTCCAGCATCGTTATTCCAATGATTTTCTGTATTCCAATGAGCTTCAATGGTCCGGTGAATATCGGTCTCTCTTTTGTTCCGCGGTTAGTTTATTTATTTTTCGATATTAAAGGAAAAAATATTAATGTCTGCTAATATTCCAGGGAAAAAGAAGGATATATACAACAGAGATTAAAATATTACAATGAATGGATGCAATTAATGCCAGTCTAAATTAAAAAAACTCACGAACATAAAACACACACATACGTTCGTACATTTTTAGTTCAAAGATTGATGGAGTTCAATAGTAAGATTAAATAATTAGTTATCGGTTGTTGGATAGAGTCATCCAAGCTTGATGGGAACTCGAAAGGGTAGAAGATACAGCATCCAGTGGCCTGGCCCGCTTAGCGATTTATCGACTGAATTGCCTTTAAACCTACGGAAAAGGATCGATATGCAGGTACAGGGTTTTAGCAACAAACATACTTTATTATTCGATTCTTTACCACAGCTTCAAATGGGGGAATATCGACAATCGATCATTTCCCGCCAGATAGCTGAACAGAGGGACCAATAACCGCGATTAATCTGTGAAGTTCATGATAAGTTCTACACTCTAAAAAATACATTTGGACAATTACCATCAGAAAACACACGTGCTTGTAATTTCTCCATACGGGTATTAAGTGTTTTTATGCATGACCATAGAGCGGAAACAGGCCTATATGGATGGATTTAATTTCATCCAACCTCACTGTTATTACAGTTCCCACACTTCCTACCACTGAATACCACTTCGATCAAAGCCCCCCATGAACCTGCTGACCACCGTGATCAAAACATGGTTGTTAAATCGCGAAGAAACGTAACTCGTTCAACATTGGCGAATAACGCATAATGCACCTGATCCAATGACGTAGATATGACAACTAAATCGGAATGAGGCGTATAAGGAGTTATTACCTACCCGACAAAGCTGGCTAAAGCTGAGCTTAAAATATTTGCCTCGCACTAAAGTAGCCGCGAGGCAAGTTGCAACGTTTCGGGAAACCGCCATGAGAAGAGGCGATTCTCGGAACTATTAGCCGATGCGGTTCGATCTACCCTCGGCTGCCGTGCGGTGCACTTTTGAAGCCACACGTAAGTCCGTGCTTTGTTATAAATCGATTAATCTGCCATTTAAACCTGTGGAAAAGGATCGATAGACAGGGTGCTCGCAACGAGCACCTTAACAATCGATTCTTCACCATAGCTTCAAATGGAGAGATATCGATAATCGATCATTCACGCTTCGCCTTTATCCCGCACATATTTCCAGGTTCTCCTATAGCTCGTGATTGCTAATAGGAAATATTTTTATGACATAATTATTCATACTAGTCATCAGGTTTGCAGTTAAGCGATATGACGTTACTGGATATAATCATTGGTGATTATTGACGTTATATCGATTGATCTGCCATTTAAACCTATGGAAAAGGATCGAAAAGCAAGGTGTTCGCAACGAGCACCTTAATAATCGATTCTTTACCATAGCTTCTAATGGGGAAATTCCGATCAATCGATCACTCACGCTTCGTCACTGTCGGTGATTCGTCCCGGGCACGATTAAGGTCGAATTAGTATGCGATGTATAGCATCGATAAGGTAAAAAATCTTGGAAAAGTATGAGCCTCAAGGAAAGACTTTATTTAAGCCATTTCTTGAGGGATGGGGTATAAAAGTTGTTCGGAATTCGAATTTAATTTTTTTGGGATGAAGNGGGGGGGGGGGGGGGGATAAATTCCTCTCGAACCGAATCAATTAGTACGATGAGTTACGGGACAGTAATCGTTAAGTAATTGAGTAAACTGGGCTAGACGTGGTGACGCTCGATCATAAAGTGATCTAGATGTGTTGTTGATTTAGTCTTGAGTAGGTATTTGTCAAAGGCGCGATGATCGCCGAAGACAGATCGGTGGGTACACATTGGGACTATGAATTGCCTGATCTTTGAGAAAACTCGTCCTACAATCGCATTTGCCAACGATCGGTTATTATTTCTCATAAACAGTGAGTTGAAAATATGGGATAGAATTTTACGGCAGGTTTTTTTAATACTTTAATCATTTCTTTTTTCATAATCAAGAACCACTTATTATTTTCGCATTGGCATTTGTGCTTACTCCTATCAGTGAGCAAATTCCAGTTTGAACCGATAAACCGAGAAACTTATTTCATTGTGCCTGCATATCTCTGAAATCAGCAGCGTTACATATTTCAATTGAAAATTTCCGAGTAATGCAGTTTAACTTGTATCACATCTGGATTTGCACCAGAAGTGATCACCGTCATATTGGTCCGTGTTAGACGTATGACAGGAATGAAAAATAACTAATAATACATGGATTGTGATCCCGGACAGACGAAGTTACTAATACACTCAAAGTTAATTTAATGGCTTGAAGGGCAAGGCGCATAAGTGCAGTTTTTGAAAAAATTGAGATATTAAGATTTCAAATAAAATTAGTCTTAATGCATGTTTTGTGAAAAATTCACTCCCACATTCCAATTTTTAAGCATCAAAAAGCCAGTTTAAACTTTCTTTCCGTCATAAGGATCCATGTACTTTTGAAAATTTAAACACGTATATCTCGAAATAGCAAAAACTGCACTTATGCGCCTTGTCCTCCAAACCCCTCAATTGATGAGTGGATCACTTAATTTCTTCGTGGAGTCAGTTACATTCTTGCAGTTTCTTCTCACTGTGTGAATCATTTTTGAAAGTGGCTTTAACCCCCCCCCCCCCCCCCCCCCCCCCNCCCTCCTGGCAACATAGCCGGGATTAAGATTACATAGAGATAAATAAGATGTTTCAGTCGGGTTGTGAGTGAGCACGGGCCAGATAGTGTGGACATTTGAATAGCCTGCAAAATGCAAAGAATGTGAAAAAAGCAAAATGTATGTCTTGAGAGCTATGGGTGGTGCGGGCTGTGACATCAGGTAAGTACAAGACAAGGAACAACTAGAGCAGTAGGAGTAAGGAGAAGGTATGCCAACTTATGAAACAAAATGTACCGTGCAATTGTCTGCGCACTGCACGCCGCTCGACTATGTCCAAAGGCTGTCGGCGAGAACGCAATCCCATCTCCTCAAAAAATAAATCTCATCTTTCTGTCACCCACGCATGGTTGCCAATTTCATTTTATGAATGGGCTTGATTGATAATTTGTGGGTGGAGCCCAACCTGCAATGGCCACTTTTTGGATATTTTTAAGCCCAGCCGCCAGCCTTCTCGTCACATTCACCCATGAATCTATATTGACTCAGTCAGACTTCATTTTGCAATTCAGACCTGCAATTCCTGGCTCATTTGTAATAACACGAACGTACATTGGAAAATTAACGGTACTTACGTAGTTTCACCACAAAGTCAGAGATTGGAATTCCGAACTGCAAAATATAGCCCATACCATACCCTATTATATCATACTCTATGATATAAAATCATGAGAATAATGCCTAAGTCGTAAAACGCTTCGGTGGGTTGGACTGCAAAGCGTGCAGCGGGTATGCCCCCTAGTTTTATTTAAATTATCATGAATAAGTAGATACAACCAAACAAAATACGTTTAAAAAAGTTTCAGACGGAGGTCAAATAGTTCCTATCGAAGGTGAGATACTTCCTAACGAAAGTGAAATAGTTCTTTCCAAAGGTAAAATATTTCTGACACTCATTATAACGAAGCAAAGAGCTGTGAATAGAGCTGTTAATGGTCTCCTAAAAATACAATGAGTAATTTACTCAACTCCTATGGATATCGAGTAGAGATCAAACCGAATTCTCCAAAATAACCAGCTCGTTAAAAACCGACCCCATTTTTTACACCTGCATCAGTCATTCAGTCATCGACAGCATAAGATCTTCCATCGACCGGACAAGAGTTTCGTACTTTCAACGGATTGGACCTTGAAGTTCAGACTCGAAGCTTGAGTGTAGCACTCACGATCAGATTAATTGAGGCAGTGTTGCTAATTTCGAGTGGATAATACAGGGTTTTTATAATGAAGATTTAATAAATTCTCTTCTATTTGGCATCACTGGATCGAACTGCAATAAGGAGGGGGCCCGGTGATTTGGAAGATGAAGAGTCGGCGGAGTAGAGGAGCCATCCTAGAGCTGCGCAAATGGCCCAATTTCGTTTCGAAAATTCTGGCCTAATTAAACGGCCGAAATAGCCCTCGAATATGATCACAGGCCGATAACCATTACCAATCATTGCATCGCTGCCAAAATGCTTTAGTTAATTGACATAACAATTATTCAACCATAAGGAACACTAAAAAAAAAACTCCGGCCGTGGAAGCCGTAATTACGGGCTATATAGACATACCGTCCGCGTTCCGGGCTCAGAGGCCGAAAGTTCTGGGAGTAGCACCCGGAGCAATCGAAGCTACGGCTCCAGTGCCCGGAAATTTCGGCCTTTGAGCCCGGAACAGACGGTATGTCCATATAGCCCGTAATTTTTTTTAAGTGCGTTGATCGCGGCCTTGCTGATACCACAAACTAATGGTATTGCTCAAAAATTTTAGGGTTTAGGAGGGTGTTCGTGACTTCTTATTTTCAATAATTAGGTCCTTGAATGATGTCGATGCAAAACTTATTTCTACGAACAGTGATAATTTTACTCATTCTGACAGAGTGATATGCTGTGTCTACATTTCTGCAATCATTTGTTCTATTCAATTTGAGATTGAGAGAATTTATAATAGCAAATAGTGCCTATCTTATTTGAGTTCAGGACCGAATTGAGGATTTTCGAGCCCTTAGGCGCAGTTTGCGGTTCATGCTCCCCACAGGGTGCACCTTTTCAGAGAGGAGCGGCAAGTGGTGAACTACTCTAGCAGGGGTTGGGGCTTTTCTCTAAAACATTTCAAATTTTCACCACCCTTAAACGCAATAAGAGACATTTTTTGGAAATCAATGTGAGGAAAAGGAAAAGTACTATGAGCGACAAAAAAAATCATAAAAGTTTATGTTGAGGAGGTAGGTTTATCTACTATTTTTACATTATTGCTTGATACTTCTGAATATACGGATAATATTAAAATTTGAGAGTGAAAAATGTTACATTGTCAAATTGAAGAAAATTTTTTGCCCAGATCAGTTAGTGCTGCAGCACTCAGAAATCTTAAGAAACCCCGAGAAAAAATTAGTGGGTTTTCAAAATTGACCGTCTGTCCAGACATTTGACAACAAAAGGCCCAGCCTGCAAAAGGATCAAAGTTTTCCGGAAAAGTCAAGAGCCGGAATTGTCACGGGAAAGTTCCCGAGATTACTAGGAAAAATTCCCTAGAACAATTCCGACGAATCCACAAAGTGTATGACTAATTCTCGTGTATAGATACATACTCGAAAGTGTGTCTCTACATTGAAGTGTCCCGGAAATGTAGATCTCAGCGGGAAAGTTCCTGAGCGGATCCTTTAGCCTGTAAAAGTGAATACATCGATTTACGTATGAGCCCCAAAACGCAAGGATTTGCATGTGAAACAGGGCTCACATGGGAATTGCGATATGCTCTAACGCAAGGGGAGTGACGTTATGCTCCGAGGCTATCGAAAAACGAATACTTCCGATGCCTGGCAACAGAGTAATCGATCACTGTTCACCATCAAATACATGTCGGCACCGATAACCGCGTGTATCAAGAGTTAAAATTCTCTCGATCCATCGAGTCTATGGGATGAAAATTGAACTTTGGCGCGCTAAGTCGATCGAAAAGGAGGGGGGAGCGGTGGAGCGTGGAGGAGTGTGAGCTTGGGCAAGGATCGGTTTACATCACTTAACGAGAGCATTGTTATTCCACTTGGGCTCCGAATCTGGGTGACTAGCGGCTTCTTTTCGGCCGCGCCGGGGCCCGCGTCGCGTCGCCCCCCTTATTATATAAGTAAATTAATCGAACGCTTTGGCTTTCGGAATGGGTTTACCATTTAATGAGTAACCTTCGGCTTGATTGGACTCGGGCCGCCGATGTGTGGATGGGCAGTGGCAGAGGGACCGTTCGTTTTGTGGCGATTCGTTCCGCGGGTAACTCGGTCGAAACCTGAGTTCTCCGGTCGCTTCCGGATGGTTGCATTTGGATTATGTCTTAGCCCTCCGAAGTAGTCCGAACAGAACAGGCTTGTTACATATTTCGCTTTAACCTGTTAACTCGCAACTGGGGAAGAAGCTCTAATGTTGATCAGAGTAAACGGCATTCGTAGAACTAAGGATCTGAAAGTACGAACTTTCCTGTTTTCACGAAAGTTTCCGGTGCTAAAATTGACTTTTTTGGGAAATTTTGATAGAGGTTACACGAATGCAACAAAAATTTACGGTGACCACTTACACTAAAGAACCGTTGGAAATGTACTAGACAGTCACTTTCCCCATCTACCACTTGAATTTTCCAGATGGCTCATGTCCCTGCGCACAAGCATAATGCACATAAATGTGTCAGAGTAGCTTACTCTCCGTCCCATACTTTTCAAATTTTCAAAGTTATCCTTGTACACATGCATAAGTTATCTCTAATCTTACAGACATCCATTTGAAGGAAGTCATTGGTAAGGCCCCACGGTGGTTTCTACCCTACCAAAGGCAGGACGGGCCGTCGCGAACGTAAGTTGTCATCCACGCCAACAGCAAATTTGATACCCGCCTCCCCCCGCCCGATTAATGCTTGAGTGAATCCTCCTTACGAAAAAGGGACTACAAATCCCTACAGGGACGTACAAGACGCCCTGCCGAATCGTGGATTGAGGGAATAAGGCAGAAAATGAGGAGATGCAATCTGCCGGAGGAGCTCTGACAAGATCACTGTCAGTGGCGGTTGGGTGTCGCAGAGCGCACAGAAGCGCTATGAGAGCGACTTATCAGTAGTAAATCCTAAAGGGTTGAGGGAGGACCGGGTGCTGTGGCGCTTAGGCGTCGCAGAGCGCCAGTGAGCGCTATGAAAGCTCCTTATGTATCTGCGATTACAGATTTACATGCTTTGTGACAGAAATAGGAGAGAGATAAAGTGAAAATACTGATACACTATTTTGTTTTTTTTTCGAAGACCCGAGTCCAGCAAATTTTGCGCTCGGAGTAACCACATTATTTTTCAATGCTAAATACCCCATGATAGGATTTTAAAAGTGCAAAGCGATTCTGGGCATTGTGCAATGTTGGGGGAGGACCTTTCTCCGATCGACAGGTTAAGCCTCCGCTTAGGAGGTCGCAGCACCCAGCCAAAGCCACAAAGAGATTATAATCATTCATTCTACATCTACCTGCTGCGTGCCCTTCACTCAATCACAACAACGGTAAATACAGCTGTGCCGAAGCAGAAAACGCAGATTCACCAGCAGATTTGCGAAGAGTTAGGCGGTTTACGCTCGACGGGACGAAATACAGCTGGTGAACTCAAACTTACAGGTCCTGGTCGCTACTAAAAGTGTTCACTTGGTCACCGTATAACCTTTAATTTGGATTCGTGATTAAATGAACGGGTAGAACTGACTGACCCTCTCCTATACTTCCATTTTAATTGTCTTCACCTTTTTGGGTAACGCCCTTCTACCTTTTTCTGCAACGTCTACAAGATAAATGTTGCGACTTGAGTCCCTCGAGTAACCGATATGCTCAACATGAAATTTTACCTTGCATTTAATTAGTCTATTTGTCCGAGTAGAAACAGCCCGTCGATAAAAAAACCGAACATTTGTATTTTTGACGCAAACAGATTTTTTTCGTCGCACTGGAAAAAAAAACACATTGGATCCAGAGTCCAGACTCTTGAAAACATTGACAAGAAAAAATACTCTTGATTCAATCAGATTTAAGCTTAAATCAAGAACCAAGCCTCTTAATTTGAGCAGATTTCCTTTTGATTTAAGCTTAGAGCTCTGATTGAATCAAGAGTCCTTTTTCTTGTCAATGTTTTCAAGAGTCTGGACTAGAGATCCAATGTGTTTTTTTTCAATGTACACTTCGAGTTTCCATCTTAAGGCAAGTGCTGTTTCACATTTTACTATCTCAAATTAACCAAAAATAATACAACCCAGTATTTTTGAACTGCCACTATGTATAACGCATGACATTCTCCCACTATCTAAAATAACCATGTACGAGGAAAAATGAGGGTTAAAACATTGTGTGATATCGGGTACATTGATATAGCTCTACTCAATTATCAGTATTTACTTCATTACCTATTCTTTAGCACGAGTATAAATTGCAAGGGGCAATCTGTGTCATAACGTCAAGCGCAAAATTTTGTTGAGTAGCCCCCAGAGGACACTCACGTAATTGGTTGATATTACAATTAGATAACAAGCGCCTCATAGGGACGAGAATGTTTGACCTTCCATGCCACTTTTCTCCGCTGTACCCTCATTACTTTCGCTCTATTGTTAAACCAGCATCTTTGTTGATGTTATTCATAAGATATCCTCCAGTGCCTACATCTTAATACTCCTGTCTTGCGGTTAAATGGACAGTGGGCTGCCGATACTCGTTAATGGTTGAGCCATCCTGTTAGGGACTCTGCGGACAATGCGTATAAGTGCAGTTTTTGAAAAAATTGAGGATTCGTGAATTCAACTAAAATTAGTTTGAAAGTATATTTTGTGAAAAATTCACAACTAAAATCCAACTTTAAAGCATCAAAAAGTGAGTTTAAACTTCCCTTCTGCCGTTAGACTCCATGTAATTTTGAAAATTTAAACACTCATTTCTTGAAATAGCGGAAGCTGCACTTATGCGCCTTGTCCTCCTAGCCCTCACATATCTTTTCAGCGAAGTCGTTAATTCCTTTGAATTAGGCGGGTTTCATTAAGAACCCCACAAAAAGTTAATTGTACCATTCCGGCTTGAAAAAGAGACAATAGGTAGCTCAAACTTATCAATCAAGTTAATCTTCTCGAAAAAATGATAAAGACTTCAGAGCAAAAGTATTTTAAAGATGCACTTACCGCTCAATGCTTGAAGGCATTTTGTAGGAAATCTGGTGCAAAGTCCCGACAAGTACCTAGTACTTAGTAAGTTACTAGTACAAGTACTTAGTTTTTTTCTCGAATCATCGTGATGAAAAATTTAATTTTGGTTTGAAAAGGAAATCTTTTGGGAATAATGAGTCACATTTTTAAGCATGTTTACGGGAATTTCCGTGCATTTATTTTTTTTTGGAGAAATGTCAATTTCAAGTTATTGGAGATCTAATGCAAGTTAAGCTTTAGAACTCTTCTCTAGAGAGAGTTACAGTTATTTATAGTAGTCAACAGTGAATCGAATTTGCATTATTCTCAGCCTCTAAGCGTTGATTTTCTGAAGTCCCTCCCTATAAATTCGTCGCTCGCTCTCCTTTCACCTCTATGCAAAGACCAGGCCGTTTATTGCAGAACGAGGAAAATCGTACTCCATTAGCGCCGGTAGAATTGTCCATTTACCCGCTTTAATTATGTCTCCAGAGCATGGTATGGTGACGTTGACTGGTAAATACAGATATTTCCTCGCCGGTCAATGGTGCTTCTAACCGCTAACCTGATCAAAAGTCCTCGGGTATTGCCGCGTGCACGTGGTGGAATATATATCAATAATTTTTAACGAGGGTTTTAATGAGACAAGCTAGGGTTTTTCCTTCGACCGGCATTACAAAATGCGCACCAAAGAAGTCGCAAGGATCCAATATCTCCTCGATACCTCAACATCACTCCGAGTGAAGAACTACTCGATCCGTGCCCCTCTGGCGGGAGTTTTATTGGTCGGCATCTCGGACATTGATTTCAGCTGAGCCTAGCTGTCACATCTTCAATAGAATTTTTTTTCATAACGGCACATGCTACCTATCAGTTTGCAACTTTCCTCTGAAGTACAGCGACGGTTTTTTCTGTTTTTTTTTTTTTTTTTTTTTTTTTTTTTTTTTTTTTTTTATCCCCATTGAGACCCATAGAACAAACATACTCGTGTACAGAGGGTGTGATGCTCGCTCTTTTGATCCTCCTTAATTCGGACATTGCATTTCGTCTGAAAAGTTTGAATTTTAAACATTGAATTGAGTTGAAATTATTTCTTTCTTTATATCTTTAAATATGAAAGTCTGCATGATGACTTTCTAACCTCTCATTCACGTTTAAAATTTTTAAAATTATTGTAATGAGCTTTTTTCCCTCCTTCAAGATACCTAGCGCAAAATTGTGTCAACATTGTAGTTAATGCATTTCTTATGTAAATACCAAATTTGCATTTATTAAATTCTTTATTTGCTGTCATTTTTCTGGTAAGCAGAATTTGTGGGAGATCGAAACAGCTCCTCTGTTTGAATCTACTTCATATATAACGTTGAATCTTCACATATGACACCACAGAAAATTGATTTAAAAAAACTTTGCGTCTAAGGGCAAAATAATGAAGAATATAGAATGTCAGAAAGTGTTGATTCAAACTTTTTGGGCTGCTATATCATGACGAAAATCAATTAAAAATTTACTTCACAATACGCTAATGATAGGGCTGATCTCGTTGTAGATATAGGAGTAAAGTAAAATTTAAAGATATTCAGCCATATTGTTTTAATGCATTGATAAGGGAAGGAAAGGTGTACGGCGGCGTGGTGGTACCGCACGGAGCACCGCCACCGCACCTGCAAAAATTTGGATGCGACTATTTCAACACACTGGATCGCGTTCTGCCTATTCCGTAAATTGCAGGCGATTTCCCATGCCATCCGTTCATCCTTCTACGACAGCCATTGAATTAGGTACAGATAACGTATTTTTCTCGTTATGTCTGTCCTTAATATAGGCCTTGCTGTAACTTCTCCTATTCATGTACGTAAAATTTAAGTATCTGTGAAGAAATCCCATACATTGTAAATTCACGCGCGTATTGTAAAGTTTGCTGTGTTGATTCTGTCAGGAAAATCAATCTTGAAAAATTCCAGCATTGAACATTCATTTTAGCCCGTTAAAGCGAGCCAACACAGACTAACGCGGAAAAAACAATTTAGCGCTGAGCCCTAACACTTTAGGTAAAATAGCGCCAACTACATCCAGCAGGACTAGAACCTAAAGCTGTTGGGCTCAGCACCACTGACTGTAGTTGGCGCTATTTTATCGCATGTGTTAGGGCTCAGAGCTGAGTTGTTTTTTCCGTGAACACAACCACTAAAAATTCTCTAGAGTGCAATTTTTATAAGTATGAATGTATGGAATCAAACGTGATGCAGTAAATTTAGGTCCTTGGAGATGGTAAAAAATAAGTCAATATGACGAGGATTTTGTAAAATGAGACGATGCAATGAGGAAGCACCATGCGATATTAGTATGCTTATGATGGCTTCAGGTCACCAATTTGGTTATTATAACAGCGTTTAGGATCTCCGTCCACGTCCAACAGAGATTCGATGAAGATATCTCGCAACGACGGTCGATACCATTGCACTTGGTCGATGAAACGTAATGTGTTCTGGAGCATTGTTCATTTGCATGGAATTCGCGTGTAAACTGGGCCGTAGAAAATTGGTTCATGGTCACCGCCGCCAGCAAAGACTGCCGCCTCGCGCGACGCTGCCATCGTGAGTTCCAACACAGACATTTTCCTCTCGTTTTTCTTTAAAATTGTGTGTATTTCCGCCTGAAATGATAACCCTGCATAGAGGCATCGACGCCGCGACAACCGTTGATTGATACCTCTCACCAAACTATCATAAGCCGTACCTCTCTCTTCCCTCGCGCCCCCTCATAGGCCGGTGATTTCACTCTCAAATTTTTCACTTTAATCGAATTAGCGACCGAGGTAGATTCCGGGACCCGATCTTGAGCCACGAGGCAGTCGCGTGTATGAGCAGGTTCATGGTTGATTTCGCGCACGTCTGGTAAGCGTGCGAATACTGGGGCAAAAATTTGGCCTACCGCCCTTTGACCAACTTAGCGGCAAATCATGCGTCGCGCCTGGCGGCGGGGCTTAACACTAGAGTCTACATATATCAAGAATTTTCTACCGCCTCCCTACAGAGAAAAAAAGGAGGTGTTTGCATCTTGAATATTGTTTACCCCGTGACGTAGGTTAGTACAGCACTGCCAGCAAAATCCTGAATTCGAAGTATGAAAAACGGACCATAAAGGCCGATTTTTTTTGCTGAAATCAACTCATGATATAATTTCAGACACTATATATAGAATGACTTTTTTCCATAACTACACAATTTCCAAGAAAATCGATGATAAAAGTCGTCCGTAACGACCTACGTCATCAAAAAAATCCAAGATGCCCGAAATACAAACACTTCCTTTTTTTTTTCTCTACGCCGCCTCCCTCAAGAATGTAGATATTCGCAGGGGAATTCGGGAGCGGCAAACCGCCATTTGTTTGAAAACGGCTTTGAAAGTGACATTTTTTACAGAAATGAAAAATCTTTCAGGGGGAAGAGAAAAATAGAGAAATACTTACTACAAATTTTGACTCGATACAAATATTTTTTATCCATCCGGGGAACGCTTTTAGATTTCACATTTTTATACTTTTGCAAGGATTGTCAGTACCACGAACGTGTCTATTGGTCATACTTGACCAAAACCGGTCCAAGCACTAACTTAATGACCTAAAAATATGGGGGGAAAGGCTTGGTAGGGGTAGTTTGCAACACCCTGTATAATCAATTATCTTTACCACATATGAGCAAGTCCTGTTGTTTCCTTCCTGGGTCATCCGCCGGCTCAATATACCTATTTTTCGATTCGTTCGTAATCTAAAGAATGGAGCACTAATTTCCATCGAAAATGTAAGTATTTATACCAATTACAAAAGATCATACCGTCCACAATGCAACGTACTTCCGATTTTCAGAGTTACGCGCAACTAGTGGACTCCCCGCAAATTTGAAAAGTGGCGCGTCAATTCGTATATTTTGCCGAGCGCGGCACTGAATTGGCGGGTGCCACACACGGGAGGGATGAGGCGCCCAAAAGTGAGGCTCTGCTGCGCGCGCACGTCGCATGTTTGGATTGTAATTTCGCGGCAGATTCGAACCCAAGGGGCGAGTTCCATAATACATTCTTCTCAAGTCCAAAAACATGCATTTTGGATTCAAGACGTTAGTCATTTTCCAACATGTTTATTTTTTCTAAGGAGAANCCTCCCGTGTGTGGCACCCCTGAATTGGCGGGAACCAATGAGAGTGGAAGTCTCAAATTGTTTACATTCGCGTAGGGTAACCTCTAAAACAAGTTGTAAACAAACGTGATTCTTCATCCCCTCGTGAGTGTTGTGAGTAAGTCCTAAGAATATTTAAAGTTGCTCAAAGTTATTGATTTTTTACAAAAATGCAAAGTAATTCTATCTTAACCACATTCCTCCAAAGAATATTCAATTCGGTGTTCCTTCGTTCAATCTCTATGTCACACACAAGTCCACATCCCAATGGTACCTATCTGTAAGTTCTCACTCTATTTTATTTTTCTTTTTCTCCTCACAGTTTCACTAGCATTTTACTATTTGCCGTTATTGAGGCTCTCTAACTCTAGGAAGCTTGGAACCTTCAATTTTCGCTAGTTCATTTTATTGCTTATTCATCACAAAGGGATTCACTTGTCATGTTGTGGTCAACCTACTCCAAGTGTCTCACCAGTTTATTTATACTGTGAGTCATCTTAAAGATAGAATACTTCTTCCTTTCTCGACTGTGGAAGGTCTCAGTCAAATTCAGAGTCCAATCTATTGAGTGGTGTCTATTACGTACCTAGGGGCCGGCCAAAGTTTGACTTCCCTCTGATGATTACGCTTTAAAAATGGTTGATTGCATGTTGAGACATGCAATCAATACAGATACAGGTGTTGCAGATTCATACATATCTCTCAAGGATTGATATCAGGATGGAATGATTTTCCTTGAAGCTTTGTAGCCTAGGCATTTATCGTTAGAGAGTGAAAACACAAAAGTTTATTCGATGACAGTCGGCAAAGATTGAACGCATTAAGGCTGCCGCCAACATTGACATTAAGTGTCAAAGTTGATAAGTCTTTGACCTCCTTTCAGTCACATCTATTTTCTCCCCTCTGTTCACGGCACTGTAGCAAAAAGCTAATCTTCACTGGTCAAAAATGCTAGAATATATGTGCTGTAAGTATGCGCTTAGTACCGATTGGTCAACAATGGGTCTGTTGCACGCAAGAGATACCAGTTGTACCAGTAAAACCGCACGAAATTAAAGAGTTTAAAATCCATGGACATGTGAAATTACACGCTCTCCAAATAATTGTGGCTGAGATTACATCTGAAAGTTGTACTTACTTTTGGAAAATCAATTATCAGAGCTTAATTTTTAGTTGTAAAACCTTTTTTTAGGCCTCGAGGATTTTTCAAGGTTCAACTTACTGTCAGGGCCCGATTAAGGAGTCTGGCGCCCCAGGCTAATGATTTCTTTGCGCCGCCCCCCTCCCTGCTCCTATTCTTTTTGCATCCGCGGGCCCAGAGAAGGGGCGCGGGGTGCATAGACTTACCTACTCCTCACATTGTTTCCGCTCCTGATGTCGAGGATTTTCTTTTTTTCTTTCTCCATAGGCTCGATAAAATTCAAAATTTGGCGCCCCTAAGAAGCTCGCGTCCCAGGCTTCAGCCTGGCCTGCAGCCTGTGCGGCAATCGGGCCCTGCTTACTGTGCGCGAAATTAAAAAAAGTCATGTAAAATTTTCATGCTCCTGGTCCTTCAGTTCTCATTAGCGGAGGTTGCCATGTTGTACGGAATGCAAAATACTTGTGAGCTTCATATACTTGATTTTCTCGTCCAGTACTTTCCTCTGCCAAAATCAAGGAATTATGCTGTCAGACAGCTCATACTTCCGTTCTGCTCCAGTCCCAGCCCATTACCGGCCAATTTTTCGGGGAATGTGTGTTTTCCTGAGTCGTGGCCCGTTCCGTCTCGCAGCGAGAGCATTCCTCCGAAGGTAAACCGAGAATTGTGTAACCGAATCATTTGGTCATCGCTCATTTCCGAAAAAGTGAAACAGGCGTCGAACAATGGGAAAAGAAAACTCACAGATCCGCGGCTGATTGTGGGAACACGTAGAGTGCGTGAACTGAGAGAAATACGCCCGGTGCGGTGCGAGCTCATACGTATTTGATTACGCACAGAGCGTTTAGGCGCGCAGACGCCGTTTTTGTCAACGACGCGCGCGTGCCGGAAAATGCTACGCTTCCGACGAATTTGTCGTTTCGCAGCCAGGTTGCCTTTTTATTTATTTATTTATTTATTTATTTTTGGATATTGATGCACATGCATAGAGAGAAAAAAGAGGTGTTCGCATTTCGGGCGTCTTGGGTTTTTTTTTATACACCGAATCAAGAGTATTTTTATTTGTCATATTTTTTTAAGCGTCTGAGCTTCAGATCCAAGAAACTTTTTTTTCCCCAGTGAAAGTTGGTGCTATCAGATTCCATTCGACACTAGTATTCGTCAGGAATTCCACCAGTGAGTGCAACCAAAATTGTTTACCTGTAACGGTTATATTAACGTCGTAAATGGAGGAACCTGTGCTGTTTGAATCCCTTAGTGAAATCCTCGTAGCAATAATTGGTGATTCTTTTTAATGTCATCCATTTAGCTGCGGTTCTTATTTTTTAGATATACGTACCTCAACAGCGAATAACGAATGCATTTCTGAATCATTAGTCTTTTGTATTTTATCGTGTGAAATATTTGTCACCATGGTTAATCAACCTGTAACGTAGCAAATTGTGTTATAATTTTGACCACCGGTCAATCAAAAAGGGATCAGTGCTGGATTTTCCGAAATCCAAACAAAATCATCACAATCAAGAGTCTCAAACATTAAATTAACATTGTTAAATAATAACTAGCGTGGTGTTTTAAAGTGTACTGTTAAAAAAAAAGCTA
The DNA here is from genome assembly GCF_001854935.1 of Bemisia tabaci. NCBI lineage: Eukaryota > Metazoa > Arthropoda > Insecta > Hemiptera > Aleyrodidae > Bemisia > Bemisia tabaci. The sequence goes on along the minus strand of NW_017547299.1, from coordinate 1,821,991 downwards.
GTATTGCTAAAAAAGCCATTATTGTATTTTACGTTTTGCATCATATGAATTCCGTGAACTGAAAAATTGGTTGAATAATCAACGGAAGATGCCTCAAACAAAATTGAATTTCTTAGGATAAACAAAATGTATTACATCCAAAAAAAAAAAAAAAAAAAAAAAAAAAAAAAAAAAAAAACAACGTGATAAGAAACACTAAAAAGCCTGAGTCGTTTCCCTCGGTGACTGAGCAAAATGCAATTTCAACAAAAGTATCAGAGGCCACGGGTTAAGGTCATGTAAAACTTTCAAAAATGCATTCTCTGTTTACTGTCATATTTTGAGGTATAATCTTTTATGATTCTCTGAAGAAAGAATGGCACTGTTAAAGAAATAATAACCAGCTTTCACTTTTTAAATTGACTTGCAGCTAAGCTGAAGTTTTACCCACGAGACGAACAGAGGTTGTCCCAACGATCTTTTATTTTCGGAAGGTTTATTACGTAAAGTCCACCCTCACAAAAGAGAAGATCTTGCGGGCAGCAAACTGTGAGCCTGATTGTTTTGTGAGATTTAGTCGTCCCTATTTCTATTTAGACATGAGCCCTGTCATCCATATAAATCCATGCTTTCCAAGGCTCATGTGGAAATATAATTACGTTTTTACAGCAGAAGAGTGACGATTTATCGAGCGCCGGGTTTGGACGTGGGTCTAGCCGGAGTTGAATGTGACCGTGCCAAATGACACAGTATGACGTTATCACAGAAAACTGAAAAGAATAAGGCCAGTCGTGATCGAATACACGTCGTAACTGATTGACTAAACTAAATAATCCAGACAGACGATGTCGTCCGCGCCACTTCGATCCCAAATCGTAGAATTCTGAAAATGAACGTTGTTATTATTCATTAATACGTCAATATTCGGAGCGTCAATATAATTACGTATATAATTCGGGGGCGTCAATATAATTACCTGACCACTGGGAAAAAAAAAACATTGGATCTAGAGTCCAAACTCTTGAAAACATTGACAAGAAAAAATACTCTTGATTCAATCGGATTTTTGCTTGAATCAAAACGAAAACCGCTCAAATTAAGAGGCTTGGTTCTTGATTTAAGCTAGATTCTGATTGATTCAAGAGTACTTTTTCTTATCGATGTTTTTAAGAGTCTGGACTCTAGATCCAATGTCTTTTTTTTGTTTTTTTTTTCCAGTGTATAATTCAGGGATGGGAGGACAAAGAACGTAAGTGCAGTTTTTACTATTTCGAGAAACACGTGTTTGAAGTTTCGAAATTACATGGATTCTTATGACGGAAAGAAAGTTCAAACTAACTTTTTGATGCTTAAAAATTGGAATTTGGGAGCAAATTTCTCACAAAATATGCATTAAGACTAGTTTTACTTGAAAGCATTAATATCTCAATTTTCTTAAAAACTGCAATTATGCGCCTTGTCTTCCAAGCCGCTTAAAGTATAAAGCGATAGATGCCTAATCAAGGTCTCTTAATAGCTAGCAGTTATACAGGTCTGGCTTATATCGATATCCCTATTTCCAATTACTATTTTAATTAATCGCGTCGTGCAAAAACCGCTGATGTCCATTTTTCCAGATACTAACTTCCAACCTACTTATCTTAATCATGCGACGTGAAAGTTGAGTAAGGGCTCGTTTCTGGATTAAAGCAGCCCTAAGCGAGTCTCTGCGTAACTTTAATGGTTATATCTAACACTGAAAAAAAACACATTGGATCTAGAGTCCAGACTCTTGAAAAATTCGACAAGAAAAAATACTCTTGATTCCATCGGATTTTTGCTTAGATCAAGAACCAAGCCTCTTAATTTAAGCGGATTTCCTTTTGATTTAAGCAAAAATCTGATTGAATCAAGAGTATTTTTTCTTGTCAATGTTTTCAAAAGTCTGGACTCTAGATCCAATGTGTGTTTTTTTTTTCCAGTGAACCTTGAAAATCAATATCAGCTCAAAAGAACGCAAGACTGATAAAAATGACTTTAACGGTTTCCATAAGGCACGATTCAATTAGATAAAGTTTGTTTTCATCCAGAGGCAAAGAAATATCAACTCATGGCACTGTGACGCAGAAAATAAAATGGAAATCAATAATACTTTTTTTTAAACCGAGGAACCTCAAAATATTAGTATTATTCAATGGTAAAAAAATGTAACTCTTGCAACGCTGTATTGCCAAAGCGAGCTTAGAATTCAAGCTGAAACTTTCATTAAGATTTCATCTAGGCTATATTTATTGGCGGATCCAGCAAATTGGTAACATTCTTCATTTAAACCAATGGAAATGTATCGATTCTTAGCCTGGTGCTCCGACAACGATCGATTATTTATCATAGGTTTAATTGCTTGATCCGCCTCTGGCTACCTTTGAACAAAGTCCCCGATTCCCCCAAAATAAGGGCACTTTTTTTAACCAGGTTCTTTAGCATTGCCTCGACGAGGTTATATTCATAAAATCGCAACGGTTTCAGTTCCGAGCACTTCCTCGGTGCTTGTAACGAAAACGAGGTTATGCATGAAAATGCGAGTAAGTATTTGATTCATTTCCCTGAAGATGTAATTGCGGCGGTGTCAATCGCCCGTCGAGGATGCAATTCTGATTGGGAGTTGCATTAGGCTCAGAGTGAGCATAATTATTCGAGCCAGAGTGAATCGGATCGGCGGGATGATCTTGGCAAACCCCAATTCAGCAATTGTATTTTGCAAAATGATAATGATACACGCACGAAGGTGCGCTAAGCTCGGAGTGGAGCTCGCGTTTTAACGATGCCAGATTTCAAAGAATTTAACGTATCGTGACTTGATGAGCCCCTATTCCTGGAATAGATCCTCAAACACTTGCGGGTTTCTGAGAAGGTTTTGATTCTTATCTCTTCTTTTATTTTCTTTACTCCCCTATTCTCTTTTCTCTTCTCTTCTCTTTTCTCTTCTCTTCTCTTTTCTTCTGTTCTCCTCTTTTCTTTTTTTGACGAAAATATTGGAAGTGGAAAGTGAATTTTAAGACAAATTCTCAAAGGTCATTGTCCTTTTCACTTATTATGATGGTTGTTTTTGTGGAAATGAACCCGCGGTTATTCGTTTTGATTGTGCATCGAACACCTCGTAAAACAACACCGAAGCGAAGTTAGAGGCAACGCCAGAGGGTGGGGCTCAAAATCGGCTTTTTTGGAAACGACATCTTTATTTGTTCCGAAAACAATCTGAGAGGAGAGGGCATGCGTTGTATGAATGTTACAAAACTCACAAGAAATTTAAAATTTAGCTGAATCACTAACCCTGTGACCATCAGCAAATATAATGTAAACATTATGTTTTTGTAAGCAGCAAGTGGAGGATTTTTTCAGAAATTTTAAGACCACTTAATTCTCTCTTTGCTGAATACCTAAGAAAATATATTTTACAGCACGTGGAAATTTTGTCAACGTAAAAGTTTCATCACCATGCGTAAATGAATAAATTAAAGAACAAGGATCAAATAGAGTAATAATAAACGGGAAAGGTTGGATACCCGCTTTATTGTGGACGGGAATGGTGCTTTTTTATAGTGTCTAAGAAAGTTGGATACGCTCTTTACGCAAGTACTCGTACAGCAAAATTAGCAATACCAGGAAGATCTCAAGTTGGCATAATTCGAATTTCCAATTTTTTAAGTTTTTTTTTTTTTTTTTGGAAGAAATTTAAACCACCCTGAGATTCTTTAAGTATCTTTCTCCTGTTGAAAGTTTACCAACTAGAATTAGGTTTGAATTTCTGAGACCTGGCACCATGCGTGCATCCCAAGTCCTAGAGGACTGAGAACATAGACGCCTTGTTTTATGTGATGAGAAAATAACTAGGAGTATCAGGAGTGCATAATATTGCAGCTTGTGCAATCTGAGATGAGTTCGTGTGCTAGGTATTTGCCCCTTGTAGTGATCACTCTTTCATCGAAGGGTAACCTAAAAGCCGTCGGAAGTAGACGATAGTTCCAATGACCGCCAAAACTCTCGTTTTGTCAAGTGCCATAATCTAACCAATGGATGTATTCTTCAAAGACGTGACGAAGATAGCAAATGTACTAATAAGTCAGTACGATATGCATTTACCTAGACTGCTTCTTAAGGCATTAGGCTGACTATAATGAATCGCATTTGAGGAAACATATTTTTAATATCATACAAAACCGTGAACAAATGCCTTGGAGACTTAAACGCTAGGTAAGAAAAGTAAGCGATTTCCCTAAAGATAGCTCGTCCTCAGTGGCGAGGCGAGAATGATCTATTATCGATATCCTCCATGTGAAGCTGTGGTAAAGAGTCGATTATTGAGGCGTCCGTTACGAGCTCCTTGTTTATCGACCCTTTCTATAGGTTTAAATGGTCAATATATCGCAAAGCACGCCACGCCGCGCCATTGCTCGTCCTGCTCCTTCCTTGTATTAACGAAAGAACTCTACCGATTTTTCAACACTCTCCCTTTATAGGTACTCTAATCAAGACTACAAGATCATTAATGCATACATCTACATCATACTAGGGGGTAAACCTCATGGCCGCTACTCTGCCCAACCCTCAAACGCCGCACAGTGGATCGAGTCAATAGGAGAGGTCGGAAAAAATTCGAAACTTTAAACGCTTATATAACTCCGTTTATACACAACTTATAGGTCCTAAAAATGGGTCCATTGATTTCCGCGTGAATTTTTCTACTGCTAGCACCCCTTGAATTTTAAAGGGTGACGAAATGAACATCAAAATTTGCAGTTTCAGTAAGAAATTTCATGTTCGACGTCTCTAATTGACTTGATCCACTATGCGCCGCCTCGCTTTCTTAATACACGAGGGAAGAAGTATACGGTTCATATTGAACACCAAATGGGTTTTTCCGATCTTGGTAACCAAAGCGGACGTAGAAGCTGAACTGGTTAGGTTAACCGAAATTTGGTTCCTATGCTCAAAAACTTCTCTCTTCAATATGACCCGGGATTCAGTGCCTGGGACCAATTATTTTGGAGAATTTGAAGATAGGTAGTAAAATTTTTGTGCCAGAAGGTTGGCTGCCCTTTCGGGCCCTAAGAGCTTCATATTTCGACATGTCTGTACCCTCCCTATATAGGTACTCTATACCCAGTCGTAACGTATCTATCTCAACGGGATCTCGGGAAATGACGTCACCGGACGACGGCAACGTGGCCCGCGCCCGCGTCCTTTCACCGCGAGGCGTGAACCTTTTTATAAAGCCGGTCATAGTTGCGCGGGCCTCGGATCTACTTTTTCTCCCTTATCTGCCATTTTCAGACGCGCCGACACAATTATCGCGGGCGAATTACGCGGCCGCCGCGCCGGGCCGCGCGCCGCAGTAAATTTTCATAAGTAATTACTCGAGAGCCTGATCTATTTCTGATCGGCCTTTATCGTCCACCTTCGTCGTGCAACACGAGTCCTAACAAATAGAACCCGGTCTCCGCGCACTCCGATCCTCGGCGCGGTTGCTCGATGTCGAGGGAATCCTCGCGAATTCAACGTTCGCCCCAGTTTAAATTGGGATTTATTCGTGCGAACTGGCAGCGTCGGGTGGGACTCGTGCGAAAAGCGCGCGAATCGCGCGTTTGTATGCGCGAGCGCGCTCCGCTGATGGAGCAGCGTAAGAGAGGGCGTGTTCCGCCGCTCGCCGCTCGCGTTATGGCTCGGCTGCTGCGTTTGGTTTGACGAAAAACCATAATGTCACTCGTCACTAGACACTGCATTCATCATCCAAGTAACTTTGCTCCTTGCTGTGTTTATATGCGTATGTGTTGCCTCAATTCGAAAGGAATCTATGCTTTTTGCTCTGAAAAATTATTCGCAGTACGTCCATGTGGAACCGTTCATAAAATACGTAACGCTTTAGGGGGTGAGTAGTCTAGGATTGCGTTAGGGGCCGTTAAATGAAGTCGAGAATGAAGACAAGAAGTCTAGTGGTTGATCATTTCGTCGATCCTGTCACAAAAGAACGTAACTACATTTCAATGTTGCCAAATTGTCTCTAGCATATAACATTTTTACGATAAAAATCTCTGGCATTTCTTACTGAAAATGTCAATGATTTTTCTTCTGATCTCACGCAAAAGTCAGAAAAATTGTGGACAAAAATTGCCCATACATTCTTGTAAAAAATCGAATTGTTCGAGCGAATGTTGCAACCTTGGAATAAAGTTACTTTTCTTCGTATGTGAAACGACTATTTGAGAGGGTGGAATCTTGCGTGGTTAATGGAAACCTGTCACAAGGCGTCAAGAACTCTTGTCTGTACGAGAGTAAACTTTTGACAGTGCTGATGGCACCCTGCCTCGTGATTTTTGCTGAATTGCACAGGGGACAGAAATGTTAAACTTCTAAGATTGCAAAAATTCTGTCGCAGGAACTTTTTGCAACAAAGTCTTTGCGTAACGCAGTTTTTACCTTCATCAGGCAATAGACCAGAAAACCCCAAGCCAAGAAGGCGATGAATTTAACTGAAACTAGATCGCTCTTTTGCAAGAGATTTACGGGCCGAGGAGCCTCATTGATTCCGGCGACTCATAAATATGAAATTTGATCAAAAAGCGTCTGCCGAACGTCGACATGGACGTGGAAGTGGGGCGCCTAGCGTTTATTAGCCGCAGGATTTACGATCCGCGCGGCACCCTGGACCATGCACTTGTCCTCTCTGCTCTCAACCCATAACTGGAATATTAAAAGTTTTTATGTCATAATTCAACTTTCATCCAGACGAGGACCTTGAAAAAGAACGGTTTTGTAACCGATGCTGACCGGCTTTTATGCCAGTAGGTAAACTCCGGGAGCTACAATCTATTTGTTTCTCGTTTCATAAGCCTCGGATTTTATCTTATCCTCCACCGCAGCGCAGCGCTGCGCATGCGCGGTGCGGTGGCCGCGACTACGCCACGTTCGGTTCGGGACGAGATTAATTAAATAAAACTGTAACAGCAACAGCTCACCTCACCCGCGCCGGCGCCGCACCGCACAGTGGATCGAGTAAATGGGGGAGGTCGGACAAAAATTGGAAACTTAAGACGCTTAAAGCTCCGTTTATACTAAACTCCGAGGTTCCAAAAATGGCTCCATTGGTTTTCTCGTGAAATTTTCTTCCAATAGCACCCCTTGAAATTTAAAATGTGATGAAATAAGCATCAAAATTTGCGGTTGTGGTCAAAAATTTCATGTCCGACCTCTCTTATTGACTCGATCCACTGTGCGCCGTCCTCTGTTGCAAAGTGGAAGAGTGAAGTTGGACATTTAAAAACTTCAAAAGCTCAGAACTTTATCATTACCAAAAGTCGAGGTCTTAAGGTGATTCTATGGACGCCATATTTTAAGTCAAAACGACATGCGCTATATCGCATCGATCAGTTCCATTTATTCAGCTACTCGCAGTTTTCTCGAATTTTGAGATCGCAATTCTGTTGTCAGGAGACTAAAGAATTCACTTACCAATTTTGAAAAACAAATTCAACGTAATGCAGGCGTGGTATTTTCAGAGAGAAAATATCGCATTCGAGTGCAGTTTCGATATCAGTATCTAATGCGATATTTTTCCTTTTCAGAAAGCACGCATTTATTACGTTGAATTTGTTTTTCAAAATTGGCAAGTGAATTCTCTAGTCTCCTGACAACAGAATTGCGATCTCAAAATTCGAGAAAAATGACAAGTAGCTGGATAAATGGAACTGATCGATGCGATATCTATCTTCTATCTTCTATACTATAAGCTCCAAGACCTCCTAATTTTGCGAAACTGGTGACGCTTAGTTCCAGCGTTCTACCGGGCCGATTGTCATGATTTTTGCGGCTATCGACGGGCAATTGTCTCTAGATAAGCCGACTCTTTTCAGATTTTCAAAATACGGCCCAGGTTTTTTTATATTACGTGGTAAAGTTGCGAATTCTCCCATTTAAACAATGTAAATTTATACTTTTTGTCATAGTTCGTTTGAGCGTTCTACCGGGCCGAATTCCATGATTTTTGCGTAAATCGACAGGTAATAGGCCCTAGATGAGCCCAATGTAATCAGATTTTGGAAAAAGGACCCAGGTTTTTTTAAAATCACGTTATAAAAGTGAGTGAGTTTACAGAATGATCCGGTACTGCTACCGCTATGCGCGGGAGGATGCGCAGTGGTCGAGGAGGTTGCGCAGTAGCTGTGTAGCCTGCGCATCAGCTCTACACTTATCTACACAAGATTCGCGCCGTATACCTCACGTCGAGCGGTAGTCGAGTCGCCTAAGACGTCGATTGCGTCCGCCATGAACTCGGTGTGGGTTCGATTCCCGACTCAAGAAAAGCTTGATTATTACCTGACCATCATTATTCATTGTTTTACTGCAATAATATTCATCAAGCAAACATACCAAAACGCGTCCTTTTAATTTTAAAGTAATTTTAAGTAAAGTTTAAAATTAAAGTATACCTCATATCGTAATTTTTTAAGGGAAAAATAAAACTAACACTGATAGGAGGGTAAAAATAGGGCCGCGAAGCGGCCCATTTAGGGCGCGGAGCGCCTTCAGGGGGTTGGGCCGCGTAGCGGCCAGGGGGCGTAGCCCCCTAGTATCGCATATTGTTCTGACACAAAATAGAGCGTCCATCAAATCACCTTAAAAGCACTGAAAAAAATTCTCGGCGTTTTTACCACGGTTCGTTGGTACCTTTACCATCTCTTTTTTTACCAATTATTGGTAATTTTACCAAGACAGACTAGTAAGCTTACCTAAAAACCGGGACTTTTACTGTTTTTTTCAGGTAAGAATACCACTTTTTTTGGTAATCAAATCCCGGTAACTTTGCCATTTTATCTCGATAATTCTACCACAGTCGATAAAAAATATTGGCGTTTTTAACAAGGTCCAGTAAAATTACCGATAAAGTTCAATAATTTTACCGAGATTTCTCGGTAAAAGTACCAATTCCATAAATGGTAATTTTACCAAGAAAAAACTTGGATCAAATAGAACCCTGAATTCTTGGTAATTTTACCCTTTTCTTAGTAACTACACCGAGTTTTTTTTTTTTTTTTCAGTGAGTGGTCCCATTAGTTTTCTCGTAACATTTACATTTTAGAGCACCCCTCAAGCTTAAAATTGGAAGAAACAAACATCTAAATTTGCAGTTTGAATTAAAAAATCTATGTCCGACCTTTCAATCGACTCGATCCACTGTGCGACGATCGATGTTGCAGCTCCCGGTGCAGCCGCGCTCCAAGTAAACTTATAAAAGGAAACCCCAAGTTTCTGCCGCTCGGGAGCCACCAATAGTTGCCGTTGTAAAGTCTAATTATAACAACCACGGAGACAGGTCCATTCGATTTGTTGTACACATGAACTGGAGCCAAAAACAAATAACCGCGACACTTTACTTGATTTTTTCGCGGCGAATTAAGTGCAGAGCAGATTGGTTTCTTGTTGGCAAATTGCTTTTATCACATTTGGCACAATACGTGTGCTGCCCTGCTAAGGAAGAACGCCGTATGAACATTCGAGAGTTGCCAAATTTCCCTCGATAAAATGTTTATTTTTGAAGAAAATTATGAATATTTTTCCTTGAAATTTTCAGGAACTTTAGAGGCAATTGCGAACTGAATTATCTGGAAAAATTGGAGGAAAATATCAATAAATTTACCAGGAAATTTGCGTTTTATGATAGGAAATTTGGCAACGCCTGAAGGTTTATACGCCGTTCCTCCTTAGCACGGCAGTGTGGACGAAACTCTGATTTCTCGGTGAGCTTGTCGCAGGAGTAGCTCAATAACCGGTAGTCTTACATGTTTACTTTTCTCGTTTTCGGTGCAGTTTTTGGAATGCACCGTGTTCGCACTTGGCAACTTGAGATGATGGAGAGAGTAATGGAAAGATAGGTCACTCTTGCCAATAAGTGTTAGGAAAAGAATCATAAATCACGCGTATGAAAATCACAAGAACTGGTGGTTGGTTACTAAGAATTCGTGGTCTGTTTGAACTGCATATCGTCACTTTCCGGCCAAAGTATCACAAGCGCCATGCGACGTTTCTAAATTTTCGCCGCCATTTTTTTTTTTACAGAGGAACTGTGCAACGAAGCTGTCCGAAAAGTTTACTGAATATTCTATGTGCTGTGGATAAAATTCAGTGAAATTTTGAAACAGATTCAACCAAAAATTTGTCTGTTGAAAATTAAAATGGCGGCGGAAATTTTGAAACATCGCATGGCGCTTGTAATACGAGTTCGGCCGGAAGAAGACGATGGTGAATTTTTAATCATAAAATTACTTTTTCCTCGACAATATACCAACATTTTGCCTTTTAAACCTTATAAACTCATTCAGCAATATGTCTGTGAAAAACAGAGGAATCGGAATCTCACCACTGAAAACAGTACTCTTTTTGGGAATTGATTTCCTCAAAGAGAAAAGTCTGTCACAGAGAACTATCTGTTTGAATAGGTTCCTCCTAGAATAGAGAATCAGAATATTTACACCAAAATTGGAGAAAAAACTTCAGGGAAATTTTCACCCGACTAGATACACAGTTGCTTTAGTGGTGCCAGGACTACTAACCTACAGTCTTTTCGCCTAAGGGACTATTTGCCCACACATTTTTACCAGCTAAGACGTTTTAAGCGACGGATATACACCCACAATTGTCTCAACCTACGTGAATTCTTTTTTACCTACAAGCGTTTTCATTAAGCTGCAAGTTCCAAAAGTGCACCGTTCTCGCGGCCATGTCGGAATAACTTGAAACTGGAGTTAGGAATCAAGTTCGCCTTCAACCAGATGGACGCAATTTGAGCAACTCAGGAGTTGAAATAGTTGTATCGCGCGTTTTAGTTTTAGCGTGATCCCCGGAGGACGAGTGACTTCCCATGTCTATAGCAGCGAAACGTCCCGTAATTTTCACTCGACTTTCGTCATGGAGAACAATTTTGATAGTGGCATTCAGGTCTAAGTTGCAAAAGATAGAATTGCGATAGAATTGCTGAATAACTGGAAACTGGAGTTAAAAATCAATTTAGCCTTATTCAATTCGACCTCACTTACGACTTCCACAGGTAGTGTAAAATGCAGGTAGGTCAAAACTTCTTCGCTCTGCGAAAAGTCATGTATACTAAAGTGCACGAGTGTCTAAATGCTGTGGGTCGAGAGTTGTAGGTGGAAAGGTCTGGGTCAATTATTCCGTGGGTGATAAGTCTATGGCTGAGTGGCCCCGGAATCGTTTTAGTTGCACCTACAATTATCGAGTTAAAGCTAAACCGTACAGAAACTGAATCATATCGGCTTAACTGTTCATTTAAGAAAAGTTAACGCTCTTAAATACGATTTAATTTTGTCTGTAAAATGGACGTTCCAGAATAGCTACATCTGCGATGTAAGCATGAAGGGTCATGTGGAACTACACTTTTTTTATTTGAGAAAGAATATACTAAAAATGTGGCAGGTAACAGAACAGGATGGTAAAATAGTGTCAGATACGCACTACTCTGTGGGAAACCAAAGCCAGAAATAGGAAGAATGAGAATTAGAGTTACAAAATAAGCTTTAATGAGTTTCAGTGCAAGACTGATAAAAGATCTTTTTATGGCAAGATTCCTAAATGGACTAAACGTAAAGGAAGACGTAAAGTTAAAACGTACGCTCCAAATATAAATGTCTCTCTTATCGTGATACGTATTATGCACAGATGTCTGGGTCGGGTCACTTAACTTCTTCCGCTTATTACGAATAAATCATCGTATAATTTTACCCTCCTTCACCACTGACTCACATTCGGAAATTTAAATTTAAATGAGGGAGTCGGACAATTCACCCAGAATCCATGTCAAAAATGAGACGAGCTTCGGTGCAGGGTTGGCGGAATTCTTTTAGCCGCCGTACGCGATTCACCGGTTTACGGGTTATTTTTATTTTATTTTTTTTTTAACCTGATGTAAAATTGGTAGCTCTCACTAGCACCGGGATCCGGTCTGGGGGCCAACGTGTGTGGGTGTGGCGGAGAGCTTAAAAGTTGCACCACTGACGGGATTATTACTAAGTAAGACCAGTGCGTGCACCATTGCTGCCGGTTTTTCGATCATTACTGCTTATTGGACTCCGTCTTCGCGGGCTATGTTTAGGTTTCTGTAATTATTTCCATTGCATGTATGATTCTCATCCGCCATTATACATAGCACAAAGCACACACATACATGCCACAATACACAAATACACAGCTACAAAGCTACAACACATGTAATGGGCCTGTTGCAAACTTTTGCTAGAGCAAAACTAAGAGTTGTTTCTTATAGATAATGCCTCAAAAATCACGATAAGCGCATCGGCAAAGTCTGAAATACACTCATAACTTCACAGTCTGCGTAAGAAATTTGCCGTTTTTTGAGCTTCCCGCTTCAAAAGCGATACTACGGCACAGGTGAACATTTTGTAAGAGGAGTCGTTCCATCGTCGGCAATAATCATCATGGCCGACGCCAATCCGCCAAAACACGTGTGATGGGACGAGATAATACCTGAACTGGATTAGACCAGATAACAATCGGCGTGTTCATGTTTGTTCACGTTCATGTTTTCCACGCCCGAATTGATTGACCTTGAACTCTCCTGGAATCACGCGCGGAACTGCGCGCAAGCGTCGGCCATGATGAATATCGCCGACGATGGAGCGACTCCTCTAACAAAATGTTCACCTGTGCCGTAGTATCGTTTTTGAAGCGGGAAGCTTAAAAAAACGCAAATTTTTTACGCAGATTGTGAAGTTATGAGTGCATTTCAGACTTTGCCGATGCGCTCATCGTGATTTTTGAGGCATTATCTATAAGAAACAACTCTTATTTTTGCTCTAGCAAAAGTTTGCAACAGGCCCATTAGGCCGCGCTAAGCAGAAAGGAGCCAAGCCACATCACCTATTGACAAATTTCATCGCGCAATATAATTTTTTAGAGGGAAACCGTGGTGCGGATTTTTGTTCGAATCTCAGTGAATTTTTTGCATAGCAAGGGGCAAATTCCTCAAAATTTATAGAGGAATCCGTAAATACCTTCTCTCCTAAGAAATTAAATTGGCCAGTTAAATTTGGCAATAGTTGATGTGGTTTGGTTCCTGTCTGCTAAACGCGGTCCAATTGATAGCTGAAGTTTTGTCCATGGACTCCGTAGGAATCTATCTGTGTGGAAGTCTCTGAAAATGACCAGAAATCATAAGAAAGGTATTGAAGGGGGAAGTGTAAAAAACTCCCTATGTTTGCAGATTTTCGCAAACAGCTGAAGAATATTTATCACTCATGCGAAATTTTATGAGATTTACTTCATCGATCTATAAACTTGTTTTGTATGATACAGAGAAACCATTAATTTTTTCCCCGGTCAAATACCAGTATAATAAGGTTCATCCGATTGTTTTGCGTCGGAAAGGAGGCGTCTAAAAAGGGTCAAAATCCAACCGTTCAGGTTACAACCTCCGACACTTAATAATTCTTATTGAAATTTTTGGATGCTAAATCTAAGTGGGACCTCAACTTTTCTCCTGCGTGCACAGATTTTCCAGAGGATTGATTTTTCGCCAGAAAATTTTCGATTTCCAATTTTTCCAGGGAAAATCGAACTGATCTTACTAATCGGAGGGAATTTTCGGATTCAACTCTGAAAATCTACTCGGGATCGGTTAAAAAAAATTTATATTAATAGGAAAAAAAAATTGAATCATGACTGGTGTAATAACTTTGCACATATATTCATATCCTTACTCCCGACTATACGTTTAAGCTAGTAGTGATGTTTTTGCGTCTAATCTGTGATGAATCACTGTTACTTTTGTTAGTGATTTTCTAGGAGCGATAATCGGGATCATTGTTCCTCACCGCAAGTAACCGTGAAAGAGACTATATCAAGTACCGCGCATTCGAGCATCTAGAAGTGCAATTCGGCACGAACTCCTGATTATATGGGATAACAGTGCAAATATGTACTAGCTTGCGCCAGGCATTCCCAAAATTGGGTTTACCTTCATTGACTGACCTACGGAAATTTTTGCTAAAAGGCAAAGGATTTCTGCGTCTAGAAGAGAGCCAAGAGTTTAAATTCAGAGTTAAAATTTCGGACGGAACTAGAGTATGTAAGTCAGTGATGGTTAAATGGAACAACCAATATTGACGAAAATACTGCAGGACGAAATAGTAGATAAAATGATGGACCCATCGACGGTTTCAACTTCTTCGTCGTTCGCCAACGGCCATACCACGTTGAAAGCACCGGTTCTCGTCCGATCACCGAAGTTAAGCGACGTCGGGCGTAGTTAGTACTTAGATGGGAGACCGCTTGGGAACACTGCGTGCTGTTGGCTTCCCTTTTTGCTCCAAATAATTTACATACTTGTCATGAGGATATGGATTTCTTGTTTGTGTTTACATATTTCGTTTGTTATTTTTCTTTTTCGTAATTTCAATTTTTTTCAGTTTTCATTTCGCGTAGCAGTTTCACAATAACAATTATTGTTATTATAATTGTTATTGTCATTTTTGTCATTTTGCGTAGCAGTTTCTTTTCTCTTCCTATTTCTCGCGAAATGGCAGCAAATGGATAGGAAAAGCAGTATCTTTTTGATGATTTTTGTTGATGATTTTCTTCTGACTCAAAATGACAATAATGACAATGACAGTGGACCACTATACAAGGCACGAATTTTAGCATTCTGATACATGCTTATTAACCAAAAATTTACGTACAACACGATACGCACAACGAAAATTACTGAAATTAACTCCTTACGAAGATATTTAATGATTCTTGATGCGTGAATTCAAACCACCCGCTCATGAAAACTGAATGTTCTACGTGACTCACATCGCGCGCTAAACGTTATCATGACAGTCTCTGCGATATAGACATCTGACAACCTCAATCTTGACGCTTTGGCTCAGCCATAGCAAGTTGTTTATAGTTTGAACAACACATGGTGGGAAATGAAGATTGCTCGATTGAGAAGCTTCCTAAAACCGTTGTAGTGCACGATATGACTCACGTAGAGCTTTGAGTTTCTTATGAGCGGGCAGTTCAAATTCCTCGTAATCAATGTGAAATAAAAACGTTAATATCATTGTTAGGAGTTGATTTCGGTAATTTTCGTTGCGCGAATCATGTTTTACGTAAAATTCTGGTCAAGTAACATGTATCAGAATGCTTAAATTCGTACCTTGTCGAGTGGTCCATTATAATAACAATAATTGTTATTGTGAAACTGCTTCGCGAAATGAAAACTGAAAAAAATTGAAATTACGAAACAAGCGGCTGGTTCCAACACTACTGTGTTGGAGAGCTCGCCTTCGTGAAACTATTAACATGACAAATTTTTCACACCGCAATAAATAAACTGAATCATTAATAAAACAGAAGATAAGAGTGAGATAAGACAAAATACAATGGAAAAATGGTACAACGAAATTTATTGTAAAGTTGACAGGGAAAGATGAACTAGGACAATTATCGGCAATAAATTTTATTAGTGGATGTACATGGGGCATGGTGTTTCTGATTACTATCTGACACAGTTCCTGACAGTTTTGATGCCTTATTCAGCTAGATGTTGTTTCCACAAATTTATCAAATTATAATGCACGTCCGCCTGTATATATGCAAATAAAAAAATAAATAAAATAAACAACAAACTCAGTTTATTTATTTATTTATTTATTTTTTTATTTTCATATTTGCATATATATACAGGTGAATGGTCACTGAATTCAGTGTAATAAGTTGCCGAGTGTATTGCCGACGATGGAGCGACTCTTCTAACAAAATGTTCACCTATGCCGTAGTATCGTTTTTGAAGCGGGAAGCTCAAAAAAACGCAAATTTCTTACGCAGATTGTGAAGTTATGAGTGCATTTCAGAGTTTTCCGATGCGCTCACCGTGATTTTTGAGGCATTATCTATAGGAAACAACTCTTATTTTTGCTCTAGCAAAAGTTTGCAACAGGCCCATTATTAGTCAATGTAACGCATATTTGCTCTGGTTATAAAATGTAAAACTCGGCAAAAAACGTACATCAACAAAAATTCTGTGACCAGCGCATTATCAGATCCAAAAATTTGGCAACATTGTTCTTTCCTCATTTAAACATATGTAAATGTATCGATTCCAGGAGGGGCCAAGTGCTCCGCCAAGAATCGATTATTCAACACAGGTTTAAATGGAAGGAAGGCAGTGTTGCCAAATTGCTNAATTTTACGTAAAACATGATTCGCGCAACGAAAATTACCGAAATCAACTCCTAACAATGATATTAACGTTTTTATTTCACATTGATTACGAGGAATTTGAACTGCCCGCTCATAAGAAACTCAAAGCTCTACGTGAGTCATATCGTGCACTACAACGGTTTTAGGAAGCTTCTCAATCGAGCAATCTTCATTTCCCACCATGTGTTGTTCAAACTATAAACAACTTGCTATGGCTGAGCCAAAGCGTCAAGATTGAGGTTGTCAGATGTCTATATCGCAGAGACTGTCATGATAACGTTTAGCGCGCGATGTGAGTCACGTAGAACATTCAGTTTTCATGAGCGGGTGGTTTGAATTCACGCATCAAGAATCATTAAATATCTTCGTAAGGAGTTAATTTCAGTAATTTTCGTTGTGCGTATCGTGTTGTACGTAAATTTTTGGTTAATAAGCATGTATCAGAATGCTAAAATTCGTGCCTTGTATAGTGGTCCACTGTCATTGTCATTATTGTCATTTTGAGTCAGAAGAAAATCATCAACAAAAATCATCAAAAAGATACTGCTTTTCCTATCCATTTGCTGCCATTTCGCGAGAAATAGGAAGAGAAAAGAAACTGCTACGCAAAATGACAAAAATGACAATAACAATTATAATAACAATAATTGTTATTGTGAAACTGCTACGCGAAATGAAAACTGAAAAAAATTGAAATTACGAAAAAGAAAAATAACAAACGAAATATGTAAACACAAACAAGAAATCCATATCCTCATGACAAGTATGTAAATTATTTGGAGCAAAAAGGGAAGCCAACAGCACGCAGTGTTCCCAAGCGGTCTCCCATCTAAGTACTAACTACGCCCGACGTCGCTTAACTTCGGTGATCGGACGAGAACCGGTGCTTTCAACGTGGTATGGCCGTTGGCGAACGACGAAGAAGTTGAAACCGTCGATGGGTCCATCATTTTATCTACTATTTCGTCCTGCAGTATTTTCGTCAATATTGGTTGTTCCATTTAACCATCACTGACTTACATACTCTAGTTCCGTCCGAAATTTTAACTCTGAATTTAAACTCTTGGCTCTCTTCTAGACGCAGAAATCCTTTGCCTTTTAGCAAAAATTTCCGTAGGTCAGTCAATGAAGGTAAACCCAATTTTGGGAATGCCTGGCGCAAGCTAGTACATATTTGCACTGTTATCCCATATAATCAGGAGTTCGTGCCGAATTGCACTTCTAGATGCTCGAATGCGCGGTACTTGATATAGTCTCTTTCACGGTTACTTGCGGTGAGGAACAATGATCCCGATTATCGCTCCTAGAAAATCACTAACAAAAGTAACAGTGATTCATCACAGATTAGACGCAAAAACATCACTACTAGCTTAAACGTATAGTCGGGAGTAAGGATATGAATATATGTGCAAAGTTATTACACCAGTCATGATTCAATTTTTTTTTCCTATTAATATAAATTTTTTTTAACCGATCCCGAGTAGATTTTCAGAGTTGAATCCGAAAATTCCCTCCGATTAGTAAGATCAGTTCGATTTTCCCTGGAAAAATTGGAAATCGAAAATTTCCTGGCGAAAAATCAATCCTCTGGAAAATCTGTGCACGCAGGAGAAAAGTTGAGGTCCCACTTAGATTTAGCATCCAAAAATTGCAATAAGAATTATTAAGTGTCGGAGGTTGTAACCTGAACCGTTCGGTTTTGACACTTTTTTAGACGGAATTGTACGCCTCAAAGTTTTTGGTAACCGCACTTGCAACGCCTTGCAGGCGGGGGAGGTATAAACCAAAAGAACTTCATAGAGAATGGAAAATTGTCCGTCAATTTGCTCGATGTTGGTATGCGGAATTGTGTACTTTAAAAAAACGGTATAACAACTTTGGACGCGTTGTTTCCCCATCGTAGCAAAGGTTTTCACAGAAAAACATTCCCCATTGTAAGTTTTCACTTCATTATTTAACTTTCAATTTTTGCGTTTGTTGCGCATGAATATTTTTTTTAAATTAGCTTTTATCATTTTTAAATACGTAAAATGTCTATTTTCATATCGAGTCAAGGGAAATACTGCGGCTTCAAATTAACTGATGCCAATATGACGTAACAATGTTAGGTTATACTATCGGAAAACCCTCAACTTGTGAAAATTTGGTCGGCAATTAGAACGAGGCCAGCAAAGTAAAAATTAGCCCTCCTAATTCTAATCACGAGCATTTAGAGACGCATTTAGTTGTGCATAATTGTTTTAGACAAGTAGGTTGTTTGCGAATGCCTTGCGAATGTACGGTAAATACCAATCTACTGTTGTTTTTGAAAATGAATGATGACATTTTTTGACGAGCCCAGGCAAGAATGTAACAGAGAGTTTTCACATAATACATTACGATAACACAAAGTATACGTTTTGGCTCTTTTAAGAAAGGTTTGCCCTACGCCAGGTTAAGTTCTGTGATTTACAGCACTTTTATTCATGTTGCTTGTTTAAAATGAGCGCAAAGTTTAAGCCATATTGATTTATAGTTCGCGCCAATCGTTCCTGGCCTCCGGCAAGTGACCCCGCGATTGAGCACGTGTTTGCCTAGGCATAAAAACCACAAGCTTATGTGCAAACACTCACCACTGTATTCATGCGAAAATGTGTAAACTCACGCTTTTGAATTTGGATGGCTGTTAAAAAACTTTTGGTCAAATATTCGACGAATAATTGCTGAATAATGGTGATAGCTTGTCGGTAGGAAGACGTATCAGAAAAAATTACTTCCTATCGTAAACTCTGCAAATATATACTAAACCCCGCCAACGTTTCATAATATAAATATGCCTGATGGTAAAATTGTATAACTCATCGCCGGTTGTTAATCACAAAGCTCGATGAACAACGACTCATCAGGTGTGGTGGTAGCTGAAGTTAAGAATACATCTGTACTCAGTTTGTTTCAACAGTTCGTGAATGTGTTTTGATATCCATGCATAAGGGTTAAAGCTCATTATTTGGACAAAATTAGATATTATGTCATCTAAGAGAAGGTTTGTAATGGAACCTTAAAAAATCTTTAAAATTACGTATACATTAAATACTCTTGAGACTTTTATTTGTTGTCACATCGAAAATTAGGTCTAATTAACTTGCTAGGCCTGATAAAAAAAAAATATCCGTTTTAAATTTTTAAGACTAGGAAAACAAACTCACGATCCAAAACAATCAAGTTGAATTGTTCGTTTTTTGGAGGTCAAAATTGGGCAGTTTTCGTAGAATTGAACACATGCTTTTCGCGTCGATCAGCGACCGCACTGTGTTAGGCGCAATGCGTGAAGTATTCCTTCACTCTTGTAGGCGCTAATATGCTCGTCGCGCCGACCAGCGACCGCACCATGTCGGAAGCAATGCGTGTAATATTCCTTCATTCTTGTAGGCGCTAATACGTTTTTCGTGCCGACCAGCGACCGCACTGTGTTTGGCGCAATGCGTGAAGTATTTCTGCCGCCTTGCAGGCGCTCGTGGCTCATATGCGTGTCGCGCCGCCGCGCCGACTGGTGGCCGCACTGTGTTTGGCGAAATCAGAAACGATGGAACAGCATTAGATTTGAAAGAAACTGTAGACAGTTTCTCATACTTAAGCGTAGTAGAGGTGTTTTATACCTCCGCCTAATCCCCGCAGATGCCATTCATCGTTGAGATATGTTAGAAGAGAGCAAGAATAAATTATACCCATCCAAATCTATCGAAGAAGTTCGCAAACATTGCTTTGATTACAAAGTAAACTTTCGGTTACGCATAAAGAGAAGACAATAAGGAAGGAAGAAAATTACAAAAACGACTTAATGCTCCGGTTAAAGTTCGGAGGGCTCCTTGAAAGCTTGAAAGTATACCACTCAGACCAATTAAATTATTTCCTCTTCCTTTCATTTGCTGCGTTGAGGAGAGAGACACATCAGTTGACACTACGTCAAAATAAAAAATATGAAAGATGGCCAGGATGTCACGAGGTATTTCGACACCGAAGACTTGACGAGACATTTCTCACAAAAAAAATGGGGGAGAAATGTTGGTGGTGGTGATGGAAGATAAAATGAGATATAGGTCATTGAGGCCCTTGCACAGTCCAGTCCAGTCGGTCGTGTTGGTCCGCGAATGTTATGGACGCAACAGCACAGTTCGTCAAAAACTAGCTCGTGATAACCTTTCAGAGTGCAGATATGAATTCTCTCAAATCGTGGTCATTAAGATGAAACATTTCACCGTTGATGCCAAACCACCCTTTCCGACGTTGGATATGGATCTCACAGGAAACATCTTTAAAGTGTCGTAATCAATGCGGCAAAAAGTAAAAGTTTGTTTTGGCATTGATGGAATGTTAAAATTAGATGATTATAAAAACACTGTGCAACCCCTAAGCAGTCCATTTTCAGACGAAGTTGTTTTTGCACAAAAGTGTCCGTTAGGCATCGTTTGAAAAGCTCAACATAGCATGCTATTTCGACAACACTGATGAATTTCCGCCAAATCGTCACTCTTTTGGTTGAAGATCACGCGATCGAAAGGAAAATCATCTCTACGGTCCAGTTACAAAGTTGCCATACTTTCAATACCACTCTAACCTATACCGATCATATGGAAGAACGTCCTATGAGCCTTTCGGAATTGCCAAATCGTCTTCAATAAAAAACCCGGTTTTTAGAGGAAATGTATAAATATTTTCCTCTAATTTTTCCGAGAATTTCATGCGCAGTTGAATTTAAAGTATAACAAGTCTAACGAGAAATATTTATCATTTGCTCGGGGAATAGATATTTTATCGGCAAACATGAGGCATCGTTCGAACGCTCATACGATGTTTTTTCTCAGCAAGGGCAGAGTTATAGCGTAACCCTGACAAAATATGGTTCGGCATAGATATTCCGTTGACCAATCGCGAATCTCACGCACCAGCAAATTTTCAGGAATGTTGAGTCACTGCTCGAACTTGCGGGGCAGCAACAGACGGATGGCTAATCACTAGCGAGAGAGAGGCCCCACTCGTATGCCTGTATTTTTTGCGACCGCAATAATGAAAACAGCAATTTTTATCCGTCAATGAAGTTAATCGAGTATTGTGGGTGGCTGGTTACGACAGAAACAAATGTGCGATAAGGTTTATGCCCTTTCAAATTTTTCAAGCGATGAGCAAAATCATAATTGGCTATGACTTTTGTTTCATAATGGGTGATTATCTATTATAAAACTGAAGTCTCGGCTTTTAAGATGTTTTAAAACCACAGTCAGTATTACAGCCGTCGCCACTAAAACGTTTAAATTTTTCAAACGATGATTCAGTAAAAATGATGAAAGTGACACGGGTTATTTAAATTCATAACATTTCAATAAAATCTTATTCTCAAATATAATAAAATCATAAGAGTAACGCGTAATGAATAACGCCTGAGGCGCGAAGCGCTTCGGGGGATTAGACCGCGCAGCGGTCAGGGGGCAAACCACCTAGTCCTTCCAAACATTATTCAATAAATACACCAAAAAACAATCCAGAGTGAAAAGTAGAAATGAGTGATAAGAGTAGAATTTTGTTTTTTCGTTTGTTTTATATTTTTTGACGTTTTAGTGCCAAAATTCCCGTAAAATTCTGCTTCAAGCAGTAATTTTAATACTTTTTCAAAAATAAGTACATACTTGACGTATACAGTCACAAACTGCCAGAAAATTCCAAATTTGAAAGGGACTTCTTTAACAGAAACTATTGATGGTATTATGATAAGCGATATCGTAGAAAATCGTGGGAGGGCGGTACTCTTCGTCGCCCCTCTGACGTAAGGGGGTATCTCAATTTCCACGTGAGCCCTATTTTACATATGAATCTATGCTTTGTAGGGCTCATGCGGGATTCAAGATACGCCCTTACGTCCGATATGAGTGACGTCTTGTCTTGCAACGAGAGGAGGCGTGAGGCCGTGAGGTAGAGCAAAATGTGCGTGTGTATTTTCACAGAGTTGAGCCGATAGTGTGACTGCGGTTTCAATATCGGCTAATGAAGCAATTCCCGTGTTTATGTGCTGCCGCCGATACTAGAAAATAGCTTCGATTATTGCAACGGGCCCGTCCGGTTCTGAGCGGCGCGATGACCCTGCCGCTGCAATGCTGTCCAGATTCCGCGCGTGAGGGTAGATAGAGGGATCTAATGCTAAAACTTGCAATGCAAGTGCAAGTCTTGTTAAAGTTGCCGACGGTTAGTGGGGGTGGGAAGGATGGAAAGAAAGTTAGTCTGAGATTTACCGGTTTTTATCTGAGAAAAATATGCAAGGTGGCTCAGGGTCAGCAAAGTAAATATTAATGGATGCTCAATTGTTCTCCCTCTTGCTGAAATTAACTGAGGTGTAAGTACTTAACTCCAGTGGCGATTTTGCAAGTTGGCAACGCTGTTTTTCTTCCATTGAAATCCATTAAAAATATCGATTTTAGGTAAGGCAAGTTGCCTCCTCCTGTATCGATTGTTTTGCATACATTTAAATGGAAGGAAAAGACTGTTGCCAACTTTCAAGAATCGCCACTGCTTAGCAAAAATTGCTGAAAGTTGCTGAAATTCCTGAAATTTATTTCGCTTTCTACTCGTCAACCGACACTCGAAAATTGGATTTAGATGTAAGAACTTCCCTTAATGCTCTTATCTCAAGAGCGATCCTCGATTCAATCCGGGTACAATCACCCTCATACTTTGCCGCCAAATACACCAGGATTGGTAATGATACTATACATAGGAACTTTAACGTAATTTTTATCATCTCAATTTTCGGGAAATTAAAGTAATATTTTCATAAGTTATACTTGAACTAGCAGAATATTAAATACATTTTGCGTACAACACAAACTAACAGTCTACCACTTTCTGGTTCCTTCTTGAGCGCCATGCAGGAACTTTTGCCGCAATCACACGCTGAATTTAGCAGCTGAATGTGGAAGTCAACAGTCATCGCCCAACGGCTGAAATTTAGCAAATTCGAGTTATTTTCATGCAGATGTGTATCAAATCTACTCGAATAGTTCAAACAAATTCAAAATTGGTCCGATGGTTGCTGAATTTTGCGCGTCACGCGCAAAATTCAGGCATCGGGCCGATGACTTCCACATTCAAGCCACATTCAGCTCCCACATTCAGCGTGTGATTGCGGCATTTTCTACGATACTACATTAGTCCTCCTACATTATTTTTGAGTTCTTTGCGTCCTGAACTGTCATTAAAGTCCAGACGTCTCTGTTGTGCAGCGAAAAAAGTAAAATTCTCGTTTTGATCTCAACACGTTACATACTTGACAAGTCACACGCAACTTATTAAACCAAGATGAAAAGAAGGACGTTTCCATTCTGATCTCTGTTGATGTAAACGTGCTTTTGCATCTTGTTGTATGCCATCGCATCATGAGAGAATTCCATTTAAATTTTGGATGCAGAGCTCACTATCTTGGCTCAGACGAAGAGAGTTGAGAACAATGATTGCATTTATTAAAATCATGCACGGCAGTAATATAAGTGCCTATCTCCATTAATGAAAAAAGGGAGAGAGAGAGGAGCAAACCAAGTCATGCAGAGCTCATCAAACAGCCATTCATTTGATACAGCGTGCAAATCGTAATTATTACAAATCGCTATTCTTCTAATTGACATTTAGCTCGGTGATGTAATTATTTTGAGAGGATGGATACGCAGTCTACACCTGCAACCTTGACTTTAGAAAACGCGTCAACGTTCTAACCTTTAGCTGAGGTTAAGACATAGATCACCCCTGTGAAACGACGAGTAAGACGAAAAGATTACTATGAGAAAAGTTGTTGAATTTTTATTTTTCAAGCTTGAGTTCACATCAGTGCAGGGCAGTCCTTAGACCTTAAGATCATCCTTGTATTCAGGTCGCAAGCACTTCTAACGAACATTTTCATTCGTGAGCACTCTTAAAAAGAGTATTTAATTTCCATGAAATAATGCAAATTTCTTGCCATTTCTCGTGTGGACAAAAATTTTAAAAAATAATCAAATATCGTTGGTGAAACTGCAGAAATGCGCATCGCGATTTGCGCCGTTGCAGACTTCCAAACATATTTTATTTTCTATGTAGAAAACTACTGAACGTCAGTTTTCAAAAAATTTAGTGATTTTTCTTCTCTTTATGAAGAATATTCTGAGAAAACTTCAAGCCATGATTCGGCCTTCTTTTAAAAAATAAAATAGGAGCAGAGATTTCGCAAAAGAGATACGCATTTTTGCAGTTTCGCACCTTTGATGTGTACTTCAATTTTAACGTGCACTTTTCTTTGCAATGCACACACTCCAATTAAATCTGTGGAAAATAAGGGTCGCAAAAACTCCCGTAACCTCCTTTTTATTTGGTGTCCTCTTCATCTCTCACCACAAGGGATCCAATCAAACCCTCTTTTCGTCAGACTTTTTTCCGTCAAGAATCAGCGATCCAATCAGAATAAAATCCCCGGTTGTCAATTCACATTCGATCACACATGGGTACAGATTTCATTGAAAGGATATTTCCATTCTGGTGGGAAGCATTAAATAGTTTGAGTCACAAACCGCCGAGGACAGTACTATGCTAATACCGGTTTACCATTTTTTGTTGCAGCATTGTTTGTATAACCTTTTTGACACGCAGTTCTCCTTTTCGCGGATTTTACTAGGAACGTTGGGCCCAATCACACTTTGGACTTGAGCCACTCGCATTTAAGCTCGACAATTGTGACAATAGCCCAATAGTTGCCATAAATCTCCCATCGCGTGTTGGATCCCCTCCAAGTGCCGTGGCGTTCTTTGCGATATATCGATTGATCTGTCATTTAAATCTATGAAAAATGATCGATAAACAGGATGTTCGTAACGAACACCTTAATAATCGATTATTTACCATAGCTTCAAATAGGGAAATATCGATAATCGATCGTTCACGCCTCGCCACTGCCAAGTACTGTTTGATAGAATCACTCGACTCCTCTACTTTTTCTATGCTTTGATCCATTTTTTCAACTTCATTCAAGACGGATAAATGGTATCGTACCCTCTTAACAGTCGGTTCCGTTCGCATTCATATCAAGATATATTCGCTCCTTTTTTGCTCACCTCCATGCGAGCTCAATTAAATACGCATACATTATGGACTAGCTATTTCTTCAGCCTTCGAACGACTTGCGGACGGATTGTATAATGATGTCGGTGGCTTGGGTGCAAGTCTCTATGTCACATTCCGCATTCTACCAATTTTGATGTTGACCTACTGCGTGGATTGATAGTTGGGGCGGTGGTTTTTTTTTTTTTTTTTTTTTTTTTTCAATTACTGTTACGCGTGCATTGAGATCTGCCTAATTGAGAGGATATACTGCTGTGCAATGCAAAAACGTCGTAAACGTCATTTGACATATTTTGTAAACAACGTATTCAATACAGACTGTACTGTAGTGTATGTAGCAGCATGGAGCGATCCTATATTAGTGTAAATGGTTGGTTCCTATAAGTTAATGGAGAAAATGATGGACTAACTATAGGGTCTTTCATGGGTTGCCGTTAGTTAGTCTATTATCTACCCTCTTTGGCCGTTGTAACCACCCGCTTCCACCAATAGGATCCCTCCATATCCCTCTTGTCCTCTTTGTCTATAAATTTCAACAATCAGCTTGCAGTTTGCTATTAAACAAACCGCGGTTGGATCAAAATATCGGTTAAATCATACCTTCTATGAGTACAGTTTTGGGTGAGTGAGATTAATTGGTCAATATTTTTATTTTTCATGCCGGTCATAATTGTGAAGCAATTAAAACCGGACGCTTTAAATGAATAGCGTCCAGAGTAGAATAAGCGGAAGGTTGACAAACGATCTTTCACAAATTAGGTAGCGCTGCTCGTAAATAAATGAACGATTGCACTTCCAATCAGTGGTGGGGCGTACTTTGCGATACATCGATTGATCTGCCATTTGACCCATGGAAAAAATCGATAAACAGGGTGTTCTCAGCGGACACCTTAATAATCGATTCTTTACTACAGCTTCAAAAGGGCAGTTATCGATAATCGATCATTCACGCTTCGCCACCGTTTCCAATCCAACACTACCGCCCTACTGCGAGATAAATCAGCTGTGAATATTATTTTTCATCATTTAGGAAGTGCTTTCCGCTTGGATGCACCAAGAACGACACTCCATAAAAGTGAATTTATTTCTAATCTATAGGGTCAACTTCCTCCCGTCATCGTTATAGGTTCGACGTCACTAAATGGTGATTCCATCGAAATCAGACGTCATAGAGCTGGGTTCAAACACTGAAAACAATTTTTCTTGAGATATTATTTTGACTTAAAGCGTCGTTTCTTGTCGACAAAATTTGGTTTTTTTTCTTAAGTTCAATCCGTGCGGATTTAACTGGGTCAGTTTTTTTCGAGTACAAGAAACGTTCTTTGTTATTGTTTTTAACTTAAACTTAATTTTAACAAAACAACGATTCTTTAACTAAAAAATGACTGAATTAAATCTGCACTGAAGTAACTCAAAAAACCAAATTTTGTCGACAAGAGAGAGCCTGCTTTCAAGTCAAAATACTATCTCAAGAAAAACAATTTTCAGTGAAGAGAACTTATGTTTCGCTAAACCAACGGCATTTCCCTCACCTCCCTAGTTTTTTTTTTAATCCGGGCTCATCTCCTCATGTCAAATTTTTAATTTCCTCACAGATAAAAAATAAGCACTTATTTCAGAAATTACAAGATCACGCTGTAAATCCCTCAAAATCCAAAGAAAAATTTTAAGTATTATACGGTGTCATCCTGTGGAGCATTGTAACTTGAAAGGATGAGGGACTGTAGCATAAGAGAAGGATTGAGGAAATTCTAAGGGTACCTGAAATGGAGTTCTGGCAAAAGTCCACGGTAATTTTGAGAGGAGAACGCATATCATTTACCTAAACCTGTCGTGAAAAGATGGAATGTGAGAATGACATCGTGCACGATAACAAGAGCAAGCAATTGGTTCACTGGAAAAAAAAAAACACATTGGATCTAGAGTCCATAGACTCTTGAAAACATTGACAAGAAAAAATACTCTTGATTCAATCAGATTCAAGCTTAAATTCAAAGGAAATCCGCTCAAATTAAGAGGCCTGGTTCTTGATTTAAGCAAAAATCCGATTGAATCAAGAGTATTTTTTCTTGTCGATGTTTTTGAGAGTCTGGGCTCTAGATCCAATGTGTTTTTCTTTTTCAGTGCGGGCATGCGGAAAAGATAGCGAATGATAAGTTGCCTAAAGAAGTATTCGATTAGGTTCCTTCTGAAAGCAGCAAACACCAGTGCAAACACACTTTCAATACGAAAAAACGCGGCTAACTTTTGGTTTCAGGCGTCCTCGACCGTGTCTGAAGGACTCCGGCGCGACGCAATGCGGGTTGCATGAACGGCGTGCGGCGGCGCGGGACGGCGAACTTGGAAGGAACTTGTGCAACGGACGTCGCGACATCGCACAGTGGACCGCGTCAACGAGAGAAGTCGAACATGAAATTTTTTACTAGAACTGCAACTTTTGATGTTTATTCCGTCACATTTTAAACTTCAAGGGGTGCTTTTTGAAGCAAATTTCACGAGGAAACCAATGGAACCACTTTCAAAACCTCAACATTTTGTATAAATGGAGTTATGAGCGTTTAAAGTTTCCAAATTTTGTCCGACCTCTAGTATAGACTGGATCCACTGTGCGACGGGGCCCGGAGCGGAGCGTGAGCGTCGGGCGTCGCGACGCGGGCCGAGCGAGTAGCTGGGCGCCGCGCCGCGCCGCCGCGAGATCAGTCAGTTGGATGTCGCGAAGTTGCAACTACGAGCCGTGAGTCCGCGATCGCCATCTGTGAAACTCGTACCGACCCAGCATGAGCCAGCTCCGCTTCCCGACCATGTTTTGAAAATTTTGGTGACTTTCCTCTCCCGAGTTTTCCGTGCTCCCGTCGCCGGTGATCGTCATGCGCGTCGCGATTTTCAAGTTCCTTTGAGCCTTTACCGTTACCGCCCGGCTGCCTTTTAGTCTTTTTCGTCCTCGACCGGTGTCTCGGAAGTTTTGTGTGCGCTTTGTTTGAAAGTGTGTCCGATCGTTTTCTGTGATGTGTGCGCCACGGAATATGTATTTCAGAAATGGATTTTCCTCGGCCATCTACGTCTTCATATTTTTACAAGGTACAGGAAAAAATTAAAAATTACTTTTGCTTTCATATATGTAGTGACAATTTTTTTTTCTCTTAAAATTTTTCATTCAGGACGTGCAAACTTTACGAGTAAGTGCATCTGCATCCCCTTTAGCATCATCTTGTAAGAACTGAAGAAATTTGCATTTTCAACACCTTTTTCTGTTATGGGATTTTTTCAAAAGGGAGGGGAAAGTATAATTAAAACCTTTTAGGTTGCATAGTATGATTGAGTTATAGGCTTTGGTTTAAAATTCTTACGTCTAGTCGAAAATGACGAATGGAATTCACTTGTCAGCTTGAAATTCGGCGGTACAGTAACAAAGTTCGATACAGTGTTGTAGATATGAAGAGACATGTACTTTCATCCCTTTAAATAGTGAAACTTGCTACAACCCGTCCGTCGACCTGTAAATGACTTATCATTGAAGGAGTCCCTCTTGAGTGCTACAACCTCGTCCAACCCTTTCAAATTCTTCCTGAGGTTTTGAAGGACCTAGGTTATAACTTTTAAAACGGTTATTACCTACTAACTGCCCAAAATAGCTTAGAGATCGGGACAGTAGGCCGCTTATTTTTAAGAGAAAAATTTAAGATTTAGAAAGTGAGAGTATATATTATTTAAAAAAAAAGTTCAAAATGTCATCAACCCTCATGGACCCTAAATTCATAAATTTTACCTTTTTTAACCTTTTTTTTCAATTTGTTCTAAATATTTCCAATGTGAAGCAGTCATCTTACACTCCAGTGAGTTATATTTTTTTACAATTTGGAACAGCGGTTGATGGTCCTAAAAATATTACAAGATGAAACCTGTTAGCTTATAATTAAAACAAAATTTAGAAGACAGTTGAATAGAACCGACAATTCATGTTCAGAGTCCCGATAAGCAGCTAAAATGAGTGCACGCCATAGAGTAGAAGGAAACATACACGAATGAAATGTAGCACAGTGGACACTCTTACTTCCTTTTCTCAGATAGGTGATATGCGTAAAAATACCGTTCATAATTCTCAACACCTGAGAAACGCAAGTGAAGCGTGGTAAGAACACACTAAATCGTCGTAGTAGCGCAGCGGAGCGGCGCGTTGCCGTTGACATTGAAACAATTAGCGAGGCGTGGGCGGTCGAAAATTTCATCATTCCCATCGATTGCCAATGCGGTTGAGCCACCGCAAAAATAAGTAAATAAATCATGGGGTCCATTAACCTATATTTCTGTGTGATCCTCCTTTTTCGCACCGTTTAGCCGTTTATTTATTCATATTTTATGCAGAGTGCCGTTCCATAGGATTTATTGACAATGGTGCAGCAGCAACCTCTTGTTTACCGGAAGGAAATATATAGCCATAAAATGCGGCATTTGGAGGGATAAAGATTCTTATTCAAATTGATAAACAGCATAAATTTTTGATCATGAAGCTTGGATGTGATAAATAAGTATAGAGACTCCTTACCATGAATTGTCGTTTTTACACGTAGTGAATTTCTTTGAGAATATAAATATTTCAGTAAGCCTGTAGCATTAACTAACTGATTATATTTTAAAAGTGAAATTTTTCGGTGGACCAACTGTTACATTGACCTGTTATGTAGATATATAATACTGGGAAAACCGGGAAATGTCAGGGAATTTTGAAAAGTCAGGAAAAACCTCGAAATGTCCGAAAATGTTAGGGACAAAATAGTAAGTTCATCTTTATTTGCACTCTATAACGAGTTTGACGTTCCGAACAACAAGTTTAGCCTAAAAACTATTTCTAATTATGTATTTTTAACCATCTGGCATATCATCAATTCTCAGGGAATTTCACCAAAATACGTCAGGGAAATGTCAGGGAAATTTTATTTTCTAAATTCTGTGGCAACCTCGCACTGGGAAAAAAAACAGATTGGATCTTGAGTCCAGACTCTTGAAAACATTGACAAGAAAAAATACTCTTGATTCAATCAGATTTTTGCTTAATCAAAAGGAAATCCGCTCACATTAAGGCTGGTTTTTGATTTAAGCAAAAATCCGATTGAATCTAAGAGTATCTTTTCTTGTCGATGTTTTTAAGAGTCTGGACTCTAGATCCAATGTGTTTTTTTTCCCAGTGTGATTAAATGACGTAGTCACTAAATCAGTCCATTCTGACCAATATTTTCTCCGGCGCAAAGCTCGGTCTCGACGATTCCGGGTGAAAAGCTGGCAACGAAAATCGGCGCTGAGCCCGAGCTTCTTTTCTCTCGAAATCGAGTTGGATGGAAATCGTGGCCGGCTCGCCGTCGACATATCTGGCGGCAATTTGGTGCGGCTCTATCCGCGTTTTTATCTCCGCGGTCGCGGGTACTTACTCGAATTTAATCGGCGGAGAAAAAAAATCGGATCTAGGTTAATTTCAGCATGATCAACTTTCGATTAATTTGCGAGCGAGGACCGCGAGACCAGGAAAAGTATGCGGCTCAAGGGCTTCGCAAATATTAGCGCCGCCGCCGCTTAGAAAGTTGCATGGATCTGTATGTGCTTCACGCGTTACTCACTCTTCGATCGGCTCGCTGAGTAATTAAAACATTTTTCGCATTCGATCTCCTCCCCGTTAAGTGGAGTGGAAATGCCCCTGACCTATACCATAATTGATGCGCCCTCTATTCGTGGCCTCAGCAGGAAGCGTTGGTGGTTTCATCGATGTTCGTTTGCGGTGTTTTGTGTTGAACCAATTTTTTTTCATAACAACATTCTTCTCATCCACATCTCAAACACATCAAACACTGGAAAAAAACACATTGGATCTAGAGTCTAGACTCTTAAAAACATCGACAAGAAAAAGTACTCTTGATTGAATCAGAATCTAGCTTAAATCAAGAACCAAGCCTCTTAATTTAAGCGGATTTCGTTTTGATTCAAGCAAATATCCGATTGAATCAAGAGTATTTTTTCTCGTCAATGTTTTCTATAGTCTGGACTCTAGATCCAATGTGTTTTTTTTCCCAGTGAAGAGTCCTATAGAGAACTTCTTTGGAAATGACCCAAATTTTAAGGAATGTGAGGTATAGAATTTTGGTGAATTGGGAATGCAGGAGAACGTTAGAAACTTACATTTTCTGTAAAATTACGAGGAGATCGATATATAATTGAAATCTATCTCGAACAGATTTAGAAAAATTATCAGAGAGCAAGTTCAGATGCACAATATTAAAAAGGTCATGTCAAAATCCAACTAGATTTGTCGTATGATTGTGCTCAGTGCGACCGCGGTATTTGCGAGAGACTTTAACGAATGGATAGAAAAGTAGAGGCTCGGGGGTTTTTTTTTTTTTTCAAAAAAATGCGTACCAGCAATCAAAGAAATTTTTTTGAAACGTATAGTTTTCATTGAAACTGCGCTCCTTTTAAGAGACTTTAACGAATGGATAGAAGAAAAGTTCAGGCTGCGTTTCAGGTCTAATTTAAATTAAATTAGGAATTAACCTATAAACTGCGGCGAAAACATGTTTAAAACGTATAATTGTCGACAAAACTGCACTTCTTGCGGGAAACTTCATCAAATGGATAGATTATAAAAACGCAGTATATTATGGTGCCGGAAGCAGCTCGGGAAATACGCCCTATTTTTATAAAAAAAAATGGGTGTACTGCAGCTTAAATTATGCAATTTGACCCTGTTCAAATTTGCATCTAATAACACTTAATTTCCTATGCTCTTAAAAAATGAAATGATTTTACATACGCAAGGAAAGAGGAATCATCGCGGAATTTACAGAGATAAGGGTGAACTATTTTGTTTGAAAATTTTGAAAAATTCCTTTTACAAAATAACGGACGGGAATAATCTGGTATTATAGCGATAAATTTCGCTACTTTCTTTTTATAACCTTAAAGAATGTACCGTGTCGAAATTGGACTTATAAAAATGGATAGCTTTTTCGTTATCAAACGGACTTCTACATTGAGATACTCGTTTGAATCGCTAATTCCCCGTTCTTCCGCCAAAACTCTATTTTAAGTACTTGTGCAAACGATCCCTTGTGCTAAAGTTTTCACATTTGTGCAGTGGTGTGGTGCCACTATCTCAATTAAATATGGTATATTTATTTTTTTAATAATTCTTCAATGTTAACTGCTACAAAAGCATTATGCAAAATTTCCTTAAAACGAAAGTATTATTCAATTTCCTCAAATTAATCATGAATTATCATATATTGCTTGACGGAGTGTCTACATTGATGCGTAGACTCAATTATTGTTCACACAATCACAATGCACCCTCGCACCGAAATCGCGAGGAGAGCAGAAGCCGCAAAATTACACAACGTGTGTGCTCAAGAGGCTCATAAATCATATTCTGACTAATTGTGAATTTACGTCCAATTCACGTCCAATTTTCTTCCTAATCGGATTTTCGTAACCGCGTAATGTCAGGACGCCATAGATGAGCAACTCAATTACAGGATTGCCCCGACGAAAAATTGGCCGCGTTGGGTAATTTTGACTCAGGGCACCCGCTCACGATAGTTCGGGACCGGCGCAGAGCGCATCTTCAGCTAAGTGCTGCTTTGTCGAATCGCTCCCGAAGTCGACGTATATCAATGGAAAACATGTCTTTTTTTGTTCAGTTTTGCAAAACTGCAGACAGTAGAATTGAACCAGTGCTTTGCGATGCCGGGTTCCTGTAATCATTTTAATCGTCGTTTTTGGCCGTATTTCTTAACTCGCCTCAGCTCACAATTCGTCATATGTGATTAGATTTTGGCAAATCTGATAAGTTTTTTAGTAATAAATCAGGCGTATGTGAATTGAAATCTATTTTACATGTCCTATTCCCATTTGAATAGGAAATACCCTGTACAGGTGAGAGAAAATAATTTTATGTCAATCACTCATTAAGTTTGAGTTTTCTCTCAAACAAAGCAGGATCCATCTATGCTTTGCTGATAATTTTACGTAGTTAGGTGATATGTAACTCTAATTGAGTGTCTCAGTCTAGTTCATTTCAATAAGCAAATATACGCAAGTGAAATACATTTTTGGTTAAAATATAATATAATATCAGTAACAAATTTAATCATTCTATTCTAAACCATTCATCAAAAAAACGGGGGGGGGATGCATCACCTGGTTATAAAACCTTATCTTTTAAGTTGTTTTCTGACTTTATCAGGTTTTAATGCTGGGTGCAACACAATTTTAAAAAAATTGCATCGGTATTAGCATAAAACATTATGTTTTCATTGATTCATAAGGATTAGATGTATTGAATTATGCTGAAATACTTTTTTGGGCACCATTTAGAGAAGAACAAAAGATAAATTAGTAAAAAAGCTGAAAAAATTGTCGAACAATACCTATATATTCATACACTGAAAAGTGCTTTCAGTAAAGAACTATAATAATAGTTTTCAAATGTGTAGTTGATCTTGTCAAATATTATTCTCATCAGGACGAATCAGGTTAAAAAACTGAGGAACATAAAATCTCAAGGTCAACATTTTGCTTAAAAAATGAATATCCATCAAACGTCCACTTCAGCTCTAATGAGTAGTGTAGCCGATTACTCAATACTTAACGTCAGTTACAAAGACAACGAGAACCGCACAGAGGACCCATTAAAAAAAAATCTTTGAATTTCATTGCCAAGTTTACAAGCGCAACTACCACCCGGGGAAGGTATGATAAAATATACATTTTTTGGTTCAAATTGGCATCACTGACAAGGGGCACGAGCAGGGGACAGGCCTCGCGCCTCCAAAGAATCCAATGCGCCCGCAGAGGTGAAAGGATTTCAGACGAAGGGCCAACTGAGTCAAGTTTAATGCGGGTGACATAATTGTGGAGCAATTATTATTAAATGACCTAATAAAAGCCGCAACACCAACTTCTGTAATTTCGCACGCTTGACGTGCCTTTCTTTAGCTTTTAGATCGGTTATTTTGTTCGAAGGTATTTTTGTGGTCAGCCTAAATTCTGCACCCTCATCTAGTTGCTCTGTATTTCAGCTTATTTGCGGGGTTGCGAGAGGCGAGGATTTGAGAGACTTCTAGGTGCGATTAAATATATTTCATTATCGGTTAGTCTCTCGGTGGCTTGGCGTGCTTTGAGATACATCGATTGATCTACCATTTCAACCTATGGTAAAGAATCGATAAACAGGGTGTTCGCAACAAACATCTTGATAATCGATTCTCTACCGCAGCTTCAAATAGGGAAATATTGATAATCGATCATTCACGGTTTGCCACTGGTCGGATCTTTGATTATACTCTGTGCCAAACTGAGAAAATTTTCTATTTGGGCCAAAAGGTGTTTCTATTTAAAATTTCTCCGTTAAAGGATTCCGTTTGATTCAATGAAAAAATCAAGTTATCTCGTAAAGAAATGAAAATATGTCCATTTGTATCAAGAATAATCCAATTTCAAAAACTGGGATATATCTTGGAACAACCTACTTTTCAAAAACTATTCAATGAAAGTTCTTTCGGGATTTTTTTAGTGTATACTTGTTTTTCCATCAATCGCATGAAAAGAAAATTATCTCCCGAAAAATGTATTTTCTTGAAGTAAACAGTTCAATGAGTCTCGAATAATAGACTTTAGTACGTAAATTATAAACAGGCATTGTTTGATAGTAAATACTTGTTTAGGTTGAAGTGGTATGCATACAGTCGATCATTTAAGAGGACAATATTTTTGTTCGTTAAACAAGTCTGATTTCGTTTGCCATATTTGACGGAC
Organism: Bemisia tabaci; assembly: GCF_001854935.1. Taxonomy (NCBI): domain Eukaryota; kingdom Metazoa; phylum Arthropoda; class Insecta; order Hemiptera; family Aleyrodidae; genus Bemisia; species Bemisia tabaci. Next base: position 1,786,852 of record NW_017547299.1, on the reverse strand, counting down.
GTGCAAATACTAATTTAAATCTATATTTGCAGTTATTCTTTGCCCAAACAGACGAACATTCGTGAACGAGCAAATAATACATGAAGCCGCAAAAACAACCGCGGACTTACACTGCCGTGCTATGGAAAAACGCCGTATGAGCACTCCAAAGTTGTCAAATCTCTTCTCAGAATATATTTATTTCCAAAGAAAATTAAAGTCATTTTTCCTTGAAATTTTCAGACTTTCAGATCAAATTCGGACAAAATTCGCTGAAAAATCGGTAGGAATATATGAACGAATATATTCCTGAAAATTCACGATTTTTCAAAGGAAATTGGCAACGTCTGCGGGCTCATACAACGTTTTTCTTTAGCACGGAAGCAGCAAATATTTGATGTAAAGTGAATTAATGTTAACAAAACATTGACTTGGTTGAAATGTTAAAGATAAATTCGTATAAATGCAATTAGTCTAGTTTTAAATCATGTCGATAGATATAGGAAAATACTTGTTGTAGTTACGTTTTACTTAAATAAAAAAAGTCTGAAAAAAAAATTCGTATATCGACAGATTTTGCACAAAAAATCAATGCCTAAGGGTTTTATACTTTATATTCCAATAATCGAACAATTATTCCAAACTTTTCCAAATGCGATTTATTGCTTTCCAATATACGCAATAAATCGGAGAATATTATTTCTCCTCAATGAAGAAAAATGTTGCGTCAAAGGAGACCATTCGTACCGAATAACTAACATTATTCCATATGTAGCTTCGGAAATGTGGCAATAATGACTCAATGCAGTAGTAAAGTCAGGTGTAAAGGTGGGTGTGCTGGCGAGTAGTAGGCTTAATCAATGCAAGACTAAGCACAAGTAGGGTAATTTAGGAGGGGGTATTTGATGAACGATGTTTGAGTATGTAAATTAATTAAAGCCTTTGGGCTAACTAAGTGATATAAAATGATCGTGTAACTTGTACCCACGAAGCGTGTTAAATGAAATATTTTTTCCTGCAGAATATACGTCACGTAAATACCAGTCCAAAATCACCGTAGAATTCCACGGATTGTGGAAGAACCAGCAGAAGAAGGATTGGATCCAAAAGAGAAAAGCACATAACGCCAATACGCTTAACAGTGGCGTGGCGTGAATTGCGATTTATCGATTGTTATGTCATTTAAATCTATGGTAAAGAATCGATTATGAAGGTGTTCGCTGCGAGCACCCTGTTTATCGATCCTTTTCCATAGGTTTAAATGGCATAACAATCGATATATCGCAGTTCACGCCACGCCACTGACGCTTAAGTTAGAGGGATCTCTTCAGGGTCGATATTGGCTTTTTTTACTGTAACTATTTTAAAAGCATGTTGGTCACTAGATGACAAGTCGGAATCCATTGTCCAGTCACACATAATAGCTTAAACTTTTTTTTAAAGCATACCATTGCATGAGCTTTCAACTGGAAACGTGGTTTCGTCGAAATCACAAAATTACGTTAACACCACCACCATACTGAGGACCTCCCATTGCTGCATGCAGAACATTAAAAAGTTTCGTTAAAGGCACGCAACCGTCAGCTCGCGAACCAAGTTCATACAGAAAAGGCACTTTCGTCCGTAAATCTCAAAGCCAGCTTGCCGAGATTCAAAGAGAAAATAACTCCAAGCGTAGTCTGCGGTCTCAAAGCAACATCCATAACATTGAAACGTTCCAAGCCGCAACTCCTCTGATAACACATCTTCTTGGACTTGAGGTGTCTCTTATGCACCGCATGTTCGTCCCATTTCTTAGCACCTCTGTCTCTACACTGAACGCACTGACCGGGGGGAGGGGGGTGGAGGCGGGGCGCATGATCGCAGATCACGGATTCACCGATCAAAGTTATCACCCATTCAATATTAATGCTGAGATCAATTAATTATGATCAATAATGCAAGAGCCGCTCCGGCCATGTTGCTCCGTTTATGCAGGACCCAAGGAGTTTCATGGGATAACGTTAAAAAAGAACTGCATTTTTTGTGTTTTCATTACTACCGTTCTTGAGATGATCATCTCTTTATGCCAGCACTTGTCATTACGTAGAAATTGCAATATTCAAACAATTAACGTATCACCCAAAGAAGTCAAATCCGGAAAATTCACATTTTTGGAAAGAAATAAAATCCCAATAACGAGAAAAGAATCCGCTCTATTTAAATAATGAAAAAACAATCACGAGACCGTAACAATCAGAAACTAGACCTTACGTCGAAAACAAAACTCCATTGACAACGCAACTGCATCAAACATCCTCAAAATCGCGTTTTTTGATTTCTGAATCATCACATCATTCCGTCGTCTCTGTTTGTTTTTGGACGGGCGTTGTTTTTGTATCTCTTTCGTTGATTGCACAGTACATGAGTGTAGATTAAAATTTAAACTGCCACATTGAAATAATCTTAACCCTGACCTTTGGTTCCATGGAATCCACTCGAATAATCTATAAATACGGTGAGGTATTCCATAAAAAATACACTTAGCAATATGCAAAAATATGTTAAATGGTTTAACATTAAAAAAATATGTAACTACTCTGCCGTGCTAAGGAAAAACGCCGTATGACCCTTCTGGCGTTGCCAAATTTCCTTTGATAAAATACGAATTTCCTGGTAAACTCATGAATATTTTCAGTGCAATTTTTTAATAATTTTGTTTGCGCGGTCACCTAAAATCCCAGAAAATGTCAAGGAAAAATATTCATATCTTTCCTCAAAAATAAACATTTTATTGAAACATTTTGGGCAACTCTCGAATGTTCATACAGCGTTCATCTTTAGCGCGGCCGTACTGTTTTCATTTCAACTCTTTTTGTTCGGAAACTTACCCAGTCCTCGTTGTAATCTCTTTCACTTAGAGGAAAAACGCAAAATATTTTCCTAAAGCCAAAACGTTACCCGCGGATGACTGATCAAAACTGAAACCGTGAAAATGTTGAAGAAACGAGCTGTTGGCGCCAACCAGCCTACAATGTAATGATTGCGCGGGCCGTCTGGTAGCACGTTTGGTGTGTGTGTGGTTCGGTAAAACTTTGAAACCCGATATATTGCGGGCAGTATTAATTGATTCTTTCATTTTGACACACTCTAAGCGGCGCTTGGTGTTAACCGCAATACCGATTAAACTTGATCTCGCTTCAATCCATCGGCGAAATTGTGGCAGTATGAGGTCAGTCGAATAATCGATTTGCGATGCCCACCGTACAATTGGGAGAAATATTTTTGCCTCCGAACAATCCAACGTATTTTTGACATTCTCGTGCCACGAAATATTCGGTAGTGACCCGAATTTCTCAATAAACTCAAGTCTTAAACCAATTGCTAGTATCCTGGGTTTTAAAGGTAAAAAAATCTTGAAGATTTTTTTTTTATTTGAACGACAATGAAATCCTCTTTTTAAATGTTTGACAGTTGCTCTACTTGTGAGTTTTGATTTTAAATAAGAAATTACGTATAAGTCCTTCACAAATGTAATATGACAATGGAGAGAAGGACTTGCGTTTAGGAATATTTGGCTCATATTTTTCTAATCAAGCGTTTAAGTCTCTCGAATGGTTAGCTCATAACGCTTTCAGAAAGAGAATTCTGTATAAATAACGAGGTAAATTTCACATTTTTGGCAAAGAAGAAAGAGTGCGTGAACCTTTAATCGTATGCAGTCATTATTCCTACTGGATTTTTCCACGTTAAATGCCACAGATGTTCTGATCGTTAAAATGTCCTTACGCATAGAGACTTATTCGCTGCAATGCAGACCAAGCTTTTGAAAATATTCAGCTCAAAATTCACGCCCAGAACTCACTAATGCACGCAGTCATCAGACTTGTGCTTATTTTAGTTGTAAACATTATGTAATAGACGGTTTTTTCCTGTTGCTCAGAAAAGTACGATTGCACGAAATTGAAATCGACTGCAACGAATTGCGCTGGAAGATAGAGATAAGCTTAACCCTAATGATTTTCAACCAGGAATGAGTTGTAACACCGATGCAAAAGCGCAACAGATTACTATTCTCGTGTATTTTTACACCCAACTTCTATGCTTGCCCTGAATGATGACAAAAAAATACCTACCTAATCATCACTATCACAAACTGACAACTTCATTGTGGTTTTGTCAGTGCTAGTGAGATGAAGACGATTTCGCATCCTCGAGAACAAAATGAAATTCTTATTCATGCAAAATCTGTACGAATTGTCTAGTTTTGATTCACCTTCGAGGTCGCATCCCTTACAAACAGGAGGGAAGATGTAATGTAAAAAGCCGTTTGGAAAATCTTTACTCTTTTTAATCCTTCATCTTGTAAGTTTTTGCATTTGTATAAGTCGATATTTGTTTCCTGTTCATTAGTATCGAAGGTTGTAAAAAATTAACGAGAAAGACACGCCTTATGCGTTCGATTACCGTGAAGCAACCCAATTTTTCTTTTTTATGAATTATTTTCTTGATATCAGAGCATTTCCGCTTATTTTTTTCCGTATCCTTTTTCTTTCTTTTCAAGGGAGGAAGGGCAAAAGGAAAAAAAAAAGAATATAATATACTCCAATATCATCGATATCATCAATAGGTATCATAGAAATCGAATATTTTATTCTTTACATTCACCCCCTCATTTTCAAATTCTGCGTATCTCTCTTGTAAAAGGGGGAAAAATTATTGTCATGCCTTTTGAAGATTGATTGGCCTTTTTTTCTAACGGTTTTTAAGAATGGCCTGGTTCAATTCTTAAAAATCATCGCAGGAGGTTCAAGGCTCCTAGAAGGCGTGCACTCCTAAAAAAGAATAGGATAATTTTTTCACCAATCATATTTGGCGTTCGATTCAATCCGAAAAAAAAGTGCATTTTCAATTTTTCCTGAAGTTGCTTAAAATCCCGTGGTTCTTATGCGGAAAGTCTAACATTTTTCTATTGGCATAAGTTCGCTAACTTACTAGTGCTCGTGTGAATTGAGAAACAGCCCGTCTAACCGAGGCCAAATTTGAAGACTTTTTCATCGGCGGGATATGAGCGAATGCACTTAAGACGGCAACACCGCACCGTGCTGAGAAAGAAGAGTCAGTAACAGTGATAGCGATATAGTGGGAGACGCTGCAGCGAATGGAGTCTGGCCGACTGACTGAATGGGACTTGCAGTTGCAGCTCGGACATCGGCGACTCCAAGAGAAACGAGCTCCGCAGTGATTACCCGACCGGTGACTACCGACTACCAACTGTACCACTACCTACGGACCACGGTTGCCATGTTTCCAAAAATTCTATCAACATTTGTTCTCAAAAGTAGAGGGGAAAGGGGAGTTCATCATTGATGAAAGATTACTAAAAAGTGTTGTGTGTTAGTCTCAACTTCTTAAAACCATCAAAATATTATTCTTTGAAATAAATGGCATAACAGAAAAATATTGAAACAGCACTCTATTTGTTTTCATAATTCATTAAAAAAGTTCAATTTTTAGGGGCCATTTTAAAATTTATTTTTTTCGAGAGAGACTGCCGTCAAGAATCAAAAACCATCGAATAGGTCAAAAAACTGTCCTACCTTGAAAATGAGTCAGGAGTTGTTTTGCGCTTGAGAAGTTATCCCATTGGTTGAAGCGGGTGGTTACAATGGACAAAGGAGTGAAGTATAGACGAACTTAAGGCAACCCACGAGAGACCCTTTTGTCAGTCCATCATTTTGCTCCCTCTTAATCGACAGCAACCACCTGTTTCAACCATTAGGACTGCTCCATTTTCCCTTTGTTTATCAATTTCAATGATCAGCCCACTGCGGGGTGTAGAATATTAGATAGACAAAGCAGACAAAAAGGATATCAAGAGATCCTATTGGTGGGAGCGGGTGGTTGCGATGGACAAAGAAAGTATATAATAGACTAAGTAACGGCAACCTCCGAGAGACCCACTAGTTAGTTTTGAATTATTTCCCTCAGTCTATAAGAACCAACCATTTCAACCCATAGGATCCCTTCATATCCCTTTTCTTTTTTGTCTATGGTTTTGTCTATCGATTTCAACAATCAGCCCGCAGGATTAATTTTGACAGACTCCCAAATCAAAGTCTGCATACATCATGAAGCCCCTAGCCCTACTGTTCCATGCAAGAACTATAACTTGGACTGAAGAAGCACGTTTTTTTCAGAGCACAGTTTTGCGTCTTCGCGGTTTCTGGGAGAAGGGGGCTGAGCGCTGGAGCGTCGACGCTTAACAGTTGCCATCAACAGCATGCGTCTCGGCGCGCGGCGTCTCGCTCGCAGCATGCACGTATCCTATCAGCTTCATCTCGGTTGCCAAGAGCTACATGATGAGCACAGTATGTCCAGCGTACCTAGGAAAGTTCCATGCTGAAATTTTCCCATAGACTTGGCAGCAAGAGGAGACGTTGGTGGAATTGAGTCACTTTTCACTTTTGCCATGGAGACCTGATGAGACTCCTAAGCCCCATCGAAAAGTGCTCTCATGAGCGCGTAAATCAAAGGGCAAGCAAAAAGGTGTATAATTACACCGATAAACCCTCGATACAGGCACTTTAGGAGCCTCGCTAAAAATTTAAAGAACATGCATTAAGACTAGTTTTACTTGAACTCATTGCTATCTCTATTTTTTTCAAGAATTGCACTAATGCGCCTTGTCCTCAAAGCCCTTCAAATATTAACGCCAATTAAGCTCAAATGAAATTAGCGTGCTTTTAAAGTACGGAGGAACTTATTGATAAGATTATACAGACGTTTTTCACAGGCTTTAAATCTAACGCTAGACAAAATTGATGACTCCAAGACCATTTCGATAAGTTACACAAATCAAGCCATGACACGCATTAGTATTCAAGTTTACACTTTATGGAAGGCAAAGAGCTCATGTTAAAAAATGTTCGATATTGTTTGAAAGGTTAAATGTCTTCCTGAGGTAATGGAGATATATTTGTACTTAGAGCCAATTACCTCTTCCGACCGAATAGATAACACGAGAAAAAACATTCTTTGACCAAAGCCGCAGTAGAAGGAATTAAAACTATTGAGACATTTATCTGAAACTAAGTAAAAAATTTGCATATTAATTCAAGTAATAGCGAATCAAGGGAGAGAGACTTAGAGTAAAGAACATTGGAAACTGCGTTTGATTGGGGTTTTTTGATGCGAGTGCGTTTTGCTCTGTTTTTGTCCTTTTATTGAACTTTACACAGACTGCATGTTCATAATGTTGTGTTGAGTCCTTTCCTGTCCTTAAATGAGATCCTGGACATAATCAGGTACATGTTTGCATAAAACATCTATGTAAAGCCAGCATGCTCCCGCAGAAGTCCTCCGTCACTCAGTCTTACAACCATGCTGCCAAATGAAGCAGTAGCAGCTTTGTTTTTGAGGTACCAGAGCTCAACAATGTTCACATGGAGTAGCGATTTTGCAAGTTCGCAACACTGTTTCTACTCTATTTAAATCCATTTGAAATATCGATTAGGTGAAGTAGCTGCCGGACCAAGAATCGACTGTTTTTCATACATTTAAATGCAGGAAAAACAATGGTGCCAGCTTTCAAGAATCGCCACTCGTCACATGTAGAAGAATACGTAGCTTTCTATCCATAATCTCCACTTTATATTAAAAAAGCGTACAGCGTAAAACACTTACGTACAGTACATTTCACTTCATGCAAAAGCGTTACATCATCAAAACATCAGGTCGCAACATATTCAGCCTCAAACTGCATGGCAATAGTTATCAATGATCACTACTTAAACTTTTGAGCACTTTGAATTTTAATTATACCAGACAAAGAATCGCGCTAAATTTTTTAAGAATGAACAATTTTGTTGTAACAATAAAATAGTGTCCATTAGAGGAATCGGAATTTCGAACTTAAAGTGGCAGCAAATACAAGTATCGATGTTCGATAAACTGACATTACCTGTATCTTCACCGAAGATGATTCGTTTTGTATTTCGTAATATCTCATTATATCGTTACATGTCTAAGATACATGATTCAGAAAGTATGAGTTTGACAAATGTATCGTTTTTATGGGTCATCATCTCTGCAAACATAAAGAGGATGGAGGAGGTTTTTAAATATGAGAAAATAAGGCATGTGATTATTGCCGTGTCCCTTAACAGCATCTAAAGTCTGTTGCTAATTGAGTCGTGGATTTCAAGCTGGACATAAACATCCCATCCTCTATTCGATTGACTCATGGCCTGTAAGCACAACCCCACTTTAATTGGTACGGGCGGCTAATGAGCCGGCTTTGCTGATCGTTATTACAACACAGAACATGTTTTCACGAAGCTTTTTAATGTCTTTATAATGCGTGCGCCAATGTCTAAACATGCATGGGATGCGATCTCCAATTAGACCATCAGTGCCAATCATATCCGCAATTTCCACCGCTAGATCATTTTAAGATCGTTCATTAGCTAATTAAAAGCGTAGTATTTACATATATTTGGCTCTTTTATTGTGTCCATTTAAAAGTATGTTTAATGTTAAAACAGTCTATCATGCGCGCTCGACGTGAACTGCGTCCTCTGGGAAAATTAGCATTTGCATTCACGATACAGTTTTCAATGGTATGTTGGAGTTTTTTGCCAACGTGCGTTAAAAATTCAGCACAAAGCCGAAAATCTCAATACAGAGGGAAAAAGCTCATTTGAGCACAGTTTCCCCTCAAAGAGATGCTGTTCGGTGCAAAATTAGTTCATAATGTTTCACTAGTTTATAATGGCGCAAAATGTATTCGGTGGTTGGTGATGAGTAAAATGTTTACAAAAAATTAGTGTAAATGGTGGCTGAGTTTTATTAAATCGAAACCCTATATTATGTTATGAACGGTTGCGTTACCTAGTGACTTCCTAGGAGGTCATTTTTTCAGGTAACAAAGCAACTAAAAAAACATAAAAGGTTGTAGTGCGAGAGCCAGACGATAATTAGTGTCAAAATCGTGACAAAATTTGAATTAAATCTGCACTGACACGGAAAATGGATGTCTGCCACGTGATGGCACACGCTACATCATTGCAGCCGACCATTTCCTGTGTAAGTGCATGTAAGGCTATCGATTTAAGAGGTCAAAACTTGTGTCACGAGTTTTTTACTAGTTATCGTCCGACGCGACGCTTGGCCTATTGGGCAGGTACCCCTCATGTCCGTTTCCTTTGCTTTGATTCAATTTTAAGGGCTTCTATACAGTTATTGTTTGAACTTTTTCAAATCAAATTAATTTTTATCACTTTACATCCAGTATAATACTTGTTTTATTACATCTTCTTCATTTTGTTTTGTACCTAGAAACTGTCGATGTATGGATAATGATAGTATTTTATATATCTAAATCTTAATGGAGACATCATTCAACATGTTTAGAGGCGGATTCAGCAATTTGGCAACAGCGGATTGTCTCCATTTAAACCTATGTTAAATAATCGATTTTCGTCGGAGCACCTGGTCCCTCCAAGAATCGATACATTTCCGTAGGTTTAAATGGAGAAGAACAATGATGCCAATTTGCTGGATCCGCCAATGGACATGCGTTGCTTCTTATTAAGTGGCACTCCAATGCGCCTCCTCACTAGAAGGAGAAATTAGGAAAATGAAGTACTTGCTAAACTTTGCATTATGTGTCGTATCTCACCGATTCCATGATTAGTTTTACTACGTAACCGCACCTCTTTCATCCCAGATTGAGTTGCTTTCTTCTAGATTCCAAGTTTCAAGGCCTCACACCAATGAGTGAGAGGTTTTTCCAGAGCTAATCAAACGTTAAAGTGTATTTTCCTTTATTGCATTTTACTTTTAAACACAAAGACGAACAGAAAGTATTTTATCTCTGTCCCTCTTAATCCTCGGAAAATACTTTGAGAAAAACAGCACCAATAGCCACACCCATGATAAAAGTCATGGAGCTCCAGATGCATCGTTGTGCTATTTCGAAATAGTTTTTTTTTCTTTTTGTCGTACATATCTCTGTCTCGATGTAGGACTGAAAATCACATTGCGAGATGTAGCAGCTGCGTTTATGATTCTCATTATAAAAGTCAGGACATACACCACCATTGTTGCCGGAGAGTGCTTTAAAATCAACACTTTATCCCCATTTAAACCCATGTAAAATATCCACAATACATTGCTCAATCTGGCAACCTTGTGCAGCACTATTAAAGTAACTGATTTTAATTTCTCTCTCTTCTTTACTATGTTTCAGGTGCGTGGACTATTTTGCTGAGTCTTCGGGTCTAATTTTACCACGGTAAACTACTATAGATGTTTGTGATTTACGGAAACATAGCCTGAGATTTTATTTATGTTGGTTCTGTTCAATGTTTCGATATTTTTAACTCAAGATTCTTGATACATTCTTTCTTGTTGGCACGCCTGGTGCTGATCGGACTACGATAAAAGAAATAGGCGAACCCCACTGCTCGCATTCTGGAGGAAACTGTTTCCTTGTAACCAACCGACAGTGGTCAAGAGTTTTTAATAGTTTTAATCTCACTAGCGTTATAAAATTACTTACAATCAGTGATGCTATCAGTAATTGCAGCAATTGAGATCAGTGATGAGGTAATAACGCGTCGCCGTTTTCAAACAAAGCGTAAGAAAGCCGTAGAAGTCCTCGGATTAATTAAAATCCGGATTATCAATCCCTACTACATTAGATGCACTGAGTATAGAACGAATGATTCCCATGAGCTTGAACTGAAAATATGATGCAATCGCATGCTAGTTGTTTCCAACCCCGAGAATATCTCGTTGTAAAAAAAGAATACTAGGAACTAACGTCCTGTATGGAAGGCAAGCGTTGAAAATAAACAAATAAAAAAAGTCCCATGTTTGCAATATGCACGATTTAAGAGATTGTCACGTCCCTAAAAATTTACAGCCGGTAAAAATTGGCGATAAGAGCTGCGTTTAAAAATACCATAGGAATTCTTATAGCCGGCTAAAGAAGGCTACAGAAAATCATATATCTGGCTGTAGAATGCGGAGAAAATCATACGGCCGGGCTATACGAAGCGATAAAAAATTATGCAGCCGGGCTATAGTTCCTATCGCCGGGCTTTACACTTTATCGCCTGGCTGTTGCTTTTTCGCCATCGATTATAAAAGGCTATAAGAAATTGTGTAGAAATTCGTATGCTTTGGAAATCATTAAGTTTGACACAGAACCACCTTAATATTTACAAAACACACATTATATTTTCCTTTAGTACATATTTTTTTTCATCAATTAAAATGAGAGTAATCCATACAGGAAGTGCAAACATTTCAAAATCATGAGTTGGATAACGCTGACTCCACCAGATTAAATATTAGAGCCTATAACACAAAGCGGAGCGGCGCGGCGACGCACTGACGCCTACAAACCCAACAGGGATACTTCACGCATTGCGCAACGCGTGAAGTATCCCTGTTAGGTTTGTAGGCGCCAATGCGCGTTTCGCGCAATTCGCGCTGGCTGCCCGCCTGCCGCGCCGCAGCGTGCCACGGCGCTTGAAGCAAGTATTTCACACCAGAGGTATTGCACAGTATCATACGAAACTGAAGGCGCTCTAATACATTAGGAATGGCAGGCATCCATCAAAAGTACGGAGCTTTCCTCGCAAAATAAATCAAGATACTACGGCCCAAAAAGAGAGGAGTAGTCCAAAAACTCACCAAGTCCGAGCATCCGTAATTAGTAACGTTTAGCATACACTTTATCGCCTGGCTGTTGCTTGATCGCCATCGGCTATAAAAGGCTATAAGAAATTGTGTAGCCGGCTATAGAAGCTATTGGAAATCTTACAGCCGGCTGTAGGTCTATGGAATTTTGGAACACAGATTCTACTGCCAATTTTTGCCAGGGGTATTACCTATAAAAGGTACATTTTGACAGATTTTCAAGTTGCTGCACATTTTCGCTGATTAGTGTGTCCTCGTGATAAATGAATAGGTCTAGTCTACCACCGATCGTGCAGGTAATCCGACGATGCACCTGCACAAGCGAGAGGCGAGACCAGCACTTCCCGCCTGCCGATAATAATTGGAAATAGATGACAGATGAGTGATTACAGCTTCGGTCCGACTGCCGAGCAACCGGAGGAGGGGAAACTAATTTTTAGCGGATCCGCGAGTGGAACCGACTTGCACGACCGAAGCATGACATTTGCCGATGCTATTGCACTCGCAGAGTTCCCTTAAGCCGAACAACTGGAAACAGACGCAAGTAGCCTCTTCGAGAGGGCGTTATAAAACTTTAATTGCCAGCCGCCTTCTTTTGTGACTCTGACACGGAGTGAGGAGCATCGGTTTTCGCGGCTGTAAATTCACGATCAAATGACAATATCAACGACATTATTATCCGCGGCTCGAAGGCCACTCGCCATTGAGCCCTGCGCCTGCCTGCACGCCACCTACCAGTGGCGTGGCGTGAATTGCGATGTATCGATTGTCATGTCATTTAAACCTACGGTAAAGAAGCGATTATTAAGGTGTTCGCTGCGAACACTCTGTCTATCGATCCTTTTCTATGGTTTAAATGGCATAACAATCGATATATCGCATAGCACGCCACGCCGCTGCCACCTACGGAGTCGGACCGGGCATTGTCCGTCGGTCGAGTAGCGTTGCTCCTTCGAGCACAGTTTAATTCCCGGCTTACGCATCGCGGCAGAGTGTGGTGTGGAGGAAAAGCGAATGCACATAAAAGGAGTCGCTCATAGCTGCACTGACACCGCTCGGTGGTTGTGTCTCTGCAGGTGGATCGCTGTAGTCACTTTGGGCAATTAATCCGAAAACGCTCGTCAGCGAGACACTCTGAGGTAGAGTACCTATATTAAGAGAGTATGACCACTGGGCCTCATGAAGAGGCTTAGGACCCAAAAATGGCGGTGCTTTGTTTTGGTTTTTGAGGATGGGAGGGGGGTCATTGCAAACTTCTGACGGTTATCACCATAACCGCATGCTGCCAACCTTACTACATCTAGGATAATTTTTCTCGAAAATTGCGTACGATTAGCCTTAAAAATATGTAAAGAAGTCGCATTAGTGCGTTTGGGTATATTTCTCGTTACGATAAGCAAAGAAAACTACATTTTGAGTCATTTTGCATCACATTGACTTATGGCGTCCGCCATTGTTGGGTCCTAAGAGCTCCATTCAGCCTAAGATGGCTGAGCCAATCAGCGGTGGTAACACTGGCCATACTCTCTCAATATAGGTACTCTACTCTGAGGTACACAGAAAAACCAAGAGAGTCTTCTCGGGCGTACCCTTGAAGTGATAGAAACTGATTCTCTCTTTCGGGAAATCAACATTTTCCCCCCTCTTTTTCTTCTTTTTTTTTAAGGCAACGGTAGGCTAATTATTGAAATTGATAGACAAGCCAATAGAAAAAGAATACAAAGAGAAAATGAAACGATCTTTTTGGCCAGAGCGGGTGGTGATAATGGACAAAGGAGCTAGGTAATAGACTAATTAAACCCAAGGCATTAAGGCAACCCAAGAGATACCCTATAGTTAGTCAATCATCTCCCCTCTTACTCTAGAACGACTACCCGTTTCAATCAATAGGATCGCTTCATTTTATCGTCATCTTCTTTATATATTGTTTTGTCTATGAATTCCAATAATCAGCCCGCAACACTCGCATCATACATTTTCGGGTGGCCAGACGCGTGATGGCGCATAGACTGTTTCCGCGCGGAAGCTATCCATCACATTAACACCAAGATCTCCTATTTCCTATCTCTCCCCCCCCCCCTCTTCTTGTCGTTCCAATCAACACGGTAGATCATGGTCTCTTCGTTCGAAAGTAGGCAGTGGCCAGTGATAGAATGCCTCTATGTTCATAGAGAGCATAAGGCGTGAATACAACTATTCGTACTCGACGGTAGCCCAGGTTGCGGCAGAAAAAATTGAAGGCGTTTTGATGTGCATTGCCCGCTCAGTGCACAGTTGCGCAAGCCGAGCGTCTGTCTCGCTGTAACAAACTAAAGACTTGAAACAACCCATGCGTTTCCTTGTAACAAACCTTGAAAAAGGCCCAAGAAAATTGTCTATATCATGGAGATGAATATATAAAGAACTACTCAGTCAAGCTGAGTACATCGTGTGAGGCCAATACCGTTGGAACATTTTCAACCATACGGTTTCACTGAAAATAAATTTTCTGCATGTCGCTGCGGCGAACCTTAACTTCTTCTTTTCGCTTCACTCCTTTGACATCCAATATCTAAGTATTTAAATAAAGGTCAGAAGAAAGATACGTCCAAAGGTATAAGTAAAAAGTTTATCGAAAGCTAATTTTCCGGTCCAGAAGGAAAAAGACAATAATGCCGGTAATTTACGGTATGTCAAATATCGATCTCTATAATCGATGTATCGGGTTTCGATTTACTCACATCCATGGCATGTCACTTCTGAAAAACAATTCCAATTGACGCACGTCCTTGGCCCGTACGTAAAAAATGAAATAGACCTAAATTGAATCTCCCCCTAAATAAAATAAAAAAAATACACGGTAGTTTACTCTAAATGGAAAGTTTTTCGTTGCGTGCCAAGCAACTGACGGTGGGATGGCGACGCCGAATTATTTTTTTCCCCGAGCTGCATCTGTGTCTAAGCGGCGCGCTCCGCCGGATTGGCCGGCTCGAAGTCATGGGCGCACGGCCGGCCGCACAGTGGATCGAGTCAATAGGAGAGGTCGGAGAAAATTTGGAAACTTTAAACGTTTACAACTCCGTTTATAGAAAATTTTGGGGTTCTAAAAGTGGTTCCATTGGTTTTCTCGTGAAATTTTCTTCTAGAAACCCCCCTCAGAATTGAATCAGTGAGAACGAAAACACACCAACTCAGCTTTTAAGTAAAAATTGCAGAAATCACTTCGAACTCATTTCGAGGAGGGGAGGGGGGAGGGGTTCGGACCCCCAAATACGTCAATTCAAAGGTCATTCAATTTTCCCGCGAAATAAGCCAATTTCCCCTAGATTGGCCTCCACATTATCTCAGTAGGGTCAAAATCAGTTCAACATTACGTTGGCAAGTCACCATATTTCGGGAAAATTTCGAAAACCAAATTTAAGGTGATTAAATTTGACCGTATAAATTTCGTTTTTTTTATCTCAAACCGTTTAAAAGTTAGAGAGGGGGGGCTGGACCTTTGGAACACCCTGTATGTAAATTAACTGTCTTAAATGGAAATTGAGCATTTTCGAGTTACCGGGTCGGTGTGTTTTCGTTCTCGCTGATTCATTTTAGAAAGTGACGAAATAAATATCAAAATTTGCAGTTTTAGTCAAAAAGTTTTCGTGTCCGACCCCTCTGACTCGATCCACTGTGAGCCGGCCGTGTCCGTCCAGCGCAGCGTCCAGTTAATCCGAGACGGTCAGCGCTCACACGACAGCACGGACACCGTCAACCGTCTCGTTAAGTTGTTTGTCCAACTGGCTCCCAGTCAGCTGGAGCTTACAATTTTACTTTCAATCAACACTCTGACTTTCGATTTTACACCGCCGGCACCGCTCTGACCTTGATTATTCAGCTGAGTTACTCCACGCTGACGCTGAGCAGCGTCAGAGGGGGGACAAAGGGGGCTTCCAATTAACGACCGGGGTAGGGGGGCAAGGAGAGTTTTTTCCGTTGCACGAGAGAGGGAGAGAGAGAGAGAGAGAGAGAGAGAGGATGTGGAGTCGTGAGTCTCTTTCTCCCGTTTTGCTAGAAATTGTGAGTAACTACCTCACAACTTCATTGATGGACCAGCGTGACGCCATGATTGGCAGATGGTGCTTAGGATCATTAATTTTTTAATACTAGATTCTCATAGATCGTCCAAATTTATTTAAATCCGGCAACCCTGTAAATTTTCCCCTCCTTATCGATTCTCGTTTCTCAAAAAAATTGCAACCCCTGAACTTGTAAGGCCTAATTTTTTATTCTTAAGTTGAAACTGCGCCAGATTAAAGGTTTTCGAGAAGCGAATTTCATTTAAAGTTTCGAACCTCTTTGGGAAGTTCGGTCCAGTTTGTCTCATCAATCACTAATACCAGTGGACACCGTTGTTACCAGATTCGACCAATCAGATCCGTTGGTTTTCGATTGGTCGAACCTTTTTAAGAACCACCTCCCGAGATGGTACCAAAATTACACATTAACGTTGCGATTCGTTAGTCACCGAATCGGAAGTTCCAAACTCAAATAAAATGGCAACTCGGAGGTTGGGCACAAAAGTAGTACCGAACCTCTAAGTAAAATTCGCTTGAAGAAGTGCCTGTATGCTAAATATTAAAAGAAAATATACCCTAAATTTTGTAAGAATTGTTATTTTCAATAACATTTTCTCTCTTCTCTATACCTCCGCCTAAAAAAGGTATGTGTAAAAAGAACACAAATCAGAAGTTGATTACCTACAAACCTCGTCGTTGGAGTTATTTTTTACGTAAGAGTTTTCACGAAAAACTAAAGTTTTCAACTCAATAAGCCAAGTATTCATTTGTTCGAGGCCAATCATTAAAATTTGGCTTCTTTCTACCATCCAAGTTCACTCATGGACATGTCCATTCATTGGAAGTAAAAATGCATGGAAAGGCATGGGCAATTTTCTGGGGTTTAAGTAAAAAGAAAAAAGTCCGGTAAAGAGGTTAGTTCACCATTTCAAAAAGTTTACCCTATAAGCACAGGTTTCAACGTGCCCACGATGCTTTTAAGATTTTGAAGGTCCCAATTTTGTAAAAAATTTTCTACGTTGAATGCTGAAGAAACAACCAACGGAATTACTCAACGGGTACTTTGTCTAGTGTCTCATTCTCGGAGAACTTTTTTCCAACGCCATGTGGCAAGAAAGCGAGCGGCGGTCCAGTGTTATTAGAAGTCGCGAGCATGTTTTAGCTCGGGGGAGGGCTGGAGGGAGGATGGGGGGGGGAGGCTCGCGGTAGGTGATATTAAGACGATGGACGATCCGCGTCACAATCATCATAAAATTAGAGTTGAAACACTGGTTACAACTGGGCACTCGTTTACCAGTCAACAGACGAGTGAGCCAATGTCGGCTTAGACCAGCCAACTGACGAATGCTCTCACCGGACACCGGTCAATGCCACTGCTGCCAAACTTGAAAAAATCATTGCCAAACACAGTTAAAGTTAGTTGCTCGGTAAAAACGAGCCTTATATCAGGGATGTTAAATACTCATTGATGTATCATGAAATTATCTGAATCATGGATAACTCTCGCAGACGCAGAGCATTTAATTAACGTATGCATTGGACCTAATATGAAGGTCAAGTGTAATGGCAGAATTCTTAGTTCCAAAAAAGTATCGATTCAGAATCTATAGAAGAATTTCTGTACCCCAGGGCCAGAAAGCACCTAGCTCACATTTTCTGAAAAATCGAGATAATGCCGTTTTCGAAATCTTCATTAACGGTTCTCTGTGTTTCGAATGTTTGATGGCCCTATCTTACGCACGTTATATGAGACACGGCGTCTCAAAATTTGTAATTTACACTGGAATCAATGAGGCCGACTAAACTGAAGTCGTAGGTACCTTTTGGCTTTGGGGCACTGATATTATCTCTCCTATGATATTAGTGATATCTTGAGACCATCAGGAAGGTGCAAAAAAGGGTTTAAATATAGAGGAAAATCGCTTCCTTGAAAAAACAACGTATTTCAACTATAACCAGTCACGAAGTGGCGAAGACATATTTGAAAGAGCCTTGCACAAAAAGGGCTAAAATTCGCCCGTTTTCGGGCCCTCGAAATTGGGGTCGGTGTGAGGTATTTTTTCATCTATAGGGTGACCCTTTACACATAATAAAATTTCAGATTGAGTATACGCACCGTTTTTGAGATATGGGGGGGCAAAGTCCCCGATTTTTACTCATATTTGCAGGTATTTTATAGTCGAACTTCGGCTGCTACAAGGTACCGGATGTAGATATTGAAGCGCGGTTTGCGGTGATTTGTCAAGCTATTTCTGGATTATTTTTTCACATCTTTTACAAACCCGCAAATGGTTTTTCGGGGGGGGGGGGGGAGCTTTATTCATGTTATCATGACCGTTCGTATACGTCTTACTGGCATTAATTGCTTCGTTCTCGACTCCTCTCCACGCCGTAATCATGATGGTATTTTCTGTTAGGAATCTTTCTTCTTCTTTATATTTGACCAATTCTAATGTTGTCTCCCCCTTT
>NW_017547299.1:1683646-1767102 GCF_001854935.1 Bemisia tabaci | reverse complement strand
AATTTTCAGTCGGTTCAATGAATATAATTTGTCATCATTGTGATGCTCGCCATTTTCAGGGTGAAATGTCCAATGGTCATTTTAATAACTGCTGCCAAAATGGCTTAATTTCTTTACCGAGTATTCGGACAAATACCGATTTGAAATCATTATTTTTATATTCTCCAAATTTCATAAAGCATATCAGAAATTATAATAGTGCTGTTGCTTTTGCCTCTTTCTCTGCAAATCGAATTGATATTCCGGGTGGTGGACCTTATTGCTTTAAAGTTCAAGGATCCATATATAGGTAAGTTTATTTAATATTTACCGTTACGTAACGTACTTTTTTCAGTTTCTCAGTCTAATGCGTTAAGGGGCGTTATGAGTTGTTATATTTATTCTCTCAAAGAAATAATTAGACCCGATTCAAAGACAAAACAGAAAATTAAATGAAAATAAATAGAAAAAAAAAAAAAAAATGTGAAAGTGAAAAGTGTACAGGAAAAATGAGGGGCTGCAAAGCAGCCCCATAAGCCCCTAGTTCTATTTGATACTGTCCAGCATAAACTATGCAAGACGAAGTTGTAGTCAACTTGTATCTTTGGCTGAAGCTCTGATGAGTACCGAGTCATCCGCGAAGAAAGCTGCCTCGATTCTCTAGTTACGAGCAAACTTACAACTTAGTTCTCTCGTAATGATTCATCATGCATTGCATTGTTGCCGCCACTAGCATGATTTTGAAAGCTTTACCACTTATTACAATATTAATACTTATTACAAAGTAACTATTTACTACGCACTAAACGTACGTAACGTTCGTAAATTACGTGCGTACGTAATTAGTTTTGTTACGGTAATGTTAGACAGTTGAAAGGTTTATTATGCTGCGCGTCGGTGGTTTTTCTGGAAACAAAACAAAGATTGCAAGATGTAATATATGTCGATGAATAACGTTTTCTTCTGAAAGGGGATAGAATAGTAAATATTTTGCCCTCAAGTAGAAAATTTACATTTTAGTAAACCAATAATCCTTACGGTAGTTCGGCAAAATGCTCAGGGGAATGTCAGCAGACTTGGACGCTACCTGTCAATCTCGAGTTAAAATGAGAACTAATAAAATTGTAATTTTTTTTCTTATTTAATTATTTTTTTTAATACTTTTGTGAACGTAGTATACGCATGACTTCCTAATGATAAAAAATCTGTGGGCATTATGGTACAAAACAATACATCATTAAACCCTTTAGAACTGATGATTCCTTTTTCCTGAAATCAACCCTTACGTCTGTAGAAAAAAAAAACGTTGCCGCTGAATCAACTGTTCGCCCTTTTATCACGTCATAGATGTTTCCAACGCAATACATCAATTTTGAACAAGGCGTTGAACCGAACTCCAAGAATCAGCCGCACAATTATGAAGATATCTAAGAGACACCGAAATAGTCACTGAATATCACGTCGCTTCAACGTCACAGGACCCAACGTTGCGTCGCTACGTGACGTGCGCGGCGGCAAGTATCATCGGCATCGTTACTTTCTTTCACGTCCGACCAATTGCAGAGGACTGCGATGACGATCGACAGAGTGGATACTCGAAGTAAACCGTTAACGCCACCAAGAGCCAGACCTCTTCAGCCCTCATCGGTCCTAAGATGTGAGATCTTGCACATAGTTGCCATTCCCTTAAAACATTTGAGGACTTATATGTAACAATGGCGGCTGTGAAAATTGACCTTTTCGAAACACGTTCAAAAAACTGTTTCGGTATCGAGAACATTTTGAGAAAATACTGGAGATGTGATCTTCGAGATCTGTGCTTTATGCCAAAGCCAAACGTATTAAATTTTTGTGTGACCAAAATTGTTTTTTAAGCTTGTTCCGAAAAGGTAATTTTTTACATCCGCCATTGTTACATATAAGACCTCATTTCGTTGCTCCTCTGACGTAAGGGCGTATCTCGATTTTCGCATGAGCTCTAGAAGGCATTGATATGTGTGTGAACCAGGGCTCATGTGAGAATCGAGATACGCCCCTACTTTAGAGAACCGACGATTTGCGGAAAGTCTCTTTTGAAGAGTATCATGTTCGAAATGCAAAAAAGCGTATGCTCTTGATGACGTTTCATGAATCCAGAAAAATTACCTGATGAAAGATATTAATTTGAAATGTCCAATACCTGATTGTATGCAAGTTGGCAGCCTTTGAAATTAGTGGTTCTTGGTTTGATCCGCCAAAATTAGTGGTACAAAAGACTTTTCAGTGAGGGAGTTCACACTTCTCCTCAGTGGGGCAGAGGAGCTGCCGTTTTTCGAGTGGCATCGAAAACGAATATTGGAATCAAGACAGTGCATCAGGATCCCCAGTCTCACCCTTAAATTGGGTAAATTAGTTTGCCGTGGTTGTTGACATCATTGTTCTTTCTTTTTTCCCTAGATGGGAGGGCCACAACATATATATATTTATTAGAAAAGCCACGTCACTTTGAAAGATCACGGTTGGTTTAAATCGGCCCGTTTATCAAATAATTAAAATCTGGTTAAATCATTGCTTAGGGTAAGTTGGAGATGACGTCATCAACTTTTAAGCTGAACATTATACATATGCCACTCTGAGTTAGTGAGTATTCAACTGCAATTTCAAAACACATTTTTTGATGAACAGTTGAAAGTGCCATTAAAATCTAAAATTCTATACGTCCATTCGTCAAAAATATTGGTCCAATACCAACAAAGGCAAGATTTTTTCCGTTCCTTTTTTTCTCTTTATGAACACTTTTTTTCCAAAACGAGAATCATTTTGAAGGAACGGAACTTATGAAGCCGTTTACTTTCTCGCTACCCTTGCGGTCAGAGAAAGTGTTTTTAAAATTGAGAACTCTTTTCTCTAATCAATGTCGGAGTGAATTTAGATGTAGACAAGGGGTAAAAATGAAATAAAAAATACGAGACGAATAAATGTGACCAGTGAAATGCTGAAACCAGAGACTACCAATTTTTTAATTTCAGTCAGGATTTAAATCAGCGGCTTCCAAGTGAACCCATAATTCTGTTTTTTCCCCATCAATGTCAAAATTTGAGTCGGGTCTCCAAAACTGGGTCAATACGTGCCAATCGTTAGCCGCTCCGTGTGCATTGATTAACCAAAAACTTGACGCATTGAACCAGTTTTCCACCAGAGCGGCCTCTCGCTCGTGCCCGCGCCCAAGAGGGTGCGGCTCGCACCTTTTAAGAAAACCGGTTGCGAAATATCGATCGATCTGCCATTTAAACATGTGGAAAAGGATCGATAAACAGGTACACCTCAATAATCGATTCTTTACAATAGCTTCAAATGGGGAACTATCGAAAATCGATGATTCACGCTCCGCCACTGCGCGGGATGAAATTTCACCGTGCCACGAAATTGGCCAAATATGCACTTAAGGATGATGAAAGCTCGTTAGCATCGTGAGTAAGGGAAGCCATAAAGAGATGCCGTGAGGGGGAGGGTTAAGGGAGCTCATGCACTTTTGAGATGATCCAGAATGTCGTATTGCAGCTGTTTTCTCGGATCTGATTTCGTTATCACCGTCGCGTCGCTTTGACAGGCCGACAAGCAATTGAGAGAGAAAAAAACTGTGTTTTCTTCTTAAACGGACCCCGAGAAAGTTAATTTATCCCTGTTTTTGTATGCGCCAGCGGACAGTGGCGTGGCGTGCTTGGCGATCTATCGATATTTCTCCATTTGAAGCAGTGGTAAAGAATCTATTACGAAGGTGTTTGCTGCGAACACCCTGTTTATCGATACTTCTCCATAGGTTTAAATGGCCGATCAATCGATATATCGCAAAGCACGCCACGCCACTGCCAGCGGATCGATTGTTGAATCGACCTTGATCGATATATCCCTTTCTTAGCAATGCTATTTATCGATTAAGATCATTCGATAACTATTCGATAATCGACTCGCAGTAAAAAGTGGTCACTTTCAATTAAACCTATCCCGCTCTTCCCGTATGCATGATTTGTACGATTTAAACGGTAAACTAATTACTATTTCACCAGATCTACAATATATGTACAGATATATTGATAAAAACGAATCGTGTGCAGCTGCTGGAGCTTTCACCGACCTGATCCTGGATCCTAAAAAATATCCTCGCAAAAACATACAACCGTGGTGCTTCTACAGAAGTAAATTATAGCTTTACTAAGTTCGGAAACACGTATCTGTATTTGCAGTGTTGAAGATTTCCTCTCACATCATGCCTTTTATAATGGAACTAAGTAATGAATCCTTTTTCTTCTGTCTTAAGAGTGCTCTACGCTTTAGAACAAAGAAGTTGGTTCAATTACCTTCAAAAAGAACACAAGTCAGCGTTAATTTTGGAGCGTTTTATAATAAAGATGATATTTTTAGAGTCTTGTCTTTTTTGTGCGGTTATTGTTTAAATATAGTTCAAATTATATCAAATAGATAATAACTAATATATATTTTAGTAGCAATCGCACGAGAAAAAAAAAAACAGGAAGGCGAATATTCCGGTAGTCGAAGTTAAAAATATTCTTCCTTAATTTAGTTATTTTCCTCTTACAGTATTGGGAACGCCAATCCTAACTTTAAACCCGAAAGTATCAAGATAACGGAGCTCAAATATATGAGCCCATAATTTATTTCACACGGATGCCCGGACCTGTATGCCAGTCAAAATCAATGTTTGTTGAAGGTCTAATCCTACCATCTTTAATCATATTTAACTGTCAGCCAAGTGTCAAAACAAAACCCCGAATGTCCAAGGCTAATTCCATCGCCAAAATGGCATTCTTTGAGTTTTTGGAAAAACCGCTTACTCGGATAGGAGACGGAAACATCAGTCCCCATTAAATTTAAAATAATACGTTCGTCTTAGAGAAGCTCTCAGCTGTGATCTATGTAGACGCGTTTTCCAGTTCCCCAATAAAAATGGGCACCGTTCAGATGAAGGAACTCGCTCACCAAACATTTTAACCATCAATTTAAAAAACCGCTAAAAAAATGAATTTTAGAAAAACGATTATCATCCTGCGTGCTTTGAAATCAAAAGCATTAAATTGAGTTATCACAAATTGATCTATAGATCGTATTCGATACACCAAATGGGTGAGATTGTATCGATATCGATTGGTTCAAAACATAAACATAGCCTCAAAAGTAAATTCAGAAATCTGAGAGAACGGGTCTTTTGTAACAGATTTTTTATTCTTTTGAGTACCAAATGCCAATGCCAAGTGAAATCGTTTGAAAAACTCTCATTTTCAGCTCTTCCAACTTAAATCCTTACAGTTTTCGTTTGAGGTTATGTTCTATTGTTTTGAACCAAACGATACATCGAACCGTTATCGAATACGGTCTATTCTAAATTTGTCAGGCGCCTCTCCGCTTGTGCGCCATTTGAACAAATTGCCACTGGTATATTAGAATTCTAGAGGCAAGTCGAAATCGAAAAGTACTCCTCATTGGCGAAGAGCTTAAAATGTTCGATGATTCGGTGATAGTGAGCCTTTTTCCGTAATAGTGACCGTAATCTGGGCATGAACTGGCAATCGCCGGCTACAATCTAGTCCTCCTTTTTCTTCTTCCCCACGCTCCTTTCGCCCGAGTGACTTCGTGAGCTTTTGCGTTCGGGACCGGACTATCCTGATCCTGTGCTTTTCAACGCGGCCTTTATCTGCATCGCGAGACCGACACCGCCCTAAGGCAAGGGCCCGTTGGTCATCCTATGTGGGTGGACTCCACTTTCTGCACGGGAACGATGCTCCACTTAAAACTTTCCCCGGTTTAGAAACCAAGAGTCGGTCAAATCCTCTCATCTCTAAAATCCTAGACTGTAGAGTCCCTTTATACTGAGAGTCAAGACAATGTGAATCCATTTCTGATTGGTTCCCGTATTTTAGGCCTTCACTGTGTCACAAACGGGAATAAAGATTACATTTTCACCGATTGCAAAAATTATATTCTGGAATAGACCAGGGAATTTCGGGTTCGGCAAGGAACAAACGGAATGAGAGAAGGAACGGAGAAAGGAATTTGAGAATGAGCCGATCAATACAAAAAACGTTCCATTTCTGTAATCTTTATTCCCGTTTGTGACTCCATGAGGGGGTGTTGTCTTGACTATCAGTATAAAGGGACTCTACTAGACTGGAGAGCACGGTTTTGTCACGATGAAGCATATTAACCGTCAAAATGGAACTTTTTTTAAACGACGCGACCCGGTTATCCCCGGTAGCTTTTTTCAACGGAAAAATCGCGAATTTTCGGAATTAGGTCGCGATTTCATTACAATTTTTTGGCGACAAAATCGCTAGGATCTTCAAAATTTGAGCGACTATCCTCGATTTCATCCGCAATCGAATTGCGTTCAATAAAATTGAAATTTTATCTGAATTTATCGCGACTTTTTGCTCTATTATATTGCAATAAATCGCCGTCGATAAAATCGCAATATTTTATCCAATAATATTGCGATAGATTGACGTCAATTGCAATATATTCTCCGATCAAATGGCGACTCATCGCAATCACTGCAACTTGGGCATTGGTTTTGACGTTTGGCCGTGTCTGTTTAACAATTGCGTAGATGGACACTGAAAAAAAATTCTCGGCGTTTTTACTACGGTCCGTTGGTATTTTTACCATCTCACTTTTTTTTACCAATTATTGGTAATTTTACCAAGACAGACTGGTAAACTTACATAAAAACCGGTATTTTTACTGTTTTTTCAGGTGAGAATACCACTTTTATTGGTAATCAATTCCCGGTAACTTTGCCATTTCATCTCGGTAATTCTACCACAGTCGATAAAAAATATTGGCGTTTTTACCAAGGTCCAGTAAAATTACCGAGAAAGTTCAATAATTTTACCGAGATTTCTCGGTAAAATTACCAATTCCATAAATGGTAATTTTACCAAGAAAAAACTGGGATCCAATAGAACCCTGAATTCTTGGTAATTTTATACCCTTTTCTTAGTAAGTACACCGAGATTTTTTTTTCAGTGGATGAAGTTTTGAAAGTTTCAAAGGCACGCCATTCGGGGTTATATTTTTCTTATGAGTATTCACACAATAAAAAGGGTTTTGGAACTCCCAAGGAGTTCGATCACGTTCTCTAGTGATGTCAATGATTGCCGAGCATAGAGGAGCAGTGTCGAAGACTACCCAAGCGTAACGTGAGCGCGTCGCATTACATAGCATCCGGACACTACTAGGAATTCGGAAACAACTTTCTACATTCAGCAGAAAATCTTGGTATTTGTTCCTACCTGTTTTCCTCCTTCATCCTGAACTTGTCCCCTTTATTCTTGCTTAAAATCTGCAGACCATAATCAGGCAGATCAAAAATCTGACTGTAAGTCGACTTTTTTTGTAAGATAGACGATTTTTAGAAGTAATGCATAATACTTTTTTGATAACCTACAGCAAATTAACCGAATCGCTTTGAAATGATTGCGGATAGTGGAGGGTTGCAATGGCACTGTCAGATGTCATCCAATTCTTCTATGGGGTCAATATGGCTAATTTTGTACAATACGCAACAAAAATTGAAATTCTTCCCAAAAATGAATGAACTCACCTGTCTGTTGTCTGGTAGCCAATTCTTGCATATTTAATTTAGACCTCTAAAAATACACGCATAGAGGCCGCTTTTACAGCTCTCTTTGACGCTCTGCGACTCCCAGCCGCCAAAGTCCCCTATTCTCCCAAAGACCCTCAGGGAGTTGGCACTCCCCCATTTCCTCTAAAACTCCCTGTCGCCACCCTCTTAAAATAACGTGCTAAGTATGCAGGAAATGATAAAACAATTTCTCTTCGTAGTGTAATACACTCGATTGAATTGAGTTACAGTGCATTCAGAGGGATTTTAATGAAAATAATTCAGTCGGGCCATGAGTATGAAACTGGATATTATCCAAACATTCCTCGTGATAATCTAATTGCTTCCTTGCGTGTGCGCGAAACACGTAATCAATTTTACATTAAAACAACGCCCGGGAAATGATCAAGAACGACGACTAACTGCAACAAATGCACGTAACGTCTGTCAGCATAATCTCTCTTTTCTCAAATTTAATTATCTAATTAAGTTTTATTTACTCCGATTGAAAATTCACGCGCAACTAAATCTTCGGAGATCCGTCGGTTTGCCAATTAATTTGTACTTAGTTGTGGGGTCAACACGAGAGTATATAATCTTCCAACGGAATCTTTTTCATTTTAATTGCACAATCCTGCTGAAAAACATTAGGGATTTCCAAACCCCTCAAATGAGATATTTTCGACTTTTACTTTTTTTGTTCTTGAGGCTATCTGATAAAAAATCAAGTTTGATAAAGGGTCCTCATAGAGGTTTATGAATGAATTTATTTCACACTGGAAAAAAAAACACACATTGGATCTAGAGTCCAGACTTTTGAAAACATTGACAAGCAAAAGGACTCTTGATTCAATCAGATTTAAGCTTAAATCAAAAGGAAATCCGCTCAAATTAAGAGGCTTGGTTCTTGATTTAAGCTTAAATCTGATTGAATCAAGAGTATTTTTTCTTGTCGATGTTTTTAAGAGTCTGGACTCTAGATCCAATGTGTCTTTTTTTCCAGTGCAGTTTTGTGAGTTTGTACCCGCCTTTGTAACTCCCTTCGAGGTCCATTGACATCATAAGTTGGAAACACAATTTTCCTCGTTCATCGATTTGGGCCTCATCGCGGCCAACATTTAAGATGCCTGGAAGTTTTCTCGACAAAAGGAAGTCGGTAAGAGCGTGTAAGTTCTCGGTGCTTACAAAAATTCAAAATGCGAACGGTTTAATTTAGAGATAGGCCGCAGCCACTGTAGGTAAAGAAAAATTCAACGTTGCACAATTGTGCTTTCAAATTCATAGGCGAAGCTAGTGTCGGTTGCGGTTTTCTTCGTGGTTTGGCACTATTAATGGAGCTTAATTACTAGAGTTCGTGGCCAAACATGGGAGAACGAGTCTAGTTGTAGCAGTCCCAAGTTCTGTCGGCGCGTGGTTTTCAGATAGTCGCGACAAACATCCACTTTTCCTAATTTAATCATCGCTGCTGAAGAAGCTGGATTCGTCCCACAATCTGGACGCCGCGACGCGGTGTGCGATCCGGGTCTCTTTGAAAATCGTGTCAGCTCTCGCATGATTAACACGAGTAATTACATCGTTTAATTGGCAATCAATCGCGCAAAAAATCATGAGATCCCCGTCGCGTCGACAAGCTGCTCTCCGCGGAGGTATAACGAAAGTTTCCTCCGCGTCTGCCAACAGCACAGTGGTCCAAGGGATGTATTTTAGAAACACGTTCAATGTGATTCTAAACATATTTCAAGAGTCTGTATTGCGAAATATGCTAAGTGACTTTTTTGGAATTTCATAAGAAACATGTTCGAGGATGAAAAATTACATGAGTCTTAAATGACTTGATAAACTTTCATGGGGTGTGAATTAGAAACGTGTTCAACGTGAATTATTACACATTTCAATGATTTGTATTGTAGAAACATAGCAAATGACTCTTTTGGAATTTCGAATAGGAGAGATTTAAGGTTAGAGTACTTTTACAGGGAGAGTATGGACAAGTCGAAAATTTAGAGGTTAGCTTTGATCAGGTCATGGGGCCCAAAAGGGCAGCCGACCTATGAGTTTGAATTATCCAGTGGTACTAATTTTCACAATTCTGACTACCCGTCGTTTCATTATAATATTTTCATCTATAAAACTTTGATTTCGCATAAATTTTGCTCAGTTATATTAAAGTATCTTAATCCTCACAGATGCTTGTTTACAATGCTCTGTCGGCCATATGGATACACCTTTCAAATGCATAGGTTGTCAGCGGCACTTTTCTAGTGATTTTCGTTTTACACTTTGTCACCCTTTTGGGCCCTAAGAGCTACATAAATTGACGTGTCCATAATCTCCCTAAAAGAGAATTATGTTTAAGGTTGACTGATCAGGTAGAAGAGCCCTTATGACCTAAAAAGAGTTCAAACTTCAATAATTTTTCCCCAAAATGTAATGTATTTATCTTCATACACTGAGAGATTCTATTTGTCTTGTTAATTCCCGACTTATTTCAAGATGGTTCAAATTTGGAAGGTAAAAGAGAATGTATGTACATCACCAATAAATCATATGCTTTACAAAATGAAGAGTCTAGAATCCATATTATAGGTATTCAAGTACACGACTAAGTAAACGAAAAACAGTCTTCATCATCTCCCAGAGCGTTTGGCAAGAAAGGGTGCAGAAAATCGATCGCTGAGATAATTTGCAATTTACGACAGTTGCAACGAGATATTTGCCTTGAGAACAAACAAAAAAACTCCGGGGTTCCTAAACAAAAACTAACAATGACAGCTGATGAATAGTCACGACTCAAAGTCATAAAACGGTAACACCGCGCGCTTTCAAAGAAGCAAGTTCAGGGTGAGAAATTTAATTTGGAACATCCCCCAAGCGTTGTTGCCAATTGAGTGTCATACCTACTGTAGCGTGGCAAAAGTTTATTTTTGACATTAGGTGCTCAATACTATATACGTACAATACTAAAACAAGAAGCAACTACTTGTAGCAAAAGAAAAATATGACAACCTTGTGCAAGAGCTAAGCCAATATTTGTTTTTAAAATGCAGCCCGTTCACGTCATAAAACAATAGATGTTCAAGGGTAAATGGAAAGCCGTGACCCATTCAAAAGGTGGGCGTGAATTTGCACTGTTGCAATTGCAAGCTGCAGCCAATTTACGATCTGTAAACAAAACCAAATCGACCTTCCATCGAAGAAAAGCATTGTTCCCGGGTCTGCCTCATCTTCAATAATCAATTTCTGCTGGAAAACTTCACGTGCTTTCAAGCCTTCAGATTCTTTATTGCAGTGTTTTTCAGCACTCAACGCGGATTTACTGCCCTTAAAAGCCAACAAGACCCGGCCTCGCCGTCAGAACACTATGCTCCTTTGACGGTTTAATGTTTGGATAACACGAATTTGAGGAAGCGAATTTATCGATCTATTGTTACTCTCGAGGCTGTAAAAATTCTGATGGAGCTTTTGAATGGGAGTGCACATTGTGTAAACTCAGCTATTCTGCCGTGCCAAGGAAGAACGCCGTATGTGCCATCATGCGTTGCCAAATTTCCTTCGACAAATCAAAAATTTTCCGGGATATTTACTAATATTTTTCTTCCAATTTTTCAGAGAATTTTGTTCGTATTTTGAGGAAAAACATCTGAAAGTATCAAAGAAAAACATGCATAAATTTCTTAAAAAAATGAATATTTTCCGAGAGGAAATTTGGCAATATTCGTATGCTCTTACGATGTTTTTCCTCAGCACGGTAGTATTCTCAGCATAATAAGCCTAACGACCCCCGCCCCGTGCTTTCGTGAAGTTGAGGTTCCATCGGCTAATGCTCGCCCATGAAGTTGGAAACACGTTGTTAAGTGTTAAACGCGGGTAAATTGAAGTGAAAATAAGCGTGGAGCGCACCGTAGCCGGATCGTTACGTTACGTTACTTACGATGCGTTGTTGCGGCGGGGAAAAGAGGTGATTACCGCTCCGATGCGGAGCCAATGGTGGCGGTAATGCACGGCCTGCGGTAAGCACGGAGGGGAGAAATTCAGCCGAGTCATCGCCCGCCGTGAAAAAGCGAGGAAGAAAATGGCACGGAAAAGGCCGATAAACTATCGATAGCTTCCGAGAATCATCATGAAAGCTCGCGATTTGAGTCCCCGCCCCTCCGCTGCGCATAGCGTTTATGGTGTTTATGCGTTCGCAGATAAAAGCGATTATTGGATTGCTGACTTGCGGAGAAGCTCCGGTACTTACTTCGATGCTCAGTTGTCGAATTTTCTTCACCTTGTAAACTTATGTTTTTGCATAGAATTCTTGAGTTGTAACACTGTCTTGACTAGAAAGTCCTCAATAAGAGTTTTCAATTTGTATTAAGTCTTTTATTATACTTACGAAAATTAAAGGAGATTTGGTCACTTCTAAGCATCTTAATCAGTTAAGCTCTTGAAGTATTTTTTATGTGAAAAAGCTGTTTGATATGAAATTTGATTTTAGCTTAAAAAAACAAAAAAAAAAAAACTACCACATTATAATACGTAAACGTTGAATAAAACGAAAATCAATCGTTATAAAGAAGGAATCGAGCAAATACAGATGAGTCACCTGGTCTGAGATTTGAATGGAAAATCAGATTCTTCATGCAAAAGTAACAAAAACCGACACAAAGTTTTACGTCCTAATATCATTTTGTTTTTTGTTCACAGGTATGTTTGGTCCTTTCCATATGAAACTTCCTTTTACTCTTTGCTCGAATCAGCCACCGTAAGTCATTTTCCTATCGATTAGATGAATACTTTTTATGGTGTATCATTTCTGGAAAAATAGAGGTCTGTGCAAAAACGACAACACCGACGGTCACAGCTGAGAGAAAATTAACTGCATCAGGAAATAAAACAGGTCCCTAGCACGTTTTCCGCTTTTTAAGTCTACATGGGAAAAAAGTGGGCATCTCAAATCACGACTTTCCGTTTGGGTTGGGGTCAATGTAAAGGACAACTTTCCTCTTACCTTTGGCCGGTATCCGTCTTTCAAGTCTTCTTATAATTCGTCGTCCACCAGACGAAAGAACGTAAATCCATTCTAAGTTTGCCAAATTGACCAAAAAAAATCGGTTTATTTTACAAAAATCTACAATGTGCAATTTTTATCCAAAATTTTTCTGATTTTTGTATGAAATCTGAGGAAAAATCAGTAAACTTTTCAGCTAGGAATGTAAAATATTCTCGCCGTTAATCAGCCATTTACGAGGGAAAATTTGACGACATTGAAAGGGACTTACGTTTCTTTGTGAGGGAAATGACGAGTTTAATCATCATTTTCCTTTCCTCCTGAGCTCCGTCAAATGCAGCAACTGTCTCCAAGAAATGTTTGCAAAGTGAACGGAGGCGGAAAGTAACTCTCTCGTCGTGATTTCCTATTTTCGGCTAATAGAAGAAGATCACGCGGATAATGATCTGGTAAAACGGTATATCTGCTGTGTTGCGTTGTCCCAAAATCCCCCCCCCCCCTCGTAATCGTCTTTCTTCCCTCCCATATCAATTGGAAATGAAGCATAGATTGCCGGTGGCCAGACTCCATTCGATTTCTGGTCATTGCCCCTAACATTAATTTAAATGAGGGCAATTATTATTCTCCAAACGCTCCCTATGAAAAGATTCTGGCATCTTTGTATGTCACTATAAGACCAATCTTTATACCCTGAAATATTTTTAAAGAATATAAACTAATAAATGAAACTCCTTATATTCTCTTGAACAAAACGAAAGCTTTTGATATAAAAGGTTTCGAGAGGGCCCTAACGAACACTTCATCATTCGAGTAACTTCATTAGAATATGTAATATAATCTTATTATCAATATTTGTGTCTTCAAAGGGATTCCTCTCCTTGTTCACACCTTTACCCGCAACGGTCTTAGAACTTGCGGCAACAAAGAGTACCCTTATAGCGTGCGTAAATTAATTGATTCGATTAAGGTCCAACCACCAAACGCGGTCAGTCGCATTGAAACTCAGCAGGGTCTGCTAGATGACTGATGACTAATGAAATGGGACCATCACCAGCCAGGATTATGCCCTACGGTATCAGATCTCCGTAATTAAAAATTCCTTTCATTGATCTCTATGCAAATATAAAAGATTTAGAATGAGATCTGGCAACCGTCGAAGGTTCTGGCTAATCGCCCGTAAAGAGCTGCATCATCAGCCGCTCCCATTGACTCTCTGGCTCATTCATCGAAAGTGTAACAGCGTAACTGCCCTGCTGAACAATAACCGCATGAATCTTACTGAAATCCCTTACGGATACGGTGTTGTTGCCCATCGCGGCTGATAAAAGCTCACCAGTCACCAGGTCCACCTGTGGTGTGTAATCCAAGCTCCCGCCGGTGGCATGGCGTGAATTGCGATCTATCGATTGTTATGCCATTTAATCCTATGGTAAAGAATCGATTATTAAGGTGTTCGCTGCGAACACCCTGTTTATCGATCCTTTTCCATAGGTTTATATGGCATAACAATCGATACATCGCAATTCACGCCACGCCACTGGCTCCCGCGCGGCCCGCTATGACTTCAAGGTGTTTAGCTCATTAATAAGCTGCGTCCGCGGGTATTTCTGGTCGATTTTTTATTCCAGTTTTTTTGGCGGTTGGGCTCACGCCAGATGTGGTCGCTGCATTGGCTAGTAGGTTAATGACACTGTCGTTCAAATTTGAACGTTGCCGTAACAATTGCGTAGGCCGGACGGTCAGGGAGCACTGGAAAGTTTACGGTTACAAATGCTTGTATGGTTTAAAGAAGGTATTAATCTTTGAGGAAAATATGGTTGGTTGGTAAATGTACATTTATTTGAAAGTGCCTGAGGAAAACAAAGTCATTGACACCTTTGAAAAGAAATACAAAATGCATTAAAAAGTTAATTGATATCAATACGTTTTAAAATTTAACTATGATAAATATAATGAAAACACTTTCAAAAAACTTCACGAACCGATTGAATGGGACCCAACCAAAAATATATGTTTTTCAAAATTTGAAAGTTTCCAGAGTCCAAATTTCATTATTAAGACGTCTCAGATATCGAAAATCTCCTGAAAATTATGTCGTTTTCACTATAAACTTCCCTTCAGAAAATCTTAACCACGATATTGAGTGAATGTCTCAGGATATTGAATATTTCTCGGCCTAATTTTTCAAAGTGAACGGAATGTCCGTACATTTCTCTTAAATGAGAGAGATTAAATTCACAGGGACATAAAGAATCAAAGAAATACTCAAAGGGGTGGGTGCAAAATCGACAAAATTTCCCCCCTCATGGATGTTGACCAAATTTCAGTATGTCATTTCTCACTATGGGATACGCCTTTTCCCAAAATTTCACGGCCTGAAACGAATTTCTCTCCGCGTAGCAGCGTTGCCAAGTTGAAAACCGTCGAGTTCCATATCTTTTGAACGAAAAGAGATATTGAGATGCGGTTTGCGCTAAAATTCTCCAAAAATTGCGTTCTTTCGATATATGTACTCAATTTAATCGTTTAGGTAATTTAAGATTGCAATGATGCCATTTTTCACACTTTCTTAAGGGTCAATTTTTTTTCAACCCTAGTACATCATCAAATGCCGGATTCTCGATTCGAAAAAAAAACTGTTCATTGTATTATTCGTGCTTTTCCATTTCTTTTGATATATTATAGCTCCCAGGGAAACGATTAGTAACGGAGATATGAGCAATCTAAGTTTACGCTCCGCGCGCGCCGACCGGAATCCGGGCGCCGCTCGCCGCTCTGAGTCGTCTGCACACTCCCTTTCTTAAGCTTCACGAGGTCATTCCTATGTATTTTTTTGCGTACTTTCCATTTCTGGCCTTTGAAAAGGGCTCCGATGAATTTTTAGGGGCCTCGCGGTCCATTGTTGCCATTTTTTGCTCGTATTTAGGGTTTTTTCCCTATTTTACTCACAATTCTACTGAAAAACTTAATTTAAACGGAAAACTGTGTGCGTTGAGGGAAAGAACGTAAAGAAGAAATAAAAATTCATGTAAAAATTTTTCCTTCGTTGCCAAATTTTCGAGAAAAATCGTACTAAAGAGCCAAATATTTGAAAAATTGGATAAATCCCCACGCCATGGTTTATGAAAGTGGGGCATAGCTTTCATATTGACGTACTTACGTAACAGATCTTACCTATCTATACAACATATTAAAAAAGCATAGTTGTATTTGGATTCCCACGATCTGAAAATTGTCCGGGATGTCACCTTTTGCGGTCTTTTCTTATGTGTAAGGTAGATCTTTTGAATGTTTTTCGACCTTTAGTCATCCTCCGTAGGGGTGTATCGTAACCATATGTCGTAGAACGTAGAAGGTTTTAGGAAATGAATAATGACTTTCATGCAGAATTGAAGAGCTTTTCCGGAAAAAGGGCACATACCGAAAAAACGTGTTGTGAGAAAAACGCATTTGAAGTTTTCATTCTTACTTTCTGGCCACTGATGATGACATACATCGGAACTGAGGCACTCATATCAACGTTCATACACTCCAGAATGAATAACGGCCATTGGTAAAACTTACACTTCTTCCAGTGTTGTGGGAAGAATTTTTTAAAATTGTTCGTTATGTGCCCTTTTCCTGGAAATGGACCAGTGGTCATAGGTTTTGGCTTTTGAAGCTGAATTTTCGAGACTTCAACGAGTTTCTAAACAAGAGTAAATAATTCCGATTGACCAATAAATAATAATTTCGATTGAGAACGCGCGGGTGGATCATCTTCGATCATTAATAATGAAAAAGACTGCGAAACACGCGAAAAAATCGAAAAATTCAATCTCACACGAGACCATAAAAAATAAATCATTAATAATTAAAAAAATTCACGTGTGACTGGTGCAACGCGTAGAGAATCCCTACAATCCCTGCAACCCGATGCTATTGCATTGATTAGCAGAATCAGTGCGATGCATCTGTAGTGAGGGATCCTTATCAGTACCCATCACCTCCCTGCCTGCCCGCGCACTATCTCCTAAACGTCGCGGCGAAAGTACCCAGAAGCAAATAGATGAAATACGTCTGTGACCCCTGACTTATTCTTAGCCTCAAAAAACGTGGTCTCGTAGCTCCAAAAATTGATCAATTAAGCTGAAACTCGGGGCATTGGTACATTAGGATGCAAGGAATCCATTTCTGTCACCTCCGATAGAGGGCACATACGCGTATGTGCCCTTTTTCCGGAATGCTCCTCAATTGTGGGCTTCTCTTCTCATGCAGCCTCTCTGCCTCTCATCTTGGGGAAGTGGCCCGTGGCATTAAGTCATACTTAAAATTATAATTATAAAATTAAGTCGAAGTCATAATTCACTTTCCCAGAGACATCTTCGTCATAATTAATCCAATTTTTGGCACTTTAGGACGATTTTTCTTGAAAATTTGGCAACATAAGAATAAGTCCTTACGAACGTTAATGATGTACTTTTTTACGTTCTTTTCAAAAATGAAAATTACAGCAAAAATACATACGATACACCCCTACGGAGGATGACTAAAGGTCGAAAAACATTCAAAAGATCTACCTTACACATAAGAAAAGACCGCAAAAGGTGACATCCCGGACAATTTTCAGATCGTGGGAATCCAAATACAACTATGCTTTTTTAATATGTTGTATAGATAGGTAAGATCTGTTACGTAAGTACGTCAATATGAAAGCTATGCCCCACTTTCATAAACCATGGCGTGGGGATTTATCCAATTTTTCAAATATTTGGCTCTTTAGTACGATTTTTCTCGAAAATTTGGCAACGAAGGAAAAATTTTTACATGAATTTTTATTTCTTCTTTACGTTCTTTCCCTCAACGCACACAGTTTTCCGTTTAAATTAAGTTTTTCAGTAGAATTGTGAGTAAAATAGGGAAAAAACCCTAAATACGAGCAAAAAATGGCAACAATGGACCGCGAGGCCCCTAAAAATTCATCGGAGCCCTTTTCAAAGGCCAGAAATGGAAAGTACGCAAAAAAATACATAGGAATGACCTCGTGAAGCTTAAGAAAGGGAGTGTGCAGACGACTCAGAGCGGCGAGCGGCGCCCGGATTCCGGTCGGCGCGCGCGGAGCGTAAACTTAGATTGCTCATATCTCCGTTACTAATCGTTTCCCTGGGAGCTATAATATATCAAAAGAAATGGAAAAGCACGAATAATACAATGAACAGTTTTTTTTTCGAATCGAGAATCCGGCATTTGATGATGTACTAGGGTTGAAAAAAAATTGACCCTTAAGAAAGTGTGAAAAATGGCATCATTGCAATCTTAAATTACCTAAACGATTAAATTGAGTACATATATCGAAAGAACGCAATTTTTGGAGAATTTTAGCGCAAACCGCATCTCAATATCTCTTTTCGTTCAAAAGATATGGAACTCGACGGTTTTCAACTTGGCAACGCTGCTACGCGGAGAGAAATTCGTTTCAGGCCGTGAAATTTTGGGAAAAGGCGTATCCCATAGTGAGAAATGACATACTGAAATTTGGTCAACATCCATGAGGGGGGAAATTTTGTCGATTTTGCACCCACCCCTTTGTAAACGTACGAACTCTTTAATGGATTTTTCTTAGACCATGCAGAGAGGCATTTCATTTCAGACCCCTTTGATACCCTCCTTTGCTACGTCTTCAAATTGCCGTTCTCAAGAGTGATTTGAAAAGCGTTTATATGGCCTAGTTTTACAAAGTTTAACAACGTAGCTTCCCTTTATAATTTAAGAATAACGGTACTGTTTTCTTACGAGAGAAAAATCGACACTGATGCAATAATCCGCCAAGAAGCAAATGAAGTATCCAACTCAGAGACTTAAACGACAGGTAAGAAAAGTAACAGCAATAAGATATTAAATTATGACAGGACACCTTAGTCTGTACAATTTAAGATCATAAAAGAATCGCGTCACGTATTTATCGATCCTTCCTACTACTACTAATAAGTCACTCTACAGCGTTTCTGTGCGCTGTGCGACAACCAACCGCCACTGATAGCGATCCTGCCAGAGCTCCTCCGGTAGATCGCATCTCATCATTTCCTGCCTTATTCCCTCAATCCACGATTTGGCAGGGCGTCCTCTGCGTTTTCTG
The DNA here is from genome assembly GCF_001854935.1 of Bemisia tabaci. Lineage (NCBI taxonomy): Eukaryota > Metazoa > Arthropoda > Insecta > Hemiptera > Aleyrodidae > Bemisia > Bemisia tabaci. Next base: position 1,748,397 of record NW_017547299.1, on the reverse strand, counting down.
CCAGAGGAGACCCTATCCAGAACCTTCTTCGGCAACCTATCATTTGGCATCCGTTGCACATGCCTTTATCAGATAAGCTGTTTCGTGAAAATGAATGTGAAATTGCGATCCATCTTTGTAGGTTTAAATGACAGATCAATAGATATATCGCGAAGCACGCCATGCCACTTGTTTCTGTACAACTAGATTCAGACGAAAATCGCACTGAAGTAGCATCTTCATTTACGTTTTTCTTCTCTTTTTTGCGTTTGTAGAGGCATTTTGAGGCTCCCTTGACTGGGACAATCGAATTAAGTGAGGCAAAGCAGCACTCAAAGCACCCGAAGCGCCAGGCGCGACATGAATGGCCAGCGTCACGAAAGTAGGTGACCAGTCACCCCAGTCTCTCCTCTCGCTGCCCAGTGCCCGGCAGCTCCCAAAAAAGTGATGGTCATCGTCGCGTCTCTAAGGATTAATCCTCATTGAAAGTGACAGCCAGCCTGGTTAGCGGAGCGGGGGTGAGGCCGGGGGGCCTCCCGTATTTTTTCTTACGGATTGCTCGTCATGCCTATGCATCGACCTCCAAATCGCGCCGTTCCAGTCTTGCCATTTCCTCGAAGAATGCCCTCGAATAGTCAAAGATTAGCTTTTTGACCTGTTTAATACTATCAAATGAGGCGTTTGGAGGAGAAGGCGCATAAGTGCGGTTTTTGAAAAATTCGAGATATTGATGATATCGAGTAAAACTAGTCTTGATGCATGTTCTGTGAAAATTTTGCTTCCAAATTCCAATTTTTAGCATTAAGAAGTCAGTTTGAACTTTCTTTTTGCCTTGCGGATCCATGTAATTTCGAAATTTCAGACGCACGTATTTCTCGTAGTGGCAAAAAGTGCACTTATGCGCCTTGTCCTCCAAGCTGCTCAGATATCGTAGACAAGTTGCGATTGGGGTTCTGACAGATCAACATTACGAACCTGTTAAGTAGCACACAAAAAAGTATTTTACCCCATGAGAGAATAGTAATAAGTAATTTTATTATTAAAGGCGTAAGTTGCGCAATATGTCTCTCGATATATACAACGTTGCTTATTTCCTGTCAAATTTTTTTGTTTTGAGGAAAATTCAACGACTTTTAAGGTATTTTACTCTTTTTTCTCATTTCTGAGTAGAATATTCTATGGAAATGGTTGACAATAACGTCCATTAGTTTTCCTTTGAAAGACAAAAAAAGAGCAGCTTTTACATTCTCGAATATTTATGACTAGTGAACAATCAACATACTTCATTCTTATTCTTGCAAATAATACTGGTAAGCTTTTCATTATATCGGCAACCCTGTAATTTACGGCATGATAACATCCGCTGGAGCGGTTTATCTGCTCCGTAATCCCACATTGCGGGTGTTTATCCATGCTATGTTTCTTTTTTTCTCTCTAAGATTTTCGGGCCAAACTTCAGTTATAAAAAAAGGAATAGAACTCAGGGTCATGAGATGTGCACTAACACAACCTCGACATCGTATCCAGATAAGTTTGTTACGGAGCCCCGCAAGTTTAATACGCAAATACTCAACGTATACAGATGAATTCTAAGAAAGAGAACTCATTCTGTGCTGATATAGTCTCAACACAACAATTGTTTGTTGAGCAGTAACAATATTGAAATAATTTTAGTAAAACCACCGCATTTATTCGATTCACTTGAAAATCTACTTCTAATCTTGAAAACACTATTGAATATGAATTGAGACATTTCAATACAGCCAAGCTTGAGTACAAGCAACAAGCATGAGCAAGTGAAAAAAGTCCCGATATCTACGGTATTCAGGCCTGATATATGATGGAACAGTTTAGCCTTTTCTGACGAGGCTAATTGCTTTCGACACTTCATCAATTATGCTCAAGTTGTGAGCTGATTTGCCGGAATTTGGAGCAATACCTATTGTTAATGTCACTTGATTACAGTTACTAACCTTGAAAAGAGAGACTGTATGTAGGGGAACCTCGAACTTTAAGAGGTACATTCTTGATTGTCATCGAGTTAAGTGTCGTATTAACCCATCCGTTGTCCCTAAAAGAAATCCGGTGCGGAGATTTTAGACTTTCAGTTTTTTTAGTTTTTACTTTTTTTTATTTTTTACTTTTCATTTTTTATTTTTTACTTTTCATTTTTATTTTTACTTTTTACTTTTTATTTTTTACTTTTAATTTTTATTTTTGCTTTTTACTTTTTATTTTTACTTTTTATTTCCTACTTTTAATTTTGAACTTTTTATTTTTACTTTTTTTTTAACTTTTTATTTTTTACTTTTTATTTTTATTTTTACCTTTTATTTTTTACTTCCTACTTTTTATTTGGAAGAGGGAGGAGGGCCGAGGGAATTACGGTTGTCTCAAAAATAAATGCAGCGAGAAAACTATCAACAGGTTGCTCTATGGGGACTCCAGGAAATTTTTCTCTGTGGCGGAAGAACCACTTCCGCATTTAAGAATCCGCCTAGCACGGCAACGCGCAAACTCGGATAGTAGCTAGGTGGAACGGAAAAGCAGAAAAGGAACACTCAGCAAGTATACCAGGCATGTAGAGTACACGGTTAGATTGGACGATAAGGGGAGCATCAGTGGTACTGCCACGGTGATTGGCGATGTACTGAATTAAGAATTGCTGATGAGCGCGATCGTATCTTCTGGTGAAAGTGTTCGATAACACGTGCGATTCCTCGTTGCTCTATCCGTATTAAAATATTTTTAAACCACTAACACCATTTCCAATCGTGATATATGCGGTGGGAAAAGGTTTTGAGGACAAGGTCTTAAAGTCCCCCGTCCTTAAAAAATGTGAAAGTGATACTCTTGCGAAAATTGAATTTCTTTCATATTTAATGAAAATCTCTGATTGAATCTGCAGTGCAGTTAGTTCTTCAAAATTTTCCGGGACAGGCCCTCACCCCCATTTCTTATACGGAGGGTATTCCATATCCCCCGGACCCCCACCCCTCCTCTATGAGTGGGGTTAGGGTTGAGGATCATAATTCTAGGGAGGCCTGGCTCCCCCCTAGAAACTGATCTAGCTACGTTCATGATCAGAACTTTTGCAACTTATTTTGAACAATACTAAAAACCATTTTCTAATCAACACGACGTTGATCAAAATTATTGTTCTTCGCAACTGAAGTTTTTGTCTCCAAAGTTCTTTATTCCTGGAGACGGTCTCATTTACGTAATTTTGCCTCACCCACGGTAGTTTGCAGAAGTTCCGAAAAGAACTAGTTCCGAATTTTCCGCTGTCAAAAATTCGAAATCGAGAAAAAGTATTTCGAACGTTTTAGTCGTCAACACCGAGTCTGATGGAAGAAGAAAACCTCAAACCTCTTCTTTTGGGTTGAACCCAAAAGAAGAGGTTTGAGGTTTTCTTCATTAGTCTGACATTAAGTTTGTAGACATTTGGTAGTAGACATATTAGTTAGTAGACATTAAGTTTGACTTAATGCAACTTAGTGGCGTGGCGCGCTTTGCGGTATATCGATCGATCTGCCATTTAAACCCATGGATAAGGATCGATAGACAGAGTGTTCGCAACGAGCACTTCAGTAATTGATTCTTTAACGTGAATTCAAATAGGGAAATATCGATATTCGATCGTTCAAGCTTCACCACTGATGCGACTTGGTGCGTTTCTATTACCGTCGCGTCGCGTCTCGTCGCGTTGGTCCGAAAACTAAACCGTGTGACTTAGGGATTAAACATTCCGTAGCTCCTGCGACGAGTCTCGGCGGGCCGGCGAGTATGCTCCGTTTCTTGGAGATTTTTCACGCAAACTCGCGGTGTCGGCGTCGACGTCCCAGTCGGCAGGGGCAGGGACAGCGCAGCTTCACATGACGTTGCCTCACCGAGTCACGCAAGGACGCGCATGGACCTCTTTCCAGCCTCGCCATCGCTGCCGCACCAGCGTCGCACGACGCAGGACGCAGGACGCCGACCAAGGCACCGCCGCGTGACCACGCACTCCATTCCGCACCGCAACGCAACGCGAGGGCACGGATCTTCCGAGTACCGCATTGCCATAGCCTCCGAACTATTTATGGGAAGAAATGGAAATAGAAAGATCAAGTTCACCCATCTAGTACATGCTAGTTTTCCAAAATCTCCATTGCGAGTAGGCCCATAAATGATGAATGAACCTCACTTTGTAATGTGGAACTAGGATGTATGCACAGAGAAAAATAGATGGTGCTGACGATAGAACCATCTGTTCACAGGGCTCCTGCACTTCTTTTGTTACACTAACAGAATTTTTCTGTTGTGAGAACAGAACTTTGGTCGTGGGGACAGAGTACTCTGTCCTCTTAACGGAAGCTTCTGTGACTGTTACAAAAGAAGTGCAGGAGCCCTGTGAACAGAAGTATTTTTTTCAGTGTGGCTCAATGTAGAGACAACACTTGTGCCGTCAGTAACCCTTTGGAGATAGGTGCTTTTACGTAGAGGACTCATGTAGGGAGAGTACGGACATATCGGTAATTTTGAGGTTAGGTCATGGAGCTAAATTTGAGGGTCCAAAAGGGCAGTTAAGATGTGAAATCAAATTTTCCAGGATATTTTATCATTACAATTGCTACGACTCATCGTTTGTTATTCTTGGCCATCTTGCTTTGATATTGAAATCCGAAGATTGGCATTGGCATTTTTTCATATAGATGGTCCTTTGACGTAGAAGCCTTTATTTGCGTCAAAGCAGTTTATAGCTCAAAAGGGTCCCTGAAAGTTTAGGAATGGCGGTTAATACGACCACCGTACGTTTTGCGTGCAAAGTTAACCTTAGATGCGGTTATTAAATATTGGCTTTTTTTCTAACTCTGCGTTAAAGTCTCCAACCAAAGTTCTGCCTTCCCCGGGCGCCATGCGCCAAATGCGCCTAAAAATCGGGCCTTGGCGCCTAAAAATTGGGAGGGCTGGGCCTGAATCAGTAAAAAAGACTCCGAAGGAGTGAATGTTCGCTGCGTGGATGGTTTCGAGGGGAGAAAGTCAAATCGCCTTTAAACTTTTGCGTATGCAATATGGACATCTCTTGGACACGAATAGTTGCATTTACGCCTAGACGTGATCACAAATTAATACCATGTCGCGTAGAATCCAGTTGCGAGGCTGGATCATAAAATAAAATTAATTAAAGGTTTTAATGTATCGTGTATTGGTGTCACTTGTTTTTTTAAAGTATTTGAAACAGTGTTTTGAATCAACTGACTTAATTGCCATTTGGTAGTGTCCATATATATTGTCTGGAAATTTTTGGTCAAAAAACCTCGTGCGTGGTAATCTTCAATGTGTCCAAATTACGCCGAATAAAGTGAGTCAAAATGAGCGTTCTGAAAGAAACTTGACAACGCAACAAGTAAAGGTGGTGTTGATAGAGTCTCGATCGCTGAACTGGAGCGCCGGGGTTTCGCAATGGAACTCATCCCGTATTTCCGCGACCGTAAAAAGCGTGACCTCGGGTCAATCAAATACATCCTCCAGCCTTCAGTTTGGGTAGGCGATAATAGCAATGCAATTTTTTTTCTCTAATCATTATTCGGAGAACTGTCTCTGTAGGGTTTGGAGATTTTACACCACTTGCGCTGTTAATGTAAAGGTGTAGTACTATCACATTAGTAATACGTATCCTTCCGGTCCCGTTGTATAAACCCGGCTAAATGCGGTTACCGTCGCTCATGATTTAAAAACTTGCCTCGTTGTTTAATGTCCGTGTATTTATTGCTTGGATAAATATTTTGACTAAAAAATGTGATAATAATGTTCAAAACAGTGAAAAATGGAGCAAAAACACGCGTGAGAGACGACTTAGTGAGCCAAGAGTTAACTTTTAAAGAAACGTTTGTTAGTTAAGTTCCTCACGCTTGTCAAAAATTAATACTTCTCTAGTGCGGTTATTATGTAGTCAAATTTTTTTAATCGCAAAATTTTAAATGCTGATCATAGACTAGACATAGTATAAAAATCGAATAAAATATTGGCATTTTAAAACGAAAATTGAAAATTCATTACTTTTTCTCCATCGCTATTCCCGTGTCAACTTTCCTTTGAGAATGTTTGCGTATAGCTTCGGGAAAAAGAAAACAAATCCGGGGAAATATTTAAGTAAATTGCATCGAAGAAGCGTAATGTTGAGTTTTGAAGATACGTACTGAATGAGTATACAGCACATTGCATACATTATTTCATATAATAAATCGTTCATTTTTTCTTCATATTTTTCTGTCTTGTCTGTCTCACTGTCTAAGGAACATTAAAGGTTTGAAAAACCTGAGAAAAACTAGGCAATTGCAACCGGCATAATATTATGCCAAAGTGCAGCAAAATCTCATAGTCTCGACACTACCGGAGGAATCATTTTCCATTACTGATACCAATCAAAGGAACATGTAGACACCAATAATGAGGAATAGCCGGGCATAATTAGCCTTTCTTCTTCCTGTTTTCCACTGTTCTTCCCTGTAGTCGCTCCTCGCTTCCGCGCTTCCTTCTTTTTCGGTATCATTTTTAATTCCGTTTTCATCCTGTATCCTCCTCGGGACGGCCGGGGCGACCGCCTTGCGAAAGTTCCCAGAATAATTAAATCATTATTTAGGACCGATTCAAGGAGTGAGTGAAAGTATTTTACAATCTTCAGATCTTACGATTACCTCTTGCGATGCATGATCTTTCTCCGGCATTACCGAGTTTGTTCCTCAGCACTTACTTTATTGGCCTCTCAGGTGGTCCTGGCTTTAAATTTCGGCTCCGTCCAAGGCCAATCTTCTTGATCCATTTACTTTTACGTGAAGGTGGTACCCACGACTTTTGAGGGTTTTCCTACCGCGATGAGCTCTCGTGAGATCTTTCCTCGTCTAGCCACTATTTCTCATAGCGCGGGCTTTCTGAGAAGTCAAGAAATGGTTTATTACTGCCCTGAAATCGTTGGTTTATGGCATGAATCGGAAGCAGAGTGAAACTACTGTAAACAGCATACCGCAAAAGTAAAAATCATGAAAGTTCCAAAATATTCCTTTCTAACAAAGTAAACGATACCCATCGCCACCGTTATTTAGCAGTGGCGTGGCGTGAACAATCGATTATCGATATTTCCCCATTTGAAGCTATGGAAATGATTCGATTGGTAAGGTGTTTGTTGCGAACACCCTGTCTATCGATTATTTTACGTTCATTTAAATGGCAGATCAATCGATATATCGCAGAGCACGCCACGCCACTGTTATTTTGGTGCTCTTCAGGATTCGCTGCAGCCGTTTAAATACATATCAACAACTTATAGGAAACAACAGCACAGAATATGTCAGCGACACCCAATTTTTTTTTTTACATTTTTTGAAATTGTGGAGTGAACGAAGCTTTTTAGAAATCATTCAGATTTTCTTTTACCCCAATTGGCAAAGGAACCCCGTTTTAAAAATACCAAAAATGGTACTTGAGTGAAACGACATTTTTGGCGGACGCTAATAACGTAGCCAAAATGACCGCAACCAATTGACCAACATCTAAGGGCAAATACTATCATGCTCGCCACAAGGGAGGGCGAGGGATACTGGGTCCCTGGTACCGGGGCCCCGGTCGTAGGGGGCCCATGCCGCCCGTGACACACGAATTCGCATATAAACCTTGTCTCGTCAAGGAAAAGTGAAAAAACCCTAAGAATTTAGCAAAATGCGAATAAATTTTCAAAAACTCGGCGGGGCACTTTAGGATTATTTTTACTTCTTTGGAGGTTTCTATTTATTTTTAAGATTTTTAGTACATAAATCATTTTTGTATGTGAACAAACTTCTCTCCTTAAATGTAATGATCATGTATTTACTTTATCTTTATTCCAACCTTATTGATATTCATGATATGTGGCAGGCCTGAATACTAGAAAACATTCTTGATGGAAAAATAAAATTGGAAGATCATCCGCCGAGAAAATAGCATAATCCCGTGGAAGTCAACGTGCGAAATGTTAGTCAATCCCAAAGGTCAGAGAGGGGGTGTGCTATACGTAGTGTCTTTTGTCTATGTTTACGTAATCTGGATATCATGCCAATGTAACTCGCCATCAAAAGCGTGTCGGCTTTCTCGGTCCGCTGGGTTTTTCGCTTACCTCATAATTCTTCACCTGTTGGAGGGATCGTTTACAAACGTTCGTGCATTCAAATCCGGACTCGCAATCCTACGAATACATGCAAAAAATATGAACCCGCATCCAAGTATGCCAGGTAAACAATGAGTCACTTAATCCCGAGAAACAGGAGTGACCTAGCTTATTATAAATAGAAACACGGACTCTTTACACTGACCCCGTTTAATTCATACACCTTTTTTCTGAATCCCTATACCACGATGTTAGGTTTTGCTATCGAGAGGATTACCAAAATAATCCGTAAATAAATGATAAACTCTGATATTGTGATCCGAAATAGTGGAGCTAGATTTTCAAAAGCCGGGTACTGTCCTGTAAACTATTAGTGAGAGAGAAATAAGCTAATGCCAAGGAGGAATCCGCACCAAGTCTTTTGTACCTAGTCTGCTAACGTACTCACGGTTTTCAGTAGTATTATTTCTATTTGGTGTCTAGTCTAGGTAAATCAAGCTAAAAAATTAACTGAACTCGTGTTTTAAAAATTGACGGTTAGAAAGAAGAATTGAACATGGAAGTCTCGTATGAAGCTCTATTATTCCATATCATAATCACAAATATACGAAAGCACAAGCTAACAAGCTTTTCAGTCCCTGGGACTTAGACCTTGAAATTATGAAATTAAGATCGGTGACTTATAAATGCATGAAAATTAATATTCCTATGAAAGGTTTATTGCTCTTTCTCTTTCTCTTTGGTTTTTTAAAGTTTTCAATGTTAAAAACGTGAATGAGCTATTTTTTAAGTTTTTTTTCAGACCCCCCCCCCAAAAAAAAGCTCCACTAATTATATCATCCATTGCATGGAGATCAAGGCCTAATTTTGATAATCGATCCTATCTTTACAATTTTTAACTTCACTTCCTCCTCCATCTCTAGCACCGAAACTAAAGTTAACCGATTTCCCCCATTTTCCTCTTTGTAACAGAGGAAACGTTCCCATCATCGACACCAGGATTTTCTCAGCGGCCACCCTCTTGTCGGGACGTGATGCCATAATTGGGCCACACACCAAAACGCGTCAACGAGTTTCACAGTGTATTTTCCTTGTGTTTGTAATTCGAAAAACATGACGATGGCTGGTAGCAGCGTCAGACTGCTATCTCTGACGTGACTCGAGCCTCTTATGAAATGCACCTAAGCCGCCTTGCTCTAAGTTGAAACACCGCGGTGCGATTGGTCCTGTAAACTCCCTGAGTTCAGTCCTGCGTCGCCAAATCAGTCTTTGCTCAGTCTACAGCATGCGTATTATGGATTACACAGTGAGAAAAAGTACTTCTAAATCGATAAAACTCGAAAAAGTGGTATTGTCATTTGCTTACGAAAAACAAATGGTAAAGGCTGTGCGTGTATGCGGCTTCAGGGGCTTTAACTTCCTTTGTAATCGGTTGGAGTAGCTACATATTTTATTTGGAAAATACTTATATCAGCTTAAAAGCATCGATTTACTCTTACAGAAGTGGAGAATAAAATGGGGGGGGGGGGGGACGCACAGGAACAGAGGAACTTTGTATACGCAGAACAAACAACTTAGCGCCGAGCTTACAATTAGGTAAAATAGCGCCAATTTCAGGCTGCGTCTGAAGTTGGCGCTGTTAGGGCGCGAAGTTAGGGCAGAGTCCTACTGCCTGTAGGGTTAGATCGTAAAGCTGTATAAGGCTACTGACTACAAGTACTACTGACTGTAGTTGGCGCTATTTTACCTAAAGTGTTAAGTCTCAGCGCTAAGTTGCTCTTTCCGTATGAGAGTGTTATAGAAAAACCTCAGGATAGCAAACAAATGGTACATATTGTTTTCTGCTGTAATTACTGAACGTAGTGCGTTAAAGTAAATTTTGCCGGGCATTGCCGTAAATGAAGATGATTTTCTGTTGCACCGCTTATTATCTCAAATGTATCATTGTAAGAGAAATCTTTAAAATGAAAACATTGGACGGATATGTTTACCACTTTCCAAAAACATCACTCTCGGATACGATTCAGGAGCTTAGCTTGAGGTACATTCCGGATCTGAGAATATCCCCGAACGGATACCGTTTTCCGATAGCTCGCCAAAAGCACCAATTCCAGCCCTTTCTCCCCATTCACCGCGGCTCTATTCTCATTCACTTCTGCGGAGCTGATTGTTTGCAGAACTTATGCTAATTTTTGGCGGGTGGGCGGAAACCATAAAAAAGCGAGTGCGTTCTTATCTGCGGCCGGGAATTGAATCAACAGCCCGAGGTTTCTAAAATTCGCGCGGAAAAACGGTCCAAAGGGATCCGAGGAGACGAAGACAGCGTTGAAAAATAGCCGTAAAAGCGGGGGAACGAGCCGTTTGTTTTAGGTCTCTCAAGCATTAAACGAGCGTTTTCTTCTTAATGGGCCGCCGGCGGCGGCGTCGCACGGTGGGTCGAGTCAATTAGAGAGGTCGGAGAAAAAACTTTCGATTCAAACTGCGAATTTTGATGTTTATTTCGTCACATTTTAAATTTCAAGAGGTGCATCTTAAAGAAAATTTCACGAGCAAACCGATGAAACCACTTTTAAAACCTCAAAGTTTCGTATGAACGGAGTTGTAAGCATTTAAAGTTTCTAATTTTTGTCCGGCCTATCCTATAGACTCGATCCACTGTGCGGCGCCTTCCGTTCTCGGTGTCGCTTTCTGTGCTTTTAGGTGGCATTGTCGAGAGATGCTGAGTCCCACGAAAGCGGAATAACAATTCGGAGCCCCCATTCCCAAGGGTCACGAGTCAAAAAAGGAAAGGATTTTTTGGTCATGTAAATTTGCGAGCGCTGGAGCAAGTGAACTGCGCATGTCCTGAGGAAGAACGCCGTGTGAGCCTTCAGACGTTGCTATAATTTCTCTAGAAAATCAAGAATTTTCGGAATTATGCGTAGGCGATTCTACCGATTTTTCAGATAATTTTGTTCGGAGTTTGATCTAAAATTTCTGAAAATTTTAAGGATAAATATTCATAACTTTTTCTCAGAATAGATATTTCACTGGAAAAAAACACACTGGATCTTGAGTCTAGACTCTTGGAAACATTGACAAGAAAAATTACTCTTGATTCAATCGGACTTTCGCTTGAATCAAAACGAAATCCGCTTAAATTAAGAGGCTTGGTTCTTGATTTAAGCTAGATTCTAATTGAATCAAGAGTACTTTTTCCTGTCGATGTTTTTAAGGGTCTTGACTCTAAAGCCAATGTGTTTTTTTTCCAGTGTTTCTAAAGAGGAAATTTAGCAACGTCTAAGGCTCATACGGCGTTTTTCCTTAGCATGCACGGCAGTGTGGGCCTAGTCAGGAGCTGATTTTAACCGCGCAATTTTCCCTTTGAAGACGAACTTTTTAAATATTGTAGTCTCTTTTTCAGTCGGACAGATTAATATTGACGTGGTCAAACAAATCGAAGAAAGTTCATGCAAGTATGAAATTTAAAAGAATTTCATAGCCACAGTACAAACTAGTTGTTTTTGAACTTCAACTGAGTTTTCTTTTTATGCGATATCATTTTTAGCTTTGAAATTTTTTATTTTAAAATTTTGAGGCAAAGTAGCGTTGACCATTGCTTTCTAGAGAACTTTGATTAAGGCTCAGTCATTGTCAGTTTCGAGAGAAAACAAAATCAGTATTCTGTATTTTTGGTCGTTGGTTTCAATGACTGACCTTTAATTAGTCCGAAAAGGCCGATCATGTCATTAGCTGTGATATTTAAATGCGATTATTAGACTAATTTATAGATAATATTAGGAATATGATTTTTAATATTACTATGATGAGATTTTACAGGGAGAATAATGTGAGACAAATAAAATTTGCAAAAAAATCGAGGCAAAATTGTTTTCACAAATTTTGGCTTCGGGTTCCTCATACTCGTCTTACCTAAATACATAGTTATCAACAAATTTATAGTAACTTTCATGAATATTTTCTTTTTATACATGTTTTCTGGAGTAAAAAAGCATATAAAAGCTCATAAATGGACGTATTTCTATCAAATGGAGTTATGTGCATTCATTTTTGAGACCCATAAGAATATGCGCATAACAGGGCTCACGTCATAATGCACATAGTTCCGTTTGATAGAAATACGTCCAAATGTCTGCTAGTGACTTTACGAATAGATTTAATCGATCAAAGAGTCAAAATTGTCGTTAAAATACCTCCTAACTTTTGAGACATTGTTACAATTCATGCCTTCCGCCAGAACGTGAGTCGAGCCCCGGTGCTCCAGATTTCGAATCAAAACCAGAGCATCTGAGCAACGCATGGAATCTGTTTCATTTATCCCACACAAATTAAGTCGTAATTACAGGTTACACGCTTGATTACAAAATCAATGAAATCGATCATTAAGCGAAGAACGGAGGAATGCGAATGCCGATGCGTCGCTCAGGCCTCAGGAATCAATTGGTCGGGCCCGATCGGCACACAGTGGATTGAGGTAATTGGAGAGGTCGGACATGAAATGTTTGACTGAAACTGCCAATTTTGATGTTTATTTCGTCACATTCTAAACAAAGGGTGCTTCCAGAGCAGTGTTCGAAACTCATCTTTGGGTTTTAGGAGCCATGTGGCGCACCAAGCCCGATTTTTAGGCGCCATTGAAGATTTTTTAGGGGCCAAATTGACTTTTTGCCTATATACTACGGCGCATTTAGTGAAAAGTTAGACGCAAGATGTTTTCGTAACAGATCTAGTAAGAAGCTGTAACTTGGGGAAGACAAAAGCACTAAGAACGGAATCGTGAAGAATAGAAAAACCAAGCTGTCACTTGTAGTGCTTAAAATTCTGAGTTTTTTCAATTCAAATAGATTTGTTTTTCTCTCTTTATGTGACTTCCTGTGAAATTGTGAAAATCAAGATTTCTAGGGGGCAATTTTTAGGGGCCACGTTGGCGCAGAGCCTTCATTTTCTAGGCGCCATGGCCGATTTTTTAGGCGCATTTGGCGCGTTGGCGCCTGTGAGTTTCGAACACTGTTTGAGAATCTCCAAGTTTTGTATTAACAGAGTTATAAGCGTTTGAAGTTTCAAAATTCGGCCCGACCTCCCCCATTGCATCGATCCACTGTGCGACAGCGTGCACGATTTCTGAAGAGCCCTCAAAATCTCGCCGGTCCATTCCTCACCAATTCGCTCGGCGTAAATTCTAATTTTATTCCTCGGTCGTGAGCCGTGAATGAAGTGCCACGCTCATCGAGGATCTGCAGTTCGAGTTTTTCGCATCCTCCCCAAGCAAAAACCACGTAACTCCAAAGGAAATCCCATCCAGTTCACCGTGCTAAGGAAGAACACCGTATGTCCGTTCAAGAGTTGCTAAAAATTCTCCAACAAAACGTCTATTGATTTAGGAGAAATCTAACATTCCCCCTCGAAATCTTTAGATAGTTTAGATCAAATTGCAAATGAAACATCTGAAAAATTGGAGGAAAAATATTCACATGTTCCCCTGAAACTTCGTAGTTTAACAGAGGAAATTTGGCAACGTCTAATGGCTCATACGGCGTTTTTTCTCAACGAGGCAGAGTTGTAGTCGTATTCTTTACTCACGTTCCTAGCCGCGAATTTGCAGGTTGGTGCCACAAAACAGAGCGACTCTTGGCGCGGAAGTCGCGATGCGTTCGGCTTTTGGCACGCGAAAATCGGGCGAACGCGGAAATAAAGTTCGTCAGTCCAGGCACGAACAATTACTCAACATTTCGGTTGTGGATTGAGCGACGTGCAACGAGCATCACGCAGGTTCGGACCCTCGTAAGCTATCTGTTTTACATTTCTGATGCGTTTCTTGGACCTAGTTACACCCCGCGCCGCGCCTAAATATGTGTTTGTCATCTTGACAATATTATACAATGTTTTGATTTACTTTGCCACTCTGAGTCCGCAGTGGCGTATCAAAAGCGGAAGGGGGTGGGGCATCCAGGGTTTATGGACCTTCCTTTGCCCTGGAACTTTTCCTAGAAAATGTTCGTAATTTTTGTTGTTTGTTGTGCGTTATTGTGTTGTTAGTTTTTTGTAAGTTTCAGGAATTCTTTACCTTTGGGGTCCTGCTCTTTCTCCCTCTTATGAAGAATTTTTGACTAATCACCTCTCCATATAGACGGTGAAACTCCCATACCACGTATCTCGATTTGCGACGTTGCCGATTTTCTGTCATAATTCACGGGAAAAATAGAATAATCGTCACAACCGGCCGCTGGTTGTGATAACTATCCCATTTTTTTCCGTGTTTACTTTTTAAATGAAGGACGTTAACTCAACTTCATTCTTGAAAACCTCTTGACTTCCTATCCGCGTACAAAACAAATCCTGAAAAAATTTCATCGAGCGACGTTGGTTTCTTATTCTAATAAAAAATGAAATCAGAGCGGAGATATGTAAACTCTACAAAAGAGATACGTGGTTTGGGGATTTCACCTTCGATATACCACTTTCCCAAAAGTCCGAATCGCCTTCTCTATTTTCATACATGTAGAAAGTGTAATGTTTGAACTGTCCCGCCTTGCTTTTATAGAATACATACATTAGAAAGACAGTGCGCCCTTGGTCATAGAAATATTATATAACAGTATCAAAGCGTGCAAATGATCGATTATCGATATTCCCCCATTTGAAGAATCGATTATTCAGGCGTTCGTTGCGAAAATCCTCTTCATCGATCCTCTCCATAGGTTTAAATGGCAGATCAATCGATAAATCGCAAAGCATGCAACGCCACCATCTACAACATGGACAGCTTTTAAGCATGTATAGCTGCATGCAGACAATAATATCGACTGAGGGACCGCGCCCATGCGTTTATTGCTGGAACTGAAACAAGTCCAGTCCACCCTATTGTTACCTCTTTTTCGTTACTCCTGCCTTACAACTCACTTTTCCGATTATTACTGGTCGTATTAACTTGCGTATCGTGCGTGTCCAGACACTAACACATGCGCGCACAGCCCCATTAATCGTGAAAATTGTGCCAAACGCATCGCGTGTTGCATGTTGCATCTGCTCTCCCTTGCTAAGGAAGAACGCCGTGTGAACATTCGAGAGTTGCCAAAATTCCTTCAATAAAATGTTTATTTTTGCAGTAAAGCTATGAATATTTTTCCTTGAAATTTTCTGGAACTTTAGGTGAAGTTGCGAACAAAATTATCCGAAAGATTGGAAGGAAAATATTCATAAGGTTGCCAAGGAATTCGTGTTTTATCAAAGGAAATTTGGCAACGCCTGAAGGTTCATACCGCGTTTTTCCTTAGTACGGCAGTGTTCCACGATGATCCTTTGACCCAGGCGCTGCGATTTTAGTTCTGATGGAGGGGTGGGCAGTATTCCTGAAAACGACCATCATCGCCTCTTGAAATTCCGGTTTTGTGGCCGTTCTATATTCGCCGGGAGTAAACTGCTATGACGGTCATTTCGATAGTAATCTCAGCAGCGTCTCACGATCTCGTGTGGACATAACTCCATTCATACCTGCCGTCCCCGTAGCACAGTCCCCGATTTAAAGAGCAATAAACAAATCGAGCATCAGTTCGATTAGATGAAATGATGCAAGCGATTTTCTCGAGATAACGTACGGGGCGTCGGTGCTAACGCGATGGGCGGGCACCCGCTCCGCCGTGCAGGCGATGAAATTGCCGCGTTGCCGACCAAGGATTGGTTAAATATTGAGCCAATGTTAAAAGTGTACACCATATTTCCCTTTGGCATAAATACTGTGCCAATACTTTAAAATACTGTGTCAATACTGTGAAATTTTTTTTATAATATTTTGGGTAAACGTAAAATTTTTAAAAATACTAAATAAAGATCCTTTAAATTTTTTTTAAAAAATTAATTTTGATTAAAATATTATAAAAATATTGTCAGTATTGTGTAAATATTGCGACAATACTGACAATAATTGCCCCATATTGTAAAAAAATTATGTCTTATCTGAGTGAGAGCTTATTTTTACAACATAGATGTCACACTGAAGCCGAGGATGATTTATCTGTATGATAGCGAAAATAAACACAACACCAACTTTTCGAACAAATGCAGCAATTGCTGTACCGAAAACATGTAATCCAATATTGTATGTAGAACACACACTCTCTAATAATGCAAAATTTTGTAAGACATATCAGTTATGTTTATTGGTTTTTCACTTTCCATACTTTCAAGGGAAACGAATTTTCGTTGAGCTTGTTTCGCGAGGAGAAAAGAATTTGCATTTTGGTGGTTAAATGCCAGATACATGTTTTAAGAGTCATCAATAATTAACAACGACAAATTAATCGAACATAATATGAGGATCAAGTAAATTTTACTGTACAAACAAGCACACGCCCACGACTGATACTTTACACGACTCTTGCCGTAATCTCACCATAGGCAAAACGTGACAGGATGAAAAAAAAAATGATTTTCACTAGGGGCCTTTTTTATCCTTGCCTTTGGGTCTTTGTACTGGAGACGATGGCAACGTTATGGTGTCAGAGCATCATACTTTCAGAAATGCCCGGCCATGAAACATGACCTAATGCTACTCTAATGCCAACGATATGAATCTTTCCGAGAAAAATTCTATTCGTCGGAGCTTACAGTGAATGCTACTGGAATTTATAAAGCTCCACGTGGAGGACCTGACTTTCAGCCGTAATTTTAAAAGAAACCATAAAGCTTAATTACTTGACCAAAAAAAAAGGGAGAAAAAACTCATCACACAAATGAATAGAATTTTCTATTCTTCATGAAACGTCAAGTTTAGGAAGTTTCATGGAGGTCTGTCAGAGGATACAAGGATCCCTGAAGGAGTTTTTAGAAATTATTTAAAAATTCCCTCCTGTAAGGAATTTCCGTGTAAAAACTCCTAGTCTTAACTTAGCAATATCAATGAAGAGGAGATTTAATTAAAATATGGGTAAACAAGGCTAAAAAATTATTAAAACACTAAAAGGCATGACGTTTCGAGCTGTTACCAGCTCATTTTCACCTGCAAAAACTCATAAAAACAATTGAAAAATTGAGTCGCGACCTGACCCCAGCCGTTATCACATAACCACCATTTTTAGTGTTTTAATAATTTTTTAGCCTTGTTTACCCATATTTTAATTAAATCTCCTCTTTATTCGTAGATTCGGGCTATGTTTTTGTGCTTTATTTATTTATTTTATTTATAATTCATGTACATAAATGCCACACGTTGTGGCTATAATACTTGTCAACCCCCCCCCCCCCCCCTAAATATTACACATTAATATAATATAGGTACGTAAGAACACAGGGAAGCATTAAGAATATTACAAAATTTTACAAAATAAAATAAAAAGTATAGTAAATTACAGTTAAATATTATTAAAAAAATCATTTAAGGAGTAAAAAGCCTTGCCAACTAGTAAGGCTTTTAGACCAGCCATAAACTCTCTTACTTCCCATTTCTGAAGAGCTTTTCTCAGGTTCAAGGGAAGTTTTATCATCAGTAATATCTGAATCAGCAATTTGATGAAAGCTCCATTTAATTTCAACGAAGGGAGAATCACCTGTGAAACTTAAGTCGGCAACTATGTAAAAGGTTGTTGCTTTGTGAAAGGCTGGAGTTGGTGGCGTCGCCCGACATGACACGAGTATGAACACGTCATAGAGTCGTCACGTCTGGCCCGATGATTTAATGTTGTTAAAACTATTGTTACGCTCCATTAACTAATGCACCCGTCGCTCCATCACTCTAGGTGTTTGTCTTCAAAATGAGCTCAGAGTGCCTCACCCGGGGAAAGAAATAAAACTCACCGTATACACGTGTGCAGGACCAAAGGGGCTAAAAGTAGTCATGCTCGAGAGATA
Organism: Bemisia tabaci; assembly: GCF_001854935.1. Lineage (NCBI taxonomy): Eukaryota > Metazoa > Arthropoda > Insecta > Hemiptera > Aleyrodidae > Bemisia > Bemisia tabaci. Next base: position 1,730,453 of record NW_017547299.1, on the reverse strand, counting down.
AGTAGATTCGAATCGAATCAAGAGATGGGAAATCGAAGAATTCCAGCCGCTCGGCTACGTCTGGGTGTTTTTGAACATAGCTGGGAATATAAAGTTGAAGGATTCTGTGTTTAACGGTGTGAAACTCATGCCTGACATGGCGCATGGCTCAATTTTTAACATTTTCTCTGCAGTACATTCTATCTTTAATGTAAGATGCTGGATGTTCTTCTCACGGAGTGGAAGGATTCTTTATAATCAGTGGTGTGGCGTGCTTCGCGATTTATCGATTGATGTGTCACTCAAACATATGGAAAAGGATCGATGAACAGGATGTTCCCAACTAACACTTTAATAATCGATTCTTTACCATAGCTTCAAATGGGGAACTATCGATATTCGATCATTCACGTCTTGGTGAGGCTTACAATGATGACGATGCGGTGTATCTTTTCTGGTAACAATTGGACTACATTTTGCAATTATTAAGAATTATAATTTCCGGCTCATCCATATCAACACTTATGTGCATAGGGAAAGTAATGGTACACGCGTTGTCCCTAAACTGAGCCAGAAATTGTAGTTCTGAAATGCAAAATGTAGTCCAATTATATCGGTTCTGGTAACAATGTATGTAACATTCCTACCAGGACTGGACTTATTGTTGAAGATTGAAGTAAAAGATCCTGAAAGGAGGTTCGACAATTCTAGGAGCAGCATTTCCTCTTCCTTTGTACCGAGAGAAAAAAAAAAGTCCAAAACTCTTTTAGATTGTGAACGGAAATCTAATTTCTCTAAATTGAGTGGACTTTGCAGTATAAAAATATTAATTATGCAGTCGATTGATTAGAATGTGGACAGGCTCCAACGGGACTTTTCTTTTCTGAGGGTGTAGAGTGCATCTTCTTTTGAAAGGCCCGTTTTGTCTGCCTGGAATTGCATAAGAGTCATTTAAAAAGTTGTCCGTTCCGTTTAAATCCTCTCCTTAACCCGATAAAAACGATCACATTATTTCATTGGATTTATTGACTTTCGAGTCTCTTAGGAAAAAAAAGCACCAGTATCGTAATTTAAGTGTGTAACGAATGAATGAATCAAATAAATAGTGATTTTGAGAAGAATTAAAGCATTACAAGAAGCTTATAACACATTTGAGATTTAAACATGAGTATTATAACAGGAAAAAGGGTTTCAGAGTTCAATTTTTTCGACCAGGTCAGTTAAATCCAAGCCAAATTTCACTCGGAGTGACTAACAGCTCAATATGCCCAAAAAAAGCAACTCACCTCCTTTATCCGTGACGCCTTTCAATTTGGAGTTTACAAGGAATTACGTATTGACAGCTTTATTGCAAACACTACATTCGGTTTTATTCTTAGTTATTTGTTGAAAAAAAACAAGAGAATAGAGGACACAAAGAGAGACCAGAAACATTTATACAAGATGAAACAAAAAAATACTAAACATGTAGGAATCATTCTCGTTTCCTCTGAAATGTTAATTTCTAAACTAACTCCTTCAGACTAAAACAAAAGAAGACTTCAAACATCAAAATTCTGTAGTACCCAAAAATAAAATTACAAAGACAGGAAATCAATTAAGACTTAAATTTAAAAGAAGTGTGAGGAACACAAATCTCGGACAGTCTGTTAACCAAACTGAAATTTAAATTTCATATCGAAGTAACACAGACTCTTTCATTTGTTCCTAAAGTAGATTTGACGTTGAATTGACATTAGTACCGAGTCAGGAAATAGAATCGAAATTAATGATCGTTGAATACCATCTCACAAGTACGTATTTTGAGAGACTCGAACGCAGGGTAAAGAAAATCGCCGGCTTGTGCGACCGCATGTGTTCCACTACGTCGCAACGCGCCGCCGTAAAACTAAAATGATACCTCATTTAAATGTGTATTAAAGGATATGGTTTTAAGTGTTTCAACAAATAATATACGTTTAATCCAATCTAATTCATGAATTCAGCACTCTTTATGTCCACAAAAATTAAGCTCGTCTAAACAGAGAAAATAGATGAGATCTATTTTTCATAGAGGTTCAAGCAGATTAAACTAAGGAGATAAAAATTTAGGTTGATTCAAAGACTGAAATATTTCAGGTTTCAATGGATTAAAAAAATGAAATCTAGGATTTTAAGGACCCAAGAAAGCAAGGTTATTTGGGTTAAGAGGAATATGAAATTCCGTTCCCGCAAATCATAAAGAATAATGATATATCAAGAAAAAAGGGGGAGATACCAGGCAATTAGATTGTTGCAATCTGATATCTAGATTCGCCCTTAGCAATCTTAGCATATTGGATTACGTCGGACTCAAACAAATATACATGTCAAGGATACTCAAAATAGGGGGATATTTGTTTAATTTCTTGCTTCAGTCCTGTTAGAAAATTGATAAAATTAACATTTCTTCTTTCGAAGATAATAAACCTAATTCAAACGCGCGACATATATGGTAGACTGCATGAGCGATATGTTTCCAAGAACAGTAAAACCAACAAATATAATCTCCATGGGGAGCTTACTGCCGTGCTAAGGAAGAACGCCGTATGAACACTCGAGAGTTGCCAGATTTCCTTTGATAAAATGTTTATTATTGAGGGAATTTATGAACATTTTTCCTCGAAATTTTCAGGAACTTGAGTTGAAATTGCGAGCAAAATTATCTGCAAAATTAGAGGAAAAATATTCATAGGTTTACAGCAGGAAATTCGTGTTTTGTCAAAGGGAATTTGGCAACGCATGAAGCTTCTTAAGGCGTTTTTCCTTAGCCAGGCCATAAGGCGGCGCGGCGAATGCGTGGGCGCTGATTAGCGGACAAGATAACAAATTCAATGAGCAAATAACTCCCCGGACCGGACCGGCATTGTTCCCAGAGCCAATCATAAATCGGAATGAAATCATAAGTGCACGCTATGAGTTAATGAGACTGTTTCGTATGATTTGTTTCGTTCGGATTTCTTTTGCCGGGGCTTCGTGGCCGGAGCATTTGGCGAGTGAGTTGTGTAATGCACTGATTAGTACTGCTAACACACTGCGCTTATTACTTTCCCACTGCACGAGTGCGGCAGTGCAGTCTGCAGCTGACCGGGCGGCCATTTTGCTCGCCACTTCTAAAAGAGACCCAAGCTCTCAATTTCGTCGCTCCTTTGACGTAAAGTCGTATCCGGATTTCCTCATGAGCCTCGGAAAGTATGAAGTTAAATATACGATAGGGCTCACGTGGTAATTGAGATACGCCCTTTTGTCAGGGACCGACGATTTATTCTTCTACTCCATAAGGCTTGATTGAAGTGCGGTTGATTCGGAGCATTCAATGCTCGGGAGCAATCATTAGTTATTAGAGCTCGGCCATAGATTCATTTTTAGGTCTCTCAATCCACATACGCACTGGCTTTTATGGTCTGTTTGGTTGGAAAAATTTTCATTGGACCGAGAGAACTAAAACGGTTAACCTCGTCCTATTCGTCTTAAAAAGGTGCTCAAGGACCAGCTCACCAAAATGGTATCCTAAATACTGCTTATGAGATGGCATTTATCAACATTGTTCCAATCTTCTTCAGTTCTCAACCTCGACTCAATCTTATGATGTTGTCACTCTACTATGTTTTTCGTGGTATTTTAGTCTGACATTTGTAACCAGTTTTGAAGGAGGTTAGTATTATGTCCTCGTGAGCAGAACATCTATGAAGTGCAAAAACCTTTTTTTAACGAACCTTTACACTTTATGTGATTGAGCTTGTTTTGTCAACACCTCGCAAGTGCAATGAGCCTAATTATTAGCCTCACAAAGATAGCTTTTAAAAAACTATTAAAATGTTCGTTTCAGGAAACCGTTTCTGGGTATTACCTTAGAAAAACTTTGCGAATGATAATATTATAGTAAAAAAAAATGTAAAAAAAACATCCTATTAAGATTTATTGTACTTTTTTAACACAAGAAGTTTTTGACGATGATGTTGAGAAACTCGTAAAAATGGTCATTTTGTAAAAGGATTTTTAACGCTAATTCCACTAAAGTTGAATTTTTCTATAAAAGATTCAAGCAAAGACAGCTCCCTAAAACAAACTTTTCAACAGTTCTTTATGAGTTTTGAGTTTATTAAAATCGCTATAATTATGCAGACCATTATTGCTACTACCAAGGTAGCCTTCAGGGTACCAGTGGCGAGGCAAGAATGATCGATTATCGATATATCCCCATTTGAAGCCTTGGCAAAGAATCGATAATTAAGGTGATTGTTACAAACACCCTGATTATCGATTCTTTTCCATATTTTTAAATGACAAATCAATCGATGCATAGCAAAGCACGCCACGTCACTGTAGGGTATAGAGCTTCCTTATCTGCATATGTTAAGGATCGGTGCGGTACCGGGGCGATCTGGCGGGGCTGGACTGCATAATCGCTGCTTGAGCTGAAAGGCAGGCGCAGGCGCGTTACGTTTACAGGGGGCGGGTCAAAACTACGACAAGACTATTTATAACGGTCGAGGCGTTTGGTTCATGAGGCGTCGTTCATTTAGCCGCATTTTTCGATCTCGTTATGTCAGTTAATCTGTTATTACGAGCGATTTGATGCTTGAAAGGAGACGCTGTCACACTCTGCCGTGCTATGGAAGAACGCCGTATGGACCTTCAGGCGTTGCCAAATTTCCCTCTATAAAACATGTATTTCTGACAAAATCCATGCGTATTTTCACTTGAAATTTTCCGATATTTTAGATTAAATTGCGTACAAAATTATCTGAAAATTTTGGAAAATAATATTCCCAATTTTCCTGAGAAATACATAGTTTATTGAAGGAAATGTGGCAACCTCTGGTAGCGCATATGCCGTTTTTCCGTAGTACGGCAGCTCTGCATTGGGGGGTCGGATCGGGGGTGCTGAGATGCTCGTTTGCTCCATCATCATGAGCACGAATTCGCTCCGATGAGTCAATGAGCCGGGCTCGCTATTCAATCAGACTGTAACAGATTCGTTTTCGGTCACAGTGCGTTCGGAAAGTTCTTCCGCTTGCCTACCATCCGGGTTGTCGCTTCGGGCTACGGCCTCTCCCGCCTGGATAACGACTCTCCATCACAGTGCTCCCTTTTCTCGGAACTAGTACGGTATTACGGAAATTTTAATTTTCCTGAATTTTTCCCGGATTTTTTGAAATTCCCGAAATGTTCCGGATCTTTTGCTTTTTCTAGAACTTTCTCGGAAATTTTGAAAAAATCTGTTAAGGTGATTCGATGGACGCCATATTGTGTGTCAGAACGGCATGCGATATATCGCATCAATTGGTTCCATTTTTTCAGCTACTCGTCATTCTTCTCCAATTTTGAGATCGCAATTCTGTTGTCAGGAGACTAAAGCACTCACTTACTAATTTCAACAAAGAAATTCAACGTAATAAAGGCGTGGTTTATTTAGAGAGGAAACATCGCATTCGATACTGATATCGAAACTGCACTCGAATGCGATGTTTTCTCTCTAAAAAAAACCGCGCCTTTATTACGTTGAATTTCGTTGTTAAAATTAGTAAGTGAGTGCTCTGGTATCCTGACAACAGAATTGCGATCTCAAAATTGGAGAAAAATAACGAGTAGCTGAAAAAATGGAACCAATTGATGCGATATATCGCATGCCGTTCTGACACAAAATATGACGTCCATCGAATCACCTTAAGAATCCCGGAACTTTTGACGGTCATGGCGTGGGAGAAATCGGAAAAAGTTCCGAATCCCGGAACTTTTAACGTACATAGAATGGAAGCACTGCTGCATCATCATTCTGCATTCAACCCAACGGAGGGAGGAGGGCGAAAGTGGCTTCGTTCTTGTCCCAACCTGAAAATTAACTGGATTCCACACATAACAGAGAATCTAAAATAAATAATGTAATTGGGTAAATTCTCATTGTGGAACCACCCGAGGGATGACTAACCTAATACCTGGACACAAATGTTTAAATAGTTCATTTCTGAACTTGATAACAGTCCGGAAACAGTAAAGCCCCATTGGAAACCACAGCAACCGGCTATGTCCGTCCCAATCTAACTTTTGCTCCTGGTTGGGTATAAAAGTCACCATTGGCGGAGCATAAGAGCAGCTAATCTGTAGCTTTGTATTCTTGATGAAACCACGACAAAAACTTTTTCAGGGGTAAAATATTCCTGTTACAATAACAAGCCAGTCTGTTGCGATGGCAAGGGGGCGCGATTTCACCCCTCTCAATGATGGTTCGGCAAATCGTACCTCCTCCTCGTTTGACCTAATCTTCAAAAATAAAAAAAATTAAGAATGGACGCACTTCTTGCCCATTTAGCAGTAGTAATTTGAACAAATCCGCTGAAACTAGAAATCTAATGGTATTCAGTCGTTCAACATTTCCTGAATTTGGAAAAAGGGAGAAGCAACCCTCATCATCACTAGAGCCCTCTTCTCCTACTTATGATTACAGGAATGTATAAAGCAAGCCCGATTAATCAGCTGATAAAATCGTCTTATTTCATAATCCCATTTCATCATCCATGCCTCTGCCTAGTTTTACAAAACTGAGACATGATGAGCCGCATCTATGACGACAGTAATAAGATTCACAAATGGCATTTTAATATCTCAGCTCTCGTGCCGAGGTACGAAGCCACGATACCGCTTCATTTGCGGCAGTTCAGAGACTTCCCAAAGTCATTCCGAATACACAAAACGCTAATTAGATTTGATCACGCTTCTTGTTTTAATTTCTGCCTCTTATATGGAGTCTCTCCACCGGGAGTGCATGCTTCAAGACTGCGTTACCAAATTAGAGCAAGGTATGTAAACATTTCTGCTATTAACTGTGGGAATTTGGTTGCAAGCAAACGCAACGTCTGCTCGCGTCTGATTGTGAGCCTCTAAAAAGTACAGTGTTGCCAACCATCAAGGGAAATTCGCGGGGTTTGTAAATTGCAAGAGCGGAGCATCGCGAGTTTACGCTTCGCGCCCTAGCGCCTTCAATTTTGCCGACGCAACACGGTCATTCGTCAAGCACGAATAGTTGTATCTCTGCGCCGTCATCAACGCGCGTCCTTTCCCTTGAGCTTCTAAAAATGTGCTCCATGCGCTTACCGAGTGGAATATTGATAGTTCAGTACCAACTGCCCTTGCGATTATTAGAGGAGACATTCTTTGAAAATAATTGAAAGAGACACAGGTGACTCTAATGTCCATACCGATAGATTTGAAATAAATATATTACATTAAATTTCGGGAATGGAAAATATGCACCCTTCGAATCAAAATTTCCTCAGATTTTTGTCTGTTGATTAAAAGAATTAAGTTGGGCAAATATTGGTGACCTTTTAAAAAATAAAAATACAAAGAGTAGGTAAAAACAAATAGAATATTTAAAACAAGCAAGAAAAAAGAAAAGTGAAGCAAAAGAAGAGAAAGAAGAGAAGAAGAGTGAAAAAAAGAAGAGTGAAGATAAAAGAAGAGTGAAGTTTAAAAGAAGAGTGAAGCAAACTAAAGGAATGTAATAACACACACTTTCGAAGAAAACCCGTGTTGAATTGATTCCATAATCTAATTTTATTACTGTCCTGAACTAATAATATGGTGTGAGACCTTTTTATTTTTTAAACATAATTTGAAAAGAAAGGGGGAAAACCCTTCTAACTTAGTTGGTACATTTATTCTCATGTGGAAATATGCCTTATTCAAATTGAAGTATGTGACATTACTTCCATTTAAAGAGTTTTCAATCCAAATCGAGCACACGATACGGCAATTTCAACAATGACATTACTACAAATTAATCAAATACGCAGGTATAATTTCGGATTTTAATTATCATCAGTTTATTTTGCAGGAATTTATATAAGCAGTTTTTCATATTTTTAGAGATGTTCGATTGACATTTTAATAATAATCTTGAAACAATGTTCCAAAAATTTGGAATAATTTTTGAAGCTTATAAAATCTTTCAAAGTACACAAAATTATCTCTCGAAGAGGTATGGTATTACGACAATGGTATTACTACAAATTAGTCAAGTACGCAGGTATAATTTCGAATTTTAATTATCATCAGTTTATTTTGCAGGAATTTATATAAGCAGTTTTTCATATTTTTAGCGATGTTTGATTCACATTTTAATAATAATCTTGAAACAATGTTCCAAAAATTCGGAGTAATTTTTGAAGCTTATAAAATCTTTCAAAGTACACAAAATTATCTCTCGAAGAGGGTCTCGTATAATTTCCCTCTGCAAAGCGGCAATTATGCCCGGCAAATTAAGCTGTGCTACGGAAACCGCGATCCAGAGCACTGCGTGGATAATAACTGTATTCACGCGCGAGAGCCGTTGCCAGATTCACGAGGAAAATCCTCGAATTTCCCGCGCAACAAGGAGGGGTCTACTGCCGTACTAAGGAAGAACGCCGTAAGAACATTCGAGAGTTGCCAAATTTCCCTTGATAAAACATGTATTTTTGACGATATCAGCGCACATTTTCCGTGAAATTGTTCAGATATTTTAGTTTCAATTGCGTACAAAATCGTCTGAAAATTTCGGGGAAAAAATATTCTCAATATTCCCAGTAAATTCGGTTTTTATCGAAGGGAACTTGGCAACGTCTGAAGGCTCATACGGTGTTTTTCCTTAACATGGCAGTCTAGAGCTCCTCAGCCGTGGTCTGGCGGCGGCGCGGCGGTGCGCATGCGCGACTAAAAATGAAAGTTGAGCCGTTTTGTTGGTTTTTGATGCGGCCCCGGTCTGTGGGTTAAATGTTTTTTAATGAACTCGTGGCTCGTAATTCGTCGCTTGGCTGACAAAAGGGCGTAATTACAATTAGAGATGAGCTTGAGAAAGCATCGAGTCATATGGACAACAGGGCTCATCGTCGAGTGTAGTTACGCCCCTTCGTCAGCCGAACGACGAATTGTACAATTGCGATGGCGAATCGGCTCCTGTTCTCCGCAGCCCTTCCGATCTTGTACGGGTCTCGGGTTTTTTTTTCTTTTTTAAATACTTAATCGGAGAGCCAATCTTGTTATTACTGTCCGGATCAATACGGACGATCGGAGGTAGCTAGGGCTCCCCGTTATCCGCGCGGTTCGCCTCGAGAACGAGGCTTGTCTAAAATAACGTGTTCCGCAAATTGCGGAAGTGGTGTTTCCCATTTCAAACGCACGTTTTTCAGGCGAGCTCATGAGGGGCCTGCCTATCGACGCCTTTAATATATCCGTAGTTGAAGATTTCTGGAACACTTCGAAGTACACAGAAAAAGAAGGTCGATTTGAATCAGCTTGACGTTGCATTACAAAACAAACAAACAAAAATTGACGGTATAATTGCCGCATAATGAAGTTGGTTCAAGCGAAATTCGGACTCATTTTATCTGCTGTTGGCTCTATGGACTCAAACTGCCGACGTCAGATTTGTTTAATCTAACATAGAAATCTATCGAGAAGCAGCATTTCTGGTGGATTGTAATGAAAAGCATTACCACGCACTGGAAAAAAAACACAGTGGATCTAGAGTCCAGACTCTTGAAAACGTTGACAAGAAAAAGGACTCTTGATTCAATCAGACTTAAGCTTAAATCAAAAGGAAATCCGCTCAAATTAAGAGGTTCGGTTCTTGATTTAAACTTAAATCTGATTGAAACAAGAGTATTTTTTCTTGTCGATGTTTTTAAGAGTCTGGACTCTAGATCCAATGTGTTTTTTTTTTTTTTTTTTCCAGTGCACGGCATTTCATTGAATACCGTGTCAAGGAGATTCATCAGATTTGCATTACAAAATTTGGTAGCGGGAATAAGTGATAGTTGTTAAGAATATGGTAAAATGTATTATGTAGTTCTTTCTGCAATCCTACTGGACATCAAAGCTGTGCTTTATTTGTAGAAATCGCCAGGATATTGTTACATCTGTCTAAAATCGGGAGCTTTTTAATCTAAAACTGGCATTAATTCTCAAACATTTATTGTCAGAATGAATGGCTCAATTCAAGCAGTTTAAAAATGACTGGGCTTGATGTGCCTTTTCGTTCCTACCCTCGAATGACTCGTTATATAAATATGTCTTCGTAAAAGATTTAGCACTACCACTTTCCCCCAATTGCACTTAAACACACTCCAAAGATCCGGTCCACCCACCACGGTAGAAATGGTACAAATTATTTGCTGATTTGCGGAGAGATATCTTGACATTTTTACTTAAATTGAAATCCTGGAGGGGAAGAGTATGAGAGTAGAGAGATCATTATGATGAAATCACAAAAAAATAAACGAAAATATGCTTTAGATCAACATGAATCATTTCTTCATTTCCCTCTTCCTACGCATCATACATGACACATTTACTCATTCAATTTTATTTTTGTTCACAGGTACGTCAACTTTTGTTGTTGAACTCAGCGTGATATTTACCATCACTCGCGCAAAGTAAGTTGCATCACAATATTTTCGCCCAATTTTGCTTTTATATGTGATTGTAAGTGCCGATAAAAAAATGTCGCTTAATATTACAGCACCCGCCTACACCTAAGCGATTTACAGATACCATAGAAACAATATCGACGGTGAAACTACCAAACCACGTATCTCGGTTTGCGACGTCGCAGACTTCCTGTCATACTTTATTTTTTAAATGGAAAACTACTTAACATCCAGTCTTAAAAATTTCTGTGATTTTTCCTCTTTGTGCGGAGAAAATTCCGTGAAAATTTCAAGGAATGATAATGATTTGGTCTACTTCAAAAAAATAAAATGTGAGCGTAGATTTTTAAACACCGCAAACGAGATACGTGGTTTGGTAGTTTCACCGTCGATATGCCAGTTAATATGTACCATAGTCACATAATATATCAATGAATTTTGACAATATGTGCAATTAAGAACAAACTATTCGAACGTCCTCTTAATTTTCATACGAATTTCCTGTTCCACCTTTACGCCCTGAAAAGAGAGCGCATTGGCTGCATATCTGATGAGGCAGAAACGAGTAAACTACTGTATAGTTTGTTTTCTCTATACATTTCTTCTTAGATAACCTCCCTTCCCCTGAATTGACAATCGTTTTTTTCTCTCCCTTTTCATTAGCATTACTTTTACTGATCCTCATTCTCACGACTGTGTTTACGATTGACATTGAAGTAACTAAGTTCCGTTTTACTTCACGTAAGAGTAGTAATAAACATTTTATTATCCTTCTGGAACGCGCATAAATTACGATAGTCAACGCTACACATAATCCTGACTAACGCCGTCTCTCCGAAAGCTACCTTGCATGCTCCCGGTCCTTTTTTAATGAACACACTTTCCAACACCTGCTCGCAAAGATACTTTATAATAAAACAAATTTCTATGTAAACATTCTAATTGAGTGCACACAAATTTTAATCGAATTACGTTCCTTAAATAAGTCTATTCCAGACCTAGCCGACTGTTTGTCGCCCTCGGAAAAAAGATTTACTAATACGATTGAGCCTTTTTTTTTTTTTTTTGTAAGATGAGGCTCAATAAAATTTGCCTTAAATTCTGCTTGCAGACAAAACATTAATTCATGCAAACTCTTACTATCAGGAGAAGCACAGAAGAAGTCAGCTTTTCAATACAATAAGAGAGAAAAATGTCATACGGTATAAGTAATTCTGTCAAAATCAATGCTACTTACGCACTATTTATTTTTCGTATTTGTTGTAAATTTAGTTGTTTTACACCAGTATTTGTAAAATTTGCCGCTCGTGAAAGTGTTTGAGGGTTTAGGATGTTCAGGGAGACTTTTTTTGCCGGTGAGCTGCAGTAACGCATGACATATAAGTCGTTTTTAAGCATCGTAACGAAAGTGATACATTGTCTTTATTTCTGGCTGATACAAATGTTTAAAGCTAGTGGATATCCAAATACCTAAAATTAAACTTTCAGTTCAGTCGAAATGAGCTTACCAACGTCAATACAAAAAACGCGAAAAATTCCGTGGTATCCGCATGTACAGCTTAAAAAGCATCCAAAGGCGCTCATTAGTTTCAAACAAAAACCTAAAAAATCTCAAACATTCTCGTAGCTTAATCATTCCGTCTGCAACCTGAACATCCGGTGTATTTTTTCTGTGACGTGCAGTTATTTTGTTTTAGTTCGAGCGATTCATCTCTTGCATTCTTCAGCAGAAGCTTAAGCGCATAGTTTCGATCTGACTTCCATTTACGCATCCGAAGATCCCAATACACAGACAAAAAACAAAAACAAAAAAAACACCTCTATGATTCCTTCCGTTTCCGACTTTCAAGCGTAAATCACATTTTAGTCCCATTATTCCACTCCTGAAAACCAAAATCACACTGTCTCTGTGCATGGTTGCAAAATGATTTGTATTTAAAATATTCGTTCCCGCATACACCTCAGATTCACTGGAAAAAAATTCTGGCTAAGGAAGTCGCATTTACGAGCTATATAGAAATACCATCCGGGCTCAGAGGCCGTAAGTTCTAGGAGTAGCACACGGAGCAGTGTAAACTACGGCTCCAGCACCCGGTACTTTCGGCCTCTGTGCCTGGAACTGACGGTATATCTGTATAGCCTGTAACTTTTTTTTCAGTGTTAGTCTCTTCTAAATAGAAATCGTAGAGGAAACATATATTTTCTAGCAGGGGTGTGTAAGTCAACTTTATTTCCACATTCTGAATATACCTTCCCTTTCTTCGATCACGTAATCAGAGACCTCCTGATTTCCTTCTATTTCGAGTAAAATGACGGGATGAAAGTAAAAGCCCCTTGGCATCATTATTGTGTTTTATGTGCCAATGGTGATTTCTCCATGGTTAGAGGAAACACCATATTTGTGACAACTCTTAACCCTCTAACCTATAGCTATCAATTCTATCATCAATTACAGGCCACTAGGGGGTGCACCCCCTGACCGCTTCGCGGTCCAATCTCTCGAAGCGTTTCAGACTTTATGTGTTACGCGTTACTCTTGTGATGTCATATTATATACGGTTAGGTTTATACTACTATTGTTTCAAACATTGGCAACATTGCCTTAAAGCTCTTAATAGAATAAACGTAAGTCAAGCTCGATATCCTACCGCGTTACGTATAGCGGCAGCAGGCGAAATTCCTCTCGCTCATCAATGAGAGGCTTAGATGTCTCATCGAGGTAAAAAGCAATTATTTAACGTTGATTCTAATCGAGAGAAATAAAATTTACCACACCAAATTCCGACCATTGTGTCACGGCGGAGAGAGAAGTGTCGTGATTCGATCGGCCCACGTGTCCGCATGTCAAGCTCTATTTTTTTGGCGTCTCGTCGCGCGTCGCACAGTGGACCGAATCAATTAGAAAGGTCGGACTTGAAATTTTTGACTAAAACTGCAAATTTTTGATGTTTATTTCGTCGCATTTCAAAGTTTAAGGGGTGCTTTGAAAAGAAAATTTCACGAGGAAACCAATGGAACCACTTTTAGAACCTCAAAGTTTTGTTTAAACGGAGTTATAAGCGTTTAAAATTTCCAAATACTGTCCGACTTCCCCCGTTGACTCGTTCCATTGTGCGTCGGTCGGGATCGGATCACTATTCACTTCCTCTTACGCGCACTTCACTGCTACTCAACACGGCCCTATTATTTTTATTAGTGTACCTACCCGACTTTCATCTGAACAAATTTAGATATTATCCTGTCTTCCGCCCACATGCGCGCCAGATTTAACGCTTCATTTCAGTGGGCTTTGATATCAAAAGATAAAATAAAATTGTATCTGATTTAGTTTAATCTAAAACGATTACGTAACGCTCAGTTCAACCCCCTTCCTTCAAATCAGCGTTTTGCGATAAATTTTGGATGAAAATGTTTTACCTCGGGTTGATTTTTCTCTCATTTCCGAAAAATCGCCTCTCCTCGGCAATCATAGCGTAACGTAACATAGCTTTGAAAACCCCCTCGTGCCCGTGTAACGCACCCATGCCTCAGGCTTAGGTCCCCTTTCCTCCCTCCCTAAAAAGCTACATATTTTACTGCCTCCTCTTTCTCCAAATTCTCCTTGAAAAAACGCAAGGAAAAATTTGAACGTGCCTGGAATTTGTATTTAATTATATATTTAAGAAGGAAAACTACTGAGAGAGGTGGACAACTTTCAAATTTTTAGGGATAAAGGCCGAGTGGAGTCTGTTTTTGCATATCCACTCATCTTTTCCCTGAAAATTCGTCGTCCTCACCGGAATTTGAGTCCGGGACTTATTGGTCTCGAGTCGGACGCGCTGACCACTACGCCAACCTGGTCGGCGCTTTTACACATGTTCTCTTTTCAAAACTTCCGGTAAGAAATGGTTCACAAAACAAGAGATTTGGAAATCAATCATAACGGAGGGAAAACGTATCAATTTTGGCTGTACTTATGCACAAACTAATTGCTTCAGATAAGCATTTAACGAGAACACTCCACGTCTTATTGACTTACTCCAACGCGGGGGCCTGGATCCAGCGCGGCAACGACGGGTAGCATACGCGGGCGTCCGAAGGCGCAGGAGCCCGCAACCTTGGCAGCCGCGAACGGAGCAAAAAGAGAAACTGCTTCACAGTCGGAATTCTCAAGAAACCGAATGCTAATTAAATGATAGTGCGGCCGAGTTTCATTTTTTCTTTGCTCCGGCCACATCTTCGGGTTATTTCTCCGCCGACTCCTGGGTGCCCCGCCGGAGAAGCGTGCAGGACGTTGGCACACAGCGCCGCCGCGCTGATCCGCCACCATTGTCCGCGCGTGCCCCGCGCCGAACAGGTCCCGCGATTACCGTTCTGCACACCGCTAACAATCCACGTTGCCGAATGCCGGCCGCAATCCGCTCGGATCAGCATTAGGGTTCACGGCCAGAGGATGAGGCTACTCGGTCAAATATATAAACGGACAGAGACCCTCCTCTGCGGGCCGATAATTGAAGATCTATACGTGACTTCGTCCTCAAGAAATTAATCTAGACCCTAGAACGCTTATAACAAATTTGTAGACTTTTTTTTACGAGGAGCTGAGAAAACTTATAGGACGAACACAAAGAGGTCCCAATGATCAGTAATAATTAGCTAAATGACTTCTAATACTTTTACTTCTAGGATGAAAAGTGTTCTTGAACTGATTTTAACTCAAGCCCTTAGTGTTCCATCAGGTATTTGAGCAGTGATAAACTGCCGTTACACGAAAAAAAGAGGCGCATTGACTCTCGACTACCACGATTGTCAAAATTGAGATCTCCCGTCAGGAGTCACTGTCATTCTTCTGGATACTGAGGGTTCCTAGCGGGCCGATTGATGAAATTGATAGACAAAGCTATAGACAAAGAAGAAGAAAGGGATGTGGAGGGATCCTATACGTGGAAGCGGGTGGTTGCAACGGACAAAGGAGGTAGGTAAATAGACCAACGGCAACCCATGAAAGATTACAGAGTCAGTCCATCATTTTCTCTCTCAGTCTATAGGAGCCACCAATTTCAACCTATAGGATCGCTCCATACTCCCTATGTTTTCTTTGTCTATCGCTTTGTCTGTCAGTTTAGATAATCAGCCCGCAACGGGTTGATTATCGAAAGTTTGAATATACCTTGAGGTAAACTCAAAAATCAGTCGTTGACGAAAAAGTATAGCGAATAACAGTTGGGAATCCGTCTTCGACTCCCGGTAGAATGTTTATGTATCCTACATATTGGCCTGATCGAATTGAGCGACGCTGTCGCTAATGGCTGCTACTTTTCTTACCTGTCGTTTAAGTCTCCGATGTTGATACTCGTGTGCTTATTGCCAGAAGGTGTCATTACATCATGCATCGCCGATTTTCCCATTCAAGGAAACTCTCCTCTTCCTGTTAAAGCCTACCAAATTATTGCCACTACTTTTCTTACCTGTCGTTTAAGTCTCTGAATTGAATGCTCATCTGCTTTTTGCCCCAAGGTCTTGAATCGGTGCGTATTTTCTTATTCAAATAAAATCTTCTCTCCCTATACAAACTCAAGCGTGTCGGTTACGACGACTTTTGCTTTTATTGGCCTAACGATTTTGTTGTTTTTATTAATAATTTAGACGCGCTTGGCTCTTTTGTATCCTAGAATACCTGCGCTAGAATTAGCTGTGCCAGAATACGTAGAATCTTAAAATTTTCCATTCATATTTGTTATCCGGAAGTTGTCATCGATAGCATTGCGGATGACTTGTTCGTCACGTCAATTCATTAAAGGTTTTTAGAAACTCATAAAATCCCTATCAAGTATGGGGAATACTAGCAACAAGTTTAAAGAGCACATTCTGACAACCACGCCATACTTATTTTTTGCTCTTCGCCTAGAACTATTGGCAGTGGTCATTACGGCGATACCATCTAGGATAGGAGCGTACTCTTTGGACTACGTCCGAAGGTGTCGAATCACCCCTGGATAGACGCCTGTATGTTGATGATATGACCGAGAAAGTAATTTCTCGTCGAAAATGGCGAAAATTGAGAATCCGATCTGCATCATTAGCTGCGCAGATCAGTGCTTGCTCCGAGCAGTGGAGCTATATAGGGCATGGAATCTGTAACAATCATTGAAAGTATGAAAGGAAAAGGGTGGCATACTTTCGTTACGGGGTCACTCGGGTCACATTCAGTGAACTAGAGGGTGTCATTTACTACACTATATTGAGTGTTGACCTCTGTACTAGAATCCTGAAAAACATTGTTCCGGACTATACTCGGAATTTTGTATGGAGAGTTCTGAAACTGCTCTAAGTAGCTCATAGAAAGCGTTTGAACCACATACTTATTTTGCATTTTCCAATTAAACCCTTTAGTACTTTCCAATTTAGACTAAGATTCTTTTAGACTAGTTTAGTGGCTACGCCATGGTTCAAATGTGAACAAATACATAATTTTGCTGATTCGCACCCCTTGCGCCATGGCAGTAAAATGCTTCTAAGTGTTTCTTGCAATCGAAGTTTCTCGTGTTTAATGAGCCCTTAATTGACTTATGACTAATGGATGACTATAAATTAAAATACATTGACACAATTAACTCAAGAAGAATTCGTACATGAGTGTATGTTACTTTGCTCTGGTTTGAACCAAGAGTTCGATATTATTTCGAATGACGTAATCATTAAATCAAATTATTTAGCCTATTAAAAATTACTGAGAATGCAGCCCATTAAGCGCTCTCAGATGCAGCACATTAAGCACTCTCAGATGCAGCAATAAGATTTTTTTGTGCGGATTTTCCATTCAGGTTTCCGGTCCAAAAAACTGCTTGCCTCCCCCTCGCAACCTTTCTACACCTCAGTGAAAAGTTGGGATTTCTTTTTTTCTTTTACCCCCATAAATTCACCCATGATTCATGAATACTTCAACAAAAAATAAGAAAAAATAAAAATCAGAGGGGAATGAGTTTGTTGTCAGAGAGTCTATATGGGATATGGAAAATAATACACTGTCAAGTATAATTTATTTGCCTGGGAGTTTTCAATGTGAACCAAAAATAGAGATGCCGCGAGAGAAGATACCATAAGTATAAAATCCGAGACAAACAAATCAAATTGAGGCCAACAGTTTTGCTGTACAAGTTGTGAACCCTGCGGATTATTCTGCAACTCGCATTACTACCTTCATTTATTACTCCCCTCATGACCCTTAAACCATCCATTAAAGGACGCATTCCATCTGTCAACACCCTCGACTAATATTCCAAAACAAAACCTTATGGTATGCTGTAATGAGATAAGGTGGAAATCCCAGCCTCCAATTTACACTGAATTCCAAAAAAATACAGGATCATGATGAGTCAACATAGTCTCCGGTCAAAATGACCTTGAAGTTAGAGCTGAATTTCCCGTCATTCAAGATAATAGTGGGATAATATTTGAAATGAAGGGGATAAAATAGATTTAATTCTACGCTTCCTCTGGCGTGGATAGCTGCATATTTGTTTGCACGGTGAAGATATCAATTTGATTGGCAGGGATTAAAAATGATTTTTTCCTTTCTTTCTTCACTCCTGCGCTGAAAAACTAGACGAAAATGTTTTTTTTTTTTTAGTTTGTACCGACATATTTTTATTCATTCATTTGAATCGATATCAATAACCATCATTTGTGTTGATACTTCCTTGACGCCAAATTAATGTTACAAGAAATGTCTCACGAAAAATGGTTCTTTTCATCTTGTTCGTATTTTTCTTCTTCTCCTTCGTCATCATCATCCTATTCTTTTTCTTCTTCTCCTTGATTTTGTGTCCTTATTCTGTATTTCCTCCTGTTCCTTCTCGTTTTGTATTTTTCTTCTTTTTTTTCTCCTATTTCTTTTTTCGCCTAATGATAAGGCACAAAAGATATTACTCAAAAATATTTATCCTGTTGCGTGGTTCAGTGTAAAATGTGATTTTTTCATGACATAACGGTCGAATGGATAATAGTTTTCCTGTCGATTAAAAATGGCTCAATATACTTGCATTTATCAAGAATCGGTTGACTTTCCAAATTGAAATAAAAGACCTTTCTCTTAAATACACCTATAAATATGGGCCGACAGGAATCCGAACCCTCATATTTTCACTTTGCCGCAAGATTTATTCCAGCTATAATGAAGCCGTTCGTCAACCGTCAGCCCAAAGCCCTGTCACTCAAGCAAGTTATTGGTCCGATGTATGCATACGATGGACTAATCTTCATTGCCAACAGCGAATATGCACATCGCATGGAAAATGTATCGGCGATTTTATAGTTGACTCGCAAAATATACTTTTCTTTTTAACCAACTGACAACATTGAGTTGCTAGTTATTTCCATAAAAATTTACATTTTACAGTGTAATAACGTCGTGGTACAAGATCCTGAATACAAACACAGAAATTTTATATTTTGCTTGCATGAGTTCAACTCTGGCATCAGAGATTTTAAAGTAAGAGCGGGTTTTTAAAACGTGCCCGTTCTAGGGATTAAAATTGACGTTACGAATAAGCAGCAAATATCATTAGAAATCCATCCGTTTTCGAGGGGGAACACGAAATCATAAGTAATAGCCTTTTCTCTTCCTTTGATTTGTAAAAAGTGATCGCACTTCTCGAACAATGAATTTTATAAAAAAATCTAAATTCATTCAATCGATATTTTTCCCCGCCAAGAATGCTGCTTTCTTGCGAGGATCTGAAACTACCGTTATAATCTTCAATTTTACCCCGGATTCAGAAAAATTGTCCCTTGTATCGAGAAATCTCCTGCCCTCCTGAAACTTCATCCTAATCACCATGTAAAAGATGGAGCTCCCAAACCACTTTTCTCGTTTTGCGACGTTGCCGACCTCCTGCCATACTTTATCTTTTCAAAATGAAAACGACTTAACGTCAACGCATAAAAATGTCCATGATTTTTCTTCTTTGTGCGCCGAAAATTCTATGAAACGTCAAGGAATAACGTTGATTTGTTCCTCTTGGAAAAATAAAGTAGGAGCGGCGGTTTTAAAACACCGATAATGAGATACGAGATTTGGGGATTTCAACAAGGTCCACCGAATTTTCTTAGGGAAAGGAGCCGTTCAAGGAACGAGTATATGGGTGCACTCGTGCAGGTGGATTATTCACAATTGATAGACAAAAGGATAACAAAGAAAACAAAGAAAATGGAATGATTCTATTGCTGGAAGCGGGTGATTGCAATGGACAAAAGAGGTAAGCCATGACTAACTAATGGCAACCCACGAGAGATCCCACAGTTAGTCCATCATTTTCCCTCTTAGCCATAACATCATAACAACCACCATAGCGTGGCATGCTTTGCGATGTATCGATTGATCTGCCAATTAAACCTAAGGCAAAGGATCGATAAAAAGGGTGTCCGCAACGAGCACCTTAATAATCGATTCTTTATACCCCAATGTCAAATGGGGAAATATCGATAATCAGTCATTCACGCGTCGCCATTGACAACCACCCGTTTCAACCAATAGGATCTCTCTACTCTCTTTCTTTCTATATCGTTTTGTCTATAAATCCCAATAATCAGGTCGCGTATCTCTGGAGCATCCCCAAAAGCCCGTATCTTGCCGTCCGAGGATAGAGTAAGCTTATATACGCGTGAGAATTCGTCGCTTCTCTGGCGTAAGGTCGTATCTAGATTTCCCCGTGAGCTCTGTTTCACATATAGATCCATGCTTTCTGGGGCTCATGTAGAGATGAAGATACGTCCTTTTGGCAGAGGAGCGAGGAATTGAGTCATCAATCATGTCGGTGTGTGCGAGCATGCAGCTCTGCGCCAGGGCCTCGTCTCCTTTTGAGTCTCGGCCCGTCGCACAGTGCTGCCCACTGTGGACTAAAATCAAAAATTCACAACTCGACGTCCAAATATTTTCTTTGGAGTCTGTCATCTCAAAAATATTTTTGACTCACAATGATGGTTCATTTTCAAATTTTTCGCTAGAAATTACTTCGAATTTGGGTAGAAAGTGGACGGGAAACGGGTCGAGAATCACTGGTCCATCAGAAATACACGGGAAAAAGACGTCAACTTCAAATGAAGATTTCTCGCTTGAAACGCAAAATGCTTTGGGTGGTTGACATTTTCTTAATCCTCAGATATCCAACTTCAATTATAGCGAAAAGATTTTGCGACTACCAGAGATATTTGAAGTTAAGGTTTGGGTGATTCACGTTGCCTCTTCATTGTTACATACATACATAGCTAATTCGAGGCTGCCAACTTCAAATGAACTTTTCTCGGAAAATAAGCACAATATTCTGAGATATTACATTTTCTTATTCCTCGAGTGTTTTACTTTGATAGTGCCAAAGGGTTTTCCTATATTGGTGCCACTATCCTCAGTATTTAAACAAGGTGTCTAGCATCAGGATTTTCCCGTTTTTCCCGATTCTATCAGGATTTGAGGTCAATCAGGATTTAATCCCGATTTCATCAGGATTTGAAGAAAAATCAGTCGTAAAATCAGGATTTGAGAAAAGTCGGCTGTCCGATCGGATTTTTTTAGGCGTTTGCATACGCTTATGCAGAAATTTTAATTTTTCTCTGCAAAAAATCAGGATTTGATCAGGATTTGGAAAAATTATGAAATCAGGATTTAGCTGTCAGAAATCCGGAAAAATCAGGATTTCCCAAAATGAAAAAAAAAAACTAGTCTCTTACCGACCGCATCGTCCGTAAGGATGCCGCACTGTGCGTCGCAGATGCTTACATGTATTTGCTCATCTTGACTTTGCGAGCACTTAACCAGTGAAAGCCCCGTCGCGAGCGGCAAAAGCCCAAGTAGCTCTGAACTTTATTGCTCGGCCCGTCCCGTCTCGACGGACGCAACTCGCTTGTAGCCGGCCGTTGCAGGGAGCCCGCAAAGGCCCGACGCATTCCAGAACACTGACCTATCATTTCTGCCAATATCATCGCAAGAATTTGATTTATGGCCCATAGAATCTGCTCGAATATGTTGAGAAGAGCTCCTCAGAGGTGTGTTGATTCTCGACAGCGATTCGCCACCGATGCCAAACGCGCCATCTCTTTTCAGCAGGGTGATTATTGAAACTGATGGACAACGCTATAGATAAAGGTAACAAAACGGGTATGGAAGGATCCTATCGGTGGAGTGGAAGCGAGTGGTTGCAATAGACAAAGGAGGGATAGGTATAATAGACTAACTCACGGCAGCCCACGACATGACAGAGCCGATAGTGGTCCATCATTTTCACCCTTAGTCAATATGAACCACCCATTTCAACCGATAGGATCGCTCTATACTCCCTATGTCTTCCTTGTCCATCAATGTCACTAATTAGTCCGGAGGGAGAGTTGACGGGAAACATCGCAGTTTACTTTTCATAGTCGTTTTATTTAGCAGAGGCGGATGAGCACGTGAGAGGCTTGGGTGATAATTCCCTGAAATTGACCCAAACAGTCTCGCATGGATCCCTTTTAACAGATTTTGGAGGCATTCATTCGACTATTTTAAGGAATTCCGCCATTGGAGGGTGACAGAGGTCTGAACCTCCCACGACCGGAAGATTTTTTCCCAAAAAACATCATTGTTCGTGATTTCCATGAATTTTTCATCGGTGAATGCCGATGAGATATTTTTGATCGTAGACAATCCCTCCTCGATTAAATTTTGTTGGCTATGCCACTGAACCTCGCAGGGTGTATACGATGGAAACTTCGAAATCATTCTGCTCCTATTATATAGTGATGTTATTTGTAAACATAGACCTAATTTTTAAGGGACGCCAGTCCATACTTATTACTTTACGAAATTCCAAAGTGTAAAAATCACCTTCGATGTGTGGATTAATCTTCACCTAATGATGGCTAATGATTGACATTTTACGACGTCTATTTTATGAATAAAACATCACTTGATGAACTTTCACGAAGAGCCGACCAATCCAACGTCCTCATATTTGATTGTCCGAAGCAAAAATTCAGTTAGCCATTAATAAGATTAAGAAAGCCTCTAATGAGTCACCACCATATACGTTCCGCTGTTATGGTGAAAATATTTTAATCTCAAGGCAGACGATTCATAGAAATATTTGAACAATCTCCGCCTGACAGACGGTAAACCCTACAGAATCTATCGAATTGCACCAAGGAGCTTTAGATTATGTTTTAATTCTCGATTGTATTTTATTTGGAAGAAGGTTTTTTTCCGACTTCCCCTTCAAAACCTTCAATCAGTGATATTTTAACAGATGATCTAACTTTGCGCTAGTACCTGATCAGAAAACAGAAAAAAATTCGTAGCGTAACTGAATCAAATGTTAAGATGAAGACTGAAGATGAACAACCAATAGGAAACGCACACACATGCATGAGGAAAGGCGGCGATGCGAGTGAACATTCGTAAAAATGAGTATAAAGAATAACACTTTCGTGTCGTGACGTTGACCGCGAACTATTGTCGTAACCGTGGTCCAGCTCCGAGTTTTGAAATTCCGCGGCCGCGGCCGTTTTACCCAGCATCTCCTTCATGGATGCTCGTGCCGGTCAGCACTGACTTTGCTGCCATTTGTTGAATGAGCCTGATCAAACAATACCATGCATTACGCACTTTTGCATCCTTTAGACGTACCGTAAGGCGGGAAGAATAATTTTTTGAATCACCGAATTTAGCCTGCAAAATATTGACCTAATCCACAGCTACTCGAACCATAGCCTGATAGAACCTTCAAAGGCCGGATTAGATTTACCATAATAGGTGCTCTCAACGCGGGCCTAGGGGTCCACACTGTAAGATAGCCTGCGCTCCAAAGGATTGTAGTCCTTTCCCCTACCGATCCTTCTTATTTTTCTTGGACCATAGTATTTTTACTTGTCTCTCATAGACTTGTAGGTTGTCTCTAGGTGTGAAATTGTTGCTGGTTTGAGTAGTTACCTCTACATATCCAAATGAACTGCTACCTTAATTCTCTGAACTCCGAAATAACCTATCAGAAACTCATGTCTATAGTTGGCTGTAGGTTCCTCATTTGGAATAAAAGTTATTGAATCCTTTGAAGAAGAAAAACAAGAAAAAGGAAAAAGGGACAACAAGGAGGATGAGAAGAAGAAGGAGAAAAGAAGAGGAAGAGAAGGAGGAGAAGAAGAAGAACAAGAGGAGGAGGAGAAGGAGGAAAAGGAGAAGAAGAGGACTAGAAAAAGAGGAGGAGATCGAGAAGAAGAAGAAGAACAAGAGGAGGAGGAGAAGGAGAAGGAGAAGGAGAAGGAGAAGAAGAGGAAGAAAAAGAGGAGGAGATCGAGAAGAAGAAGAAGAAAAAGTAGAGGAGAAGGAGAAGAAGAAGAGGAGGAGAAGAAGAAGACCTTATAGTTCCAATCTTGAGCCTTCTCCTTCTCTATTTTAAAACGTACTGAATTACTGTCGCAACAGCGCAGTGCAACGGAGCATCTCACCACTATACGAGCCGCGAAAATGCCTCCAATAAATACGTTGAATCGGGTGGCGTCGACAAGAAGACACCTCCTAGTCGGCCGATGAACGTCGGGATCATGACCCTGTCAAAAAGTCGACGATGACTGCGCTCCTTCGCCGCGCCCGCTTCGCTACTTTTACGTCACCGCCAAAGAACGTAACTGCATCTCCAGCTGAGCCTCGGAGCTTGAGGAACTTGCAGGCAGTTGCGTGGCGTGCTTTGCGATATATTGATTGATCTGCCATTTGAACCTATGGAAAAGGATCGATTATTAGGAAGTTCGCAGAGAACACCCTAATAATCGATTCTTCACCACAGATCAAATGGGGGAATTAGGATAATCGATCATTCACGCCTCGCCACTGCCTCGGAGCTTGAGGAGCTTGCAGGACAAGGCCCATAGTGCAGTTTTTGCTATTTCGAGAAGTACGTTTTAGAGTTTCAAAATTGCATGGAGCCTCATGCCGGAAAGAAAGTCAACTCACGGAAGTTTAAACTCACTTTTCTAATGCTTGAAAATTGGAATTCAGGATCGATCTTTTTACAGAATATATTTTAAGACTTGCTGTGGTCAAAATCGTTAATACCTTAAATTGTTCAAAAGCTGGACTTATGCGCCTTGTCTTCCAAGCACCTCAATTGGACTGCATTTTGCAATTAGGAACTATAAATTCCGGTCCGGTTTAAAAACTGCGCATATGCACATAAGTGTTTTTTCAGATGAGCCAGAATTTATCGTTCCAAATTGCAAAATGCAGTCCAATTTATCTGTCTATTTGTGCTATCTGAGAGTGAAATAATTTCTAAATCTTAAGGAATTCCCGAACAGATCGAACTGGAGTGGAGAAAACGACCCACTTTTGAAAACTTGGTCATTGAAATCCCGGATCCGATCTCTATCAAACAAATCAATGGAGGATAAAAATAAAACCTAGAAATATGAGCCGGATCAGCAAATTACGAATAATAAAACTCTAGGTATCTTACTCCCCGTGCTGATGAATGATGACAGGTCTGAGTCCAGCTGCGAATATTACACGTGTTTCAAGTGCAGAATAAAAAATCGTAAATAAATAAAGCAGGCAAGATAGGAATGAAATAGTCTCTAACTCACATCATTAATTGTAATGAATACTTGGCACGAAACTACATGCATTTTTAAATATAGGCTACGATCAGTGGCGAGACGTGAATGATCGATTATCGATATTTCCCCATTTGAACTGTGGTGAAGAATCGATTATTGGGGTGTTCGCTGCGAACACCCTAATAATCGATCCTTTTCCATAGGTTTAAATGGCAGATCAATCGATATATCGCAAAGCACGCCACACCACTGGCTACGATTATGAATGGGAATAGTAACGGTCAGGGCAATCGTGAACCATACGCTTACCTATCATATCTTGAAACGAAAAATATCATCTCTCTATTTCTCTCAGAATTACGAATTTTTCCAAGAGTCTACTTCTGCACATTTGCATCTACAAAACACGTGTCTGGTTTAGTTTTTTTTTACCTTCATCCACCACGAGCGTTTTATTGCTTTTTCTGTGCTTCTCAGTGTTTTTTTGCTCAAAATATATTTCCGAGGCAGGCTTGACTTTTACTATTTGTATCATTATTGTCTTTAAATCAAGGACGAGAACCATTCGTATCAGCCGTTCTCAAGCAAGTTCCATGAGACGTTGACTTTTTGGCATTGTGCTCTTAAAGTTGAAGGTCTCGTTAATACCTCATGGTGTTTTCAATAGTTTCATTTGTAAAAATAGGAAAATTAATATGCAAAGAATTCAGTGAAATCATTTATTTCTTCCTGCTTCCTCAACAGAAGCTCACGTCGGCAATTTGTTGATTTCGTTCAATTAAAATGTTGTACGTTTAGCTCCTTTTATCTTTATATTTCTGGATTTATACTTCAATAACCATGAAATTAACTTAACTCTATCAATTCAAATGATTCATGATGATTCAAACTTTCATTTAGTACAGTTTACATAATACGTCCTTTGCTTTCGATGGGAAGTATCAAGTATGCAACAATAATCAACATCAAAGAGAATTATTTGTTATTGAAGAAGCCTCCCCCATACTAATCGAGACTTGGATTGGTTTTTAATATACTTTATTTTCTTCTCTTTTTTATATTTTTAAATCAATTTTTGCGTCCTGATTCCGAACAAGTTCTTCATATGCGTAAGGTTGAAGTATTTTTTTACATTGACCGATCGTTTGATACGTTCACAGCTCTCTGCTCAGCGGTGCATTCAGAATTATCCTTAAGACTGTGACGTCATTGTCTGATTCATATCTAGAGCGGACACAAACATTTTCCTTCCGAGAGTGTAATTAATCCATGCCCGAATGATTCAAATTCAATCATTTAAGACATTTTTTCCCCCTGTTTTTTTAGAAATGCATCGAGCACGTTTAATTCATGTAAAAAATCCAGCCAAAGATTTTATTTATGGCCAATGTTGTCGTATACATTTTAGTTGTCGCAAAGTTTTAGTCGAGATGGGAAGAAAAATCATGAGCGTAAATAATGAAACCCATTGCGCCCCACTTTGATTCGAGCGAGACTAACGAAACTAATCTGTTCTTTTGGAATGTTTTAATAAAAACTACTCACTTGAATTTTTAATATGTAGCTTTTTTTAGATTTTCGGTCGTATCTAAAAAATCTTAAAATCTCGTAAATGCTCACACGCTGAAAGAATCGTCATGTATTGAAAAAATTGAAGATGCATATATGCAGCCTAAAAATTTCTCTTAAGAATTACACATTATCTAGTTTGTTTGTTTAATGAAAGACGTGGAATTTTCATTCATTAAACCATGTAAGTGAAGTAAATGAACCCAAGAATTTCTCAAAAAATAGAGTTGAGTTTGCTTTATTTCTTGGAGTTTACAGCTGGAATACGTTTTCTTCTTCTTCTTTTTAGCTTATTCTCCTTATTTTAGGGTTTGCTTTATGACTTCTCAACAGAATTCAATCCAAGAAAAATTATTAGAACCCACCCACGCATATTCCACTGTCAAAATATTTGATGCAAGCAGCAGTTTTTTATTTTCTCAAAGTAATTTTTACTTTATGCATACTTTGTACTAGGAACTTTAATTTCAGGCATATGGTTTGAC
Organism: Bemisia tabaci; assembly: GCF_001854935.1. NCBI lineage: Eukaryota > Metazoa > Arthropoda > Insecta > Hemiptera > Aleyrodidae > Bemisia > Bemisia tabaci. The sequence continues at coordinate 1,703,434 of NW_017547299.1, read as the reverse complement.
TTGAGATTTTCCGCGTTATTTCCCTTTTTTTCCTTATCACTTCACACCAACGGAAATGAAAGCAACGGTGTGAGACAGTATTCCACTAACGGGCCTGACTGTGCTCAATTGCTCATCGTACCTCGCTGTTGTTCATCCTTCACACTTTTCTTCAAATGGCACGGAAGAAGATCCGCCAATATCCGCATTGTTGCTGCATTATGCCAATTGAGACACAGGTAACGACGCACGTCGTTGTCTGTGTCTGAAGTAGTAAATTTTCTACTTCACGACTGTCAAAAGAAGCAGCAACGACACCAAAAAGAATGGAATGCTATTTTGGCACCTAGGATGTCAAAAATGTGGCTGGTTATCCTAAGATGCTACCTTGATTGCCCACGCAGTTGAATATGCACTCATAGAATGTAAAGTTAACTGCAAGGGCAGTAAAGGCAGCATTTTGGGATCACCATACACATTTTTGACATCCTAGGTGCTAAAACAGCATACTATTTTTTCAGTGGACCAAAAAAACCCTTATATTTCAAAAAGACAACGCTCATAAAAACCGCTAAAATGGTCGTATTAGGAAACCCTTTATGGGTATTTTTTAAATAAAATTTACAAACGGTAAAATTTAAGTTCAAAGCGTGTTCAAAAAAACTCTTAAATATTTCAACCGTAGTTTTTCAACACTAAAGATGAAAAACTACAATGATGTTTTAAGAGTCAAAACTTCTCCCCTCAAATTTCTTCTCTTGTAAATTTAAGTTTGAAAAATAGCCAAAATGGGTTCCTACCAACATGTTGAGTTTTTTAAAGAGTTTTTGAAAAGTATTTTAAAAGATCACTGTCACAAGGACCATATAGTCATGAAAAAGCAGATGATGTCATTTGAAGATGGACATGAATCCCTTCTAGAGAGTCAAAACTTCGGGGTATCCTTCAATTCTTGAGTGTTGATTTGAGTGTCAATTCAGACATACCGATATGTCGATCAGAGAAACGGATAAAGGAACAAGATCGGGAGAAACTAATAATTAGGGTCGGATCAGAGTCTATTAAGGAAATAGTCTCACGCAAACTGAAATGTCAAGATCACGTCGCAAACAAGTTTTGTCGACTAAAACAAAATAGAAAAACTTATCAAGTAAAAAAAAAGTAAGCTAGGACAATGAAGGCCATAACTTGCATGAAGAAAAGTAAATAAAAACAAACAAAAAAACTTCAGCTCCTTAGAACTTTGTGCAAGCAACAGAGAGACCGAAGAATCATATGTTTAACCGCATTGATAAATATGTGCGTTTATTTATAAACTTACGGAATAGAAGGTCTGCGCTCAGACCATTTTCCAGATTTTGTAAAGAAGAACCTAAAAGGTAAAAAATTATATTTTGGCTTGTAGCCTGCCAGCAAAAAATTTTTTTTAGATAATATTCTGAGATAGAAAATAAAATACTGACATTAAATATCGTGCAAGTAATGCTTCGAAACTGACTTTGCGTCAATAAGTGATGTGTATTTTAATTTTACACAAGAAATTTCACGTAACATGTTCACATATAGAACTCTCCTATTTATCAAGTGTTTAACAAGCGTATACACTTACACGTACGTATGGTGGTCTCGCCAGATGCGGTTTTAAGATAATTTCTGAGGAACTAGTTTGCAGTGGACAAAAATTGAGGTGTCTTTAAATTTGTAATAACTTAAATTCCGAAATGACTCTACAGCTCCAATTCCGGTCGCCAATTTAAAAGAATGACAAAGCAAATAGAATCTCTAAATCCTGGGTCAACGATTAAAATAACAGGGTTACCGTCAGGTGATTCAACACGTTCAGTACGAGCGTTGACAAAAATATTCGCAAATCCTGAACTCTCAATCGGTGTAACTGGAAAAGTAGAATATATCATTGAAAAATAGCAACCACGCCGGTAACATGAGTCTAAGCTGGCGCAATTTAGAGCGGACTCACGAACAAAGACCCTACGGTCAAGACAATAGGCAGGATTACTCGGAGTTCTTACAAAAAATAGCGGCTGCGATATGAGAGATGTTAGGTTAAAGTGCAAGCCACAGAACAAAGTTGTCAGATATCGATGGAATTCCATCGTCTCCACTCTATTACACCGTGAACTTTGATCAAAGCTGCTCGGTTTGTCATCAAGGCTAGAGATTGATGCCGACTTACGAACAATAAAGTATCGTCACACGCACTCTTACTCTAGTAACGGTGTGATTGTGCATCGCAGCTTATCTATGTAGTGTAAAGTGGGTATTGCACACATATTTGAAAATCTTCAAGCGCGAGCAATGAAGCTATTGATCATACGCATACCAACGGGCTGCAATCTCGATCGATAACTTGTGAGGCAACCTTGATCGATAAATTATCGAGTGACCTTAATCAATAAATTTCATCGCAAGATAGTGCCTTATCGATCAATGTCATTCGAGGGTGGTGTAAGTATCAAGTTTCAATTTTCCCACCGGAGACTTCAACGCAGGATAAGAAAGTAGAGCAGATGCCACTGACTTGTTTTATGCACCAGACTCATTTAGTTTATTAGCGTTTTACAACTACGTTTAACTTACAGTTTTAATTTTGAAAACAAATTAACTACTTTTTTTTATGCAAATTCCGAATTCCAGAAGGCGGCTGGATCTCTTTAGTTCCGCTCATGGAGGCGAAAATCTTGCATTTCATGAGAGTATCATCATACGGTTTCGTTCTCAACGCAGTCAGCTCAAAATAAAGCCCTTCTGTCCTTTTAAAGGACATCATAATTTAACCTTGACAGCTCGCGTCGTAAAATCCATTAAACGAGACTGACATTATTTCTTAATACCTCACCTTAAATGTAAAATGATACACTCTGTTTTTTCCGATCCGAAAAAAATGTATCGAATTAAAAGAATACAATTTAGAGCTTCTCCAAAAATGGTCGAGAATACGGTACATGATACATACAAATCTTCAAATCAAAGTGTGCAATCTGCAAACACGATGCATTCAACTTATAAATATTCAAGTATATGGATTAGCCCGTTCGGAGGGGGGGAAGAGTCAGACAAAAGTGTGACGAAACACCGGAGCTTGGCGATAAGTACTTGGCCTTCTCAGTGAGAACTACGAGATGGGACCTTCAGTTTTCTCCTGGATCTCCGGTTTCGCCAGCCTATCTACATAACATCATATTTATGCTTTATAGCTCGAAAACTTACGCAAATTCTAATACGTTATCCCGCTTTTCAAATCACGTTCGAGCCCATTGAAATGGCAGTCGGCGCTGTACCGTTTCAACACCTTATCTAGATTTTATTAGTTGTCTTTATTGTCCGCTGGGCTCTCGTCACCTCGCAGGAACACGAGTATTTTGCGGAGATAACGAATTAAAAAAGGAGACCCTCCAACAATGGTAACCTGGGTCCTGCATTTTAACGCCCGACAGATTCCATCCTTGCGGTTTTTTATTGCCCTGCGTTTCGTTGCAGAAAAAGGAATCTTTATTTTGCAGTCGTGTAACACGACATAACACCGTTGCCTACTTTCCTCGCTAATATTGCGTTTTAACGTGAATTGAGGGGCTCGCAGGATAAGGCGCGTAAGTGCAGTTTTTGTTATTTCGAGAAACACGTGTTTGAAGTTTCGAAATTACATGGATCCTTAACGCAAAAAGAAAGTTCAAAATGAGTTTTTTATGCTTAAAAATTAGAATTTGGGAGCAAATTTCTTGCAGAGCATGCATTAAGACTAGTTTTAATGATAATCATTCATATTCCAATTTTTTAAAAAATCGCACTTATATGCGCCTTGTCCTCAAAGTCCCTCACTTATCATAATGATCTTATCATATTTTTTGGCTGCTTTAATGTGAGTAAAAAAAGTTTGATAGGATGTTTGATAGATATGGATGATTCTTAATAATGACTACAGATAGACCATAAGTTGAGGGCATGGTTTAAATTAAATAAGAAAATAAGCTTCCCTTTTAATTCATTCTGATGTTAACGTAAAAAGAAGGCAAAATCCAGAAACTTAGGCTCTATTGCTTTTGATAATCGGATATTTCGGTATAAATTCAGCATTCAGAATTACAGCATTTTTCATGCTCTTAGCGTCATAAGAACGAAAGACGAGCACACTACGATGGGAAACCTGAAGGAGTTAGAGAAGGATCTATAGTAATACGAGGATTATTATTTGGTCCGTTCCGACGAAAGTTCTCTCTCATTAAAAATGCAGACCGCTTATTATCTCTCAACATGCATGAACAAATTGCGTACTAATCTTCGTGAAGACAGATGAATTGGGCAAGAAATCTCTCCAATCGTGAACTCATCGAATCATCAGGAGTCTTGCTAATCGTGTAACTTTTCAGTCATACACGCCCTCGTCGAGACAAATCTTGCGTGCAGAATCCACCCAGCATACTTGACCCTATGAGTAATCAACGTAAAAAGCTGATCCCGTAGCATTAGAGACTTGCATGCTACAATTCCATTAAATAGTCTATAATCTTATTACTGGACATTTCAGTGTCAAAGGTTTCGAAATGCATGATATCATCATGCATTGTTCTCACAGTGTTGACTCAAATTCTTGTGAAGTCTTAAGAACTTCTCAACTTATTTAATTTGAATGATAAGGGATGTTCCGATAGAAGATGAAGAGAAAGTCACATCAGAAGGCAGTGAAATCAAAATAATTCTTAAACGGCAAAGGTATTTAGACGAATCATCGGACATTGTAAGCAGTTAAACGAATGTCACAGACAACATAGGAGCTTTTTTTATAATAGCATTACTGTGTTGCACGACAAACACAACTCAGAACTAATTTAAAAAAAGATCACCAAAAAAGCTGACAACGAATGCCCCCGTAAGCTGTCGCTTAATGTAATTCTCCTTTTATCCCTCTTCCATAATATGTACGTTTTCTTTACCAGATCATTCACTTAGCTCGGTTTAAGCGTAAGTTTTCTTTGATTTAAAGGTTCTGGGATTTTGTAATCAAAGATAAGCATGCGAAAAAAATTAATTTTTATTAGATAAACGTGATTTATACGACTTAAAAAATGTCTCAAATTTCACCAACTTGTATTTCAAGTGAATGATTGAAAATTTATGACAGTCGTAAGTAGATTTCAATTTTCAACTTTCTTGAAAATTTCAAATCAATGAATATAAAAACAGATAAGAACAGTGGCTTCCAAAATGTTCAGGTTTAAAATAGTGATCTTTCTTTATTTTTAAAAAACCACTCTAAGTTAATTTTTCCAAAGTCGTAAATGACCTCCGAAGCCAAGACACCTCGTAAAAATAAACCCATTTTACTACTTCCACTACTACTCATAAGTTACATCCTTTTTTATAACATGGGACCTTTTCTGTAACAACCAAGACCACTTGATTTTACAACTTCTAAATTGGACGGCGCGGCTACCCTCAGACACTACTACTCACAAGTACCATCCTTTTTGATAACATGGGGCCTTTTCTGTAACAATCAAGACCATTTGATTTTGCAACTTGTAAATTGGACGGTTGCCACCCTCAGACAGCTCTTGGTCCCGGATTGCTCCTGGATTTCGGCACATGGGCGGGAGAAGAGAGGCACGAAACTGTGCCTTTACGTCGAGTCTCCTCCTTGAAGTGCCTCTCGTTTGCGTCGGTAGCAAAATGGGGATCTTTATTATACTAATCACGCGTAATCACATGTTCTCAAGTGCGCGTTACGGTACCGTGCGGCACGGCGCGGCGCAGCGTGGCGGGCGCGGGTGTGAGAGGACCCGTGACGCTGCGCGACGTCCAGTCTCACGGAAGCGAAACAGCAACTAACGCTGCGTGAATTGGTTCGAATATTCCAATCACGGGTGCCAGATTGCAATGCCCACAGAAGTTACTCAAACCTATGCTGCCGTGCTACTTTGAAAATTTATAAGATAAAATGTTTATATATTATAGTTAAGTTATACTTATAGATTAATTAAGCTTTAAAAGACATCTATGTATGTCTATTAGCGACCTTTGTACAAGTTTAATTCGTGCAAATAAAAAAAAAAAAAAAAAAAAAAAAAAAAAAAAAAAAAAAAAAAAATGCTCCCGTGCTAAGGAAAAACGCCGTACGAACATTCGAGAGTTACCAAATTTCCTTCGATAAAATGTTTAATTTTGAGGACAGTTATGGATATTATTCCTTGAAATTTGCAGGAACGTTAAATGAAATTGCGAACAAAATTACCTGAAAAATTGGGAGGAGAATACTCATACGTTTACTAGGAAATTCGCGTTTTATAAAAGGAAATTTGGCAACGCCTGAAGGCTCATACGGCGTCCTTCCTTAGCACAGCAGTATGCCAATTTCCTTCGTTGGATATTACGGATCCACTTTTACCAGAGAAAACGCTCTTATATCCAAGAGACTTTGCACTGCTATCTTCCTTTTAGTGTAAAAGTAAGTATTGGGGGTCAACGCTCAGATTTGCTTAATCATAAATGCTCCGGGCCGATTATTGAATTTGATAGACAAAGGTATAGACAAAGAATACAAAGAGGATATGGAGGAATCCTATTCGTGGAAGCGGGTTGTTGTAATAGACAAAGGAGGCAGATGATAGACTAACCAACGGCAACCCACGAAAGACCCCATAGTCCATCATTTTCTCCCTTAGCCTGTTGGAACCACCCATTTCAACCCATAGGATTCAGTGCCGGATTTACCTACTCGCCGCCCTTGGGCCGCCTGTATTTTGCCGCCCCCTTCTCATTCGTTTTGAAGAATCAATGAAAACCATCAAGTGAACGTGCCGGGGGGGGGGGGGTGCATAAGACGCGTTTAATCGTGTTGGACACATTCTTTGCGAAGGGCCTGTCAACATTACCAGCAAAAGTTCAGGAGCTTTGCGCGAAAGTTAAGTTGCGTAAACCTACCTCTGCGTGGACAATGCCTTCCTTTTATTCCTTTTATAAGAAATGAACGAAACAATTATGAAAGAACAAACATGAATGTGGTTTGATAATTTTAACTTCCGCCGCCGCGCAGCGCTGACTGCAATGTGTTTGGCGCAATGCGTGAAGTATTCATGCAGTCTTGTAGGCGCTTTGCGTTCCACGCCGCGACGCCGACTGCTGCTGACCGCACTGTGTTTGACGCAATGCGTGAAGTATGCGTGCAGTCTGGTAGGCTCTAATATATGTTACATGCCGACGCTAAGGGCTTCTCCTTTTTATCTCAAGTCCTCGTCATCATCGCTCTCTGCGCTGGGCCGTTCCAGGCCAAATTGCGTGTTTGGCTCCTCTCTTAACTTGACTAATTAAAGGTGCTGCCTTTCGTATCACCGAAAGACGACAAAATTAGAAACTACTATATTCTCAGGAAATGAGAGATTTTCCACCTAGTAGGTATAATGACTGTAGCTCCCTAATAATTTTTCATGAGGAAGTGTTGAGTCTTTGAAAGTAAAAGTTTCCACCTATCGCTAAGCATAAGAGGTCAGTAGAGGGTCTCTTGCCTCTGCCTAAGAGCTCCATGAGCTATCCTGAAAATGACCCACATGCCCATACTTTTCCTATGTAGGCACTCCACTTCAAACTATTCAAGAGTGAAAATTGAAGTGANGGGGGGGGGGGGGGGGGGGGGAGGAACTTATCATCGATCATCATTGGGCGAAAATTATGATTTCACCATTGTCACCGATAGGATAGGTCCAATATTTACACTCGGCAACCAAGGATCATTTCGTGTAGGTTGTCACTCCTTCACTAAACATCCGTCCACTTACAAATCGGTGCGGTGGCCGATGTACTTTCCTTGCTCGCTCTGTAATTTTACACCGCAGCGCAGTGTGAGCAGTAATTAACGCGTGAGTGGTCCCCGCAACGCAGTCGTTCGAAGTTCGATACATCGACCAAATTATACGGTTACAAGCGTAAAAAGCCTCAATTTCTTTACCCCCTCCTCTCCCACGATATGAACAAGAATATGAAGAGATATTGCTTTTTTATCCCTACGTCAGATATTCCACGGAAAAATACGGAGCTAGGGCGGTTTTATCCGATGCTACCACGCTCTGCATCTGCAATCGATATCGAGAAACAATCGATTGTATCGAGGCAGAAGCTGTCTATACTTTGTTGCGGTCCATGTCGGGTGCAAGATCCCCTCGTTGTATGATTTATATCGGCCAATCACATACTTCCCGAGCAATCAATGTCACAGTTCTGCCGCGGTTATTATGCAATCCCATTCTGATACGGCTGGAGTACCGGTGGCGCGACCCATCGAAGGAGGTGCAATTCACTATTAAGTGCTACCATTATAACTGTGAAATGAAGACGATTGGCTTCCGTTCCTTCTGAACGTTTTGCGACGGATACCATACATGCTGAATGAAAATGACGATTTTTAAATTTATTCTCAAGTATTTATCTTGTTCGGCTGTACATCTGTTCTGATATATTCTGGTGCTGTTATGAATGAAGAAATAAAAAAATAAAAACTGTATAAAAAAAAAATTGAGACAGTGGTAAACGAAAAATATACAGCGCCGAAATGGGCAATAACAATAATGGAAAAATTAACGACTTCGCATGTCAAATCCAGTTATCGAAAAATATGTGCAAAGTTTATTCATCAGCGATAGATTGAATTAACACGGAAAAAATCATAAAATCAAGGAATACTTAGGCTCGTATCAGACACTGCCTTTCTCTAAAAGAGGAACATTCCTTTGATATTAGAAGACATAATACCTTCCCGTTTAGGGAGGTCTTATTTGACTTTTCAAATCTACGGAATTGAACCCCAATATAGAGCAATTTATAATAAGCTAAACTCAGCATTCACACATAATTTCACTTACGTAAGGGTTGACTTTCGATCACAATAGACTCCTATGATACGATACTTCCGCCTGATGAATTTCTCCGGTCAAAGCCCTCTCATAATCATACTTCGAAGGTCCATCCATCTCGGTCCTTTGAAGCATGCTAAGAGACTCTCACGGACGTCATAACGCAACCGACGTCATTCGCGATATCCGTTGAGCATTGCATTATTTGAATAACTGTTCCTGTACCTTCAAAAGCGCGCGCGGACTGCATCAAAGAATCAGCACGATATTACGTTAATCCGAGTGTGTTTATTCTGCCGAAGGAGGAGGTAAACAGAGTTGAGGACTGTGAAGTTTTTCAAAGCCAGGGTCATTGCATTTTACAGCATTGTGTCATTGACATGCTCATGATTGAGCACTGTGAACCACTTGAGAAATTCTCTTCCGGGTTCTTGATCATCCTCCTCCAACACGGAGTTGCAGTTCCGACGGCGTTGCCATCTCAGGACTACCGTTTTCCGCGGAGAAATAATGGATCGGTTGTGCGTAGCAGGGAATCGTAATTTTATTGCTGAATAATGATTTGCTATTGTTAAAATCTGTGTCTGAAGACACGTAATCCATCTATGGACACTCAGGTTTATGATACAACATGGTCGCTGTATTGTACTTGTTTACAAAAATATGAATTCATAATTCTATAATTCCTTTAAACATTGTCTTCAAAATTTGTATACTGCACTGGTAAAAAAAACCTCTCTGACCAATGCCGCGGTGCATTGACTTAAGAGTGCAGTTTCTTGTCGCCGGATTGTTGCTTGAAACAAGAGTCTGGACTCTTGTTTCAAGCGGATTTTGCATTGATTCAATTCAAAGTCCGCTTGAAACAAGAGTCCAGACTCTTAAATCCGGCGACAAGAAACTGCACTCTTAACCAAGAGGTTTTTTTTTTTTTTTTTACCAGTGTGGTAATTTCTTTTTTCTATTTCGCCTTATATTTTTAAGCAATACGGATGGATCAAAGTTGGCAGATGTTATTACATGATCCATCGATCACGAAAATTGCTGTTGCCGCGCTATAGAAAAACTTCTTATAATCGTTCAAATCTCTGTCAAATATACATCTGAATATACATAACGCGCGTTGTTTTGGTTTTCGTGGAAGGGAGGGGGGTCATTGCCAACTTTTGACGGTTTTCACCAACCGCACTTGCTGCCAACCTTACTACATCTAAGATAATTTTTCTCAAAAATTGCACACGATTAACCTTAAAAATATGTAAAGAAGTCGCAATAGTGCATTTGGGTAAATTTCTCGTTACGATAAGCAAAGAAAACTACATTTTGAGTCATTTTGCATTACATTAATTTATGGCGTCCGGCATTTTTGGGTCCTAAGGGCTCCATTCAGCCTAAGATGGCTGAGCCAATCAGAGGTGGTAACACCAGTGGCCATACTCTCTCAATATAGGTACTCTAGCTCGAGGCTCATGCGACGTTCTTCCTTTTCACGACAGTCGGCAGTGCACAACTTGTCATAATGGAGTCATGAAATGCAACTGGGTAGATCCTAATGAGAGGTCTTCATTGATGAAACCCAGCGGACGAGCGGTAGATGGGCACACGGCGACATCAGTTAAACGTCCCGTTGCGTTGGAGCGGCGAGAATGGCGAGTTCTGAATTTTTCCCGCGGCGCAAAGGCCCGCAACGACCTTGCTGCATTTAGCGCCGACCTACACGCCTCCGGTATGCGCTAACTTCACTTCTCGCTCAAGCTCGCAAACTTTCTAGCGTACGTGTGGCAGCAATTGATCATCACCGTGCGAAACGCTGATTTTCCTTGCGATAGGGAAAAGAGTCGGATTACTATCGCTTCAGGAGAACTGGAAACCTATATATCAGTGCATCCATTATCGTGCATAGTGCATGGCTCATTTGATTTTCAGGTCAATTTTAAATAGAAATGATCCACTGACTTGTGGCTCAACTTTTAATGAGTCCCTGATCATTATGTTTATATATCCTTGTTTCATAATTTCTTACTCAGAATTCATTTGATTAAGTTGCGGCTCCATAGAACCGAAATTTTGGTTCTGGAATCGGAACCGAAATAAGACTCAAAATTGGAACCGGAACCGAAATATTGACACGGATAGAACCGGATCCGGTTTCAAAATTCATTTCGGTTCCCACCCCACCAGGGAGGAACCTTCCTAACACCTTCCACCATTTTCCTAACCACTGAGGAAAAGGTGTATAAGTCTTTTCCAAAAAGTTTCTGCCTGAAGGGTGCCTGTTTTTCATGTAAATTAATCGTTCTACGACGATATAAATTTTCACTTTTTTTGCCGAGGTTTGTTCAAGGAATCTACATACTGGGCAGGTTTGTATGATTTGTGCGATACGGGGTCACGATTTGACACAGGGAAAATAAAACTAACCCCAAAAAAAATTAACCAATCAGCTTGAGTTGCCTCGTGATGTTTTACTTCCCATATTAACACACAGTTTTGGTTACTCTTTCTTACTGTGTAGATGAATGAGCTGTCCCTAAATTATTTCTTAAATAAAACCTATAGAGCGACTCTTGGAGTGCACATAGCTAACTCTGGAAGTCGGGCCGCGTAGCGGCCAGGGGGCCTACTCCCCAGTTGGATAGCATTTTGCAATTCGGAACTATAGGCAGAACGGTAGGTTTTCAGGAGAGCAACTTTTGCAAAAACCATTGGCGTTTTTCATCAAAACGATCAATGTTGCGGTTTGATGGTTCATTTTATAGCTATGGAGTTCCTTTAACACCCTGTGTTGACAGATTCGTCAAAAACATCACACTGTTGCCAATAATTACAAAAAAAGGCTATAGTTCCTTATTGCAAAATGAAGAATCCGGGGAAGCTCATTTTGCAATTAGGAACTATAGATTGTTTTAGCACTGACTGCATAGGGGAGACGACCCTGGTGTCACTATTACAAACTGGAGGGTTAACCCCAACGGAGAAAACACCCCTTCCTTCCATCATACGAGGAAGGGGGGAGGTGCATTGTCCCTGCGGAAAGATATTCTACAAAAAACAGGGTGTGCCAAAAATATGGATACCTACCGACTTGCTAATATTTCGAGAATGGTGGCAAATATTAACATGCAATTTGGACGGGAGGGTTTATAGATTTGATTGACATGAATCGATCAAAAAATGAAAGCATGAATCGATCGACACCGACTCGATCGACAAATTATTGAAAAACCGGTGTTATGATTCCGACATGACCGACATGAATCGATCGAAAAGTTAGAACATGAACCGATTGACGTGATTTGATCGGCACTGATTCGATTGACGACCGTGAATCGATCAAAAACCAGCGAATCGATCCGCAAATCCGTGAATCGATTGACAACCCCGTGATTCGTTCGAAAAATCCGTGAATTGATCGATAAACCCTTGAATAGGTCAACAAACCCGTGAATCGTGAAATTTTGAAAATTCGAAAATCCAAGATTAAGGATGTGGCCTATAATGCTATCTCGGCTCCTGTTCGATCGATCATGCTGATTTTCGGGGTCAGGGGGTATTTATGGACGGGAAACTCGAATTTCTGGTCAAATTTTGAAAATTCAAAAATCCAAGATGGCGGATGTGGCCTAAAATGATATCTCGGCTCCTGTTCGATGGATCTTGCTGATTTTTGGTGTCCGGGGTATTTTTGGACGGGAAACTCGAATTTCTGGTCAAATTTTGAAAATTTAAAAATCCAAGATGGCGGATGTGGCCGAAAATGACCTTACTTGAGTAAGTATCCCTTGGGGGATCTTTCATTCCTCGGACACACGTTTAAAGGGGAGCTCAGAAGACGCAACCTCAAACTTGTTTTTCGTGGATTGAAATGCGAAAAATATCGGAGAAAATTATTGTGGCTTATGCGTAGTAAATACTTAAAAAAACGCAAAAATCACTGAAAAAGCTCAATGTCAAAATTTGAAAAATTTCAATTTTTCGAAACTCGGCTAGGAATTTGAGTTGCCCGGCCAAAAATACCCCATATACAACCAAGATTCACCACGATAGGTCGAGCAGCCTGAGATAGCAATTTAGGCCACATCCGCCATCTTGGATTTCTGAATTTTCAAAATTTGACCAGAAATTCGAGTTTCCCGTCGAAAAATACCCCCGGTACCAAAAATCAGCAAGATCGGTCGAACAGGAGCCGAGAATGCCGAGAAAGCATTATGCCGTCCTGTCTGTAGTTCCGAATTGCAAAATGGGAAATCCGAGTTTCGCATTACGCAATAGGGAACCATAGTATAGGTCCCAATTGCAAAATGAACTTCGCGTGATCCTGCGACGGCAAATTTTTGCGGGGTCGCTGAAGCGGGATAAAAATTGTTTTTGAGGATTTTCTTTTTCTCAATAGTAAGTAAATACCCTCCTGATACGGAATTCATCATAAAAAAAAAATCGAAAATTTGACCCTAGTTCCTTATTGCATAAAGCTGTCCAGTTATTCTTTTTGTTTATATTCGACCTATTTTGTGATGTGTATAATCTGGCACTCCTCGAAGGGGTTATTTATGTAAGGCTGGATGCCAAATTACATCACAACATCTTCCCGTGTTCAAGGTCTGAGTATGAAATCAAGCATTTTGAGGAGGGCGTGCTTTCTAATTTTCAGAGAAATGGGATGGTAAATTACTAAACAAAAACGACTTTTGAAAACGAGAAAAGTTATGGCCCAGTAATCTAGGTTTTTATACCTATCCCACCTGCATTCTGAGAGTCGAAAGTTTTTTCATCATAATTCCACTGTTTTAAAAACGCAGAGCCATAAAGTATAATCCAGGATGGGACCGGGATAAAAATGTTACACAACGCTTATAGTTGCATCAACACGAGGTAAAGGGGCAGTTTTACAAGCGAGCAAATGAGGAAAAACCCGCTTTGTTTGTGCGTACGTAATCGAATACTCTTTTATGGGGAGGTAAAATCATATTACAACGAGCGCATAAACCAACATTTAATAGCAAGTCTTTCACCCGCAGGATTGAAAATTTATTAAAAAGTAAACAAGATAGGAATTATCAGATCATCAAATATGATATACGAAATCGACTATCTCCGGCCGGAGGTGTAGCTTTTAAAAGGGATACTAACTTACAGAATGGAGGCTGTGAGCACGTTTACGTAACGGATTACACTTCCATTGTTGATATTTTTGGTTAATTATTCGTGGCTCCAAATGAGACACACAAATCAGCGGTGTGCCTCGGAACTCTAACCTCTTTAGTGGGCACGGAGGGACGTTACTTCGGCCTGGACCCGAGCTATAAATCTATCGCAGCTAAGTAGAGAGGCGTTGAACTGAATCTATAATTTATGACCGCGGGGACGTAATTGAATCGTAACGCGTTTCGAGGAGCCAACCATGTGCTCTAAGAGGTACTTTGTGTATACCCATTGATACCCCGTACTTTCGTGAACTGTCACCAGCTATCGCTTTTCATCATAAAAATTTTGAATATAGGTGGTTCTTTTTCGTATACATTTTCATTGTGTGAGATCCCTCACTGCTCTTCTAATGCCACGGATATCAAAGAAAAATCCACTTCGCTTTAAGGAAGAAATAGTATCGAACAAAACTACGAAAGTAAACCTGGTACTCCCTGCCTCCTTCCGTCTAATAGCATATCATATGCAGTTTAAGTCAATTTTGTCATGAGTAATTACCAAATGTAAGCGCCCTTTATTCTTCTTTCCTTCGTTCCTTCTTTCTTCCCTTTTTCTTTCTCCTTTTTTTGGGCGAACGGGGGGGAGAGGGGGTACGCTCTCTACCCCCATTCTGGATACGCCTATATAATTCTCCTCTCACAAGGTTGAATAATTAACTTAAAATGCAGATAAAACATGCATGTTTTCTCCATTGCAAAAGGGATTTACAAGCTTACGAACAAACTTTATGAGCTTAGAATAGTTCCTGTCATGCGATGAGTAAAGCCAAACAACTGATAAAGCCTCGTGCTGAAGTCTTGTGTTTTTTATAATTATTTATTGTTACTGTTACCATAAACTTGGTTGGGGCACCTGTCTAGCATAACTTGCCAAAAATGTTTTCTGGATAAAGCTTCCGAAAAAGACAAAACACACGGCTTTAGATAAGCCCATGGAGAATTAAATTAACGTTCATTTATGAGGCATTAAAACTATTGGGACAACGAAACAGTTTAGAAGATTCCAAATACTTGATCATCTCTATGCATGTTCTCGAAGTGACTGTTATGAATTGAAAAGGGGCGTGTGAGAAGTCACCAAATCCTCACAACTCATACCCCCAGTTTATCACCGTGTCGCAAGACCCCCGCTCTTCGCCGGCCGGTGCGTAACCACGATTACCACCGACTGATTATCAGGTGATAACGGCTAATAGACGCTATAATTCACAATTAGTCGGCGTTATCAAGCGAGGTCGCGGCGGGCCGGGACCGTCGGTGGCGAAAAGGTCAGGAGTTGAGAGCGCGTGTCTAGCCGCGGTTCAAAGAGCGCGCATGCTCGGAATTAAGTCGTTGGATTTACGATAAAAATTGTCAAACGCCCGAGCGGGCTTGATTTAAAGAGGCGAAGTGCTCCGGCTAGAAAGTATTTGAACGTGAGTAATGTCGGTTATACAATATCTGTATCAGGGTTCAGCTTCTGTGTCGGTCATGTGCACTGTGTGTTTACGCTTGCTAGCATTTCCGCCCTCTACTTTGACATGGAGGTTAATAGCTCCATTCAGCCGATGCCCTTATTGTCCGTTTTGTTGAGCGTTTTCAGCCGCGAATTTATATCCAGCTGAAATGGCAGGGGAAAAAATATCGAATATTTGCAATCGGTCACGCTTCCGGGTTGGACCTCGTGACAATAAGTCGTAAAATACTTGACCTATCGAACATGCCGCAAATTTCTGGTGAGTAATGACATTTTTGCAGCAATGTCTGTTGAACATTCGCTTCTACCGCAAAGGTGGATCAAAATGAATGAAGTTTTAGGCGAGGCGACTTTATCGGAATCCACGCGATTTGATTGGCCGGCTTTCGAAAAGTCGCTCGTAATGGACCACTAGACAAGACGTCATTCTGTCATATCGTGGAGGTATTCTCATCCTCCGCGATTGAGCCGGTCAATTTGAAAAGGTCGTAAGTACCAAAAAATCTTGAGCTCTGATCAAGACCGTCGACGCACATGAGTTCTTTACGCTTAGGCTCTTCTGAAATTAAATAGTCAAACTATTTTGAAGGAGCCGGAAGAAAGTGCCGATCTCAGATTCGTACCGTAAAAATGAATGTAATGCTGCTGTACGAAAAAAGAACGTCGAATTCATATTCCAACATTGCCAAATTCCTTCTAATATATCTAATAATCTTCTATCAAATCTTTCTAATATCCATTTTTTTTAAAAGAGGCGATTTTAATTTTTTACAGAATCTTACTCGAAATAAAATCTAGTGCATTTGAAAATTTTGAGAGTAAATGTACATTACTTTCCTTTAAAAACAAAATTCATTACTTATTGGACTCAATTCTAATGCTCGTGCCATTTACCCCCACCCCTCCCCCCAACCCCCTATCACGGTAGGAAAGTAGTTGCAAAGAGAGTTCAACGAATCAAAAGCTTCTTTTGAATACTGCTTCCTCATTTCAAACTGACAAACGGACATCATTAATTTCAAAAAAGCCTGCGCTCCATTTCCGGGACGGTTGAAAAAAGCGCACTCTAAGTCAGACTGCGGCAGTGTTGCCACAGTAGTATGCCTACGTTCACCATTATAGGTACGATAATATCAAATGTATAGAAAAGTGGACGTTTCCCTGCCATTTGGCATTTGCGTTGCGGCGGGCACGGCAAATGATCAGTTGAATGGATTCCGACCCGAAACAAGCAACAAGTCGACTCATTAAGCAACCAATCATCAGCGTTTAACCACGAAATCGATCGGAAGTTGTGACACTAAGAACCGCACGATGCTTCGGTGCCGCGGCAGTGAATAACCGCGCCTATTTAGCGGTAAATCAAATCGAAAGGATATTTATTTTAGAGCACCGTCTAGCTGGTCAGCGAAAGAGTTCGCGTTGGCAAACGGAAAATGCATTTCCCCATCTCGCGTGAATGAATATTGTTGATTATCCAGATATTCAACAATGGAGCTCACTTGACAGCGGCGTGCAACGTATGAATCGAATTTATAAGAAAAGCTCTAATCTATTCAGGAGACTGCGAATGATCGTTTTGACGTCTATTTTTCGCTTTTTTGACTAGTGATCAAAAGCGGCAAGTGGTTATTTTCAACGCAAGGAGAGGAATGAAGAATATATGATGGTGATGAATACGGTCCCACACGGTAAAAAATGTCGCGGCCCAATCCAATGTGTTTTTTTTTTTTTCCAGTGCAGTATCCGCACCTCGAAAATTTCGGCAGCTGGAACCGAGATTTGCGGTCCCGGCTGACGAAATTCGGCAGAAATGCCGAATGCTCGCTGGTCTTCGCCCCAACCGGAACCGCAAATCTCGGCTTCAGCTGCTGAAATTTTCGGGGTGCGGATACTGCGGCAAAAGTTTTTACCGTACCTTTACAACGATATCGGTATAGTGAACTGATAATTTAAATATCACAAAAAAGAATCCGAATCAAAGTGTTTTTTCGATTGAAATTAAGAAGAGAAAAAATTATTGAGGAACAGGCAAGAAAAAATCAGACAAAATCATAAGAGACTGTAATCGTCGAAATAATTATGATTGTCAATGTATTACTGAGTGGGAGTGTATAATATTGAAACGGCTTACGCTACCTGCGGGCCGATTATTTAAATTGATAGACAAAGCCATAGACAAAGAAGACTAAAGAGATATGGAGGGATCCTATTGCTGGAAACGGGTGGTTGCTACGGACAAAGAAGGTAGGTAATGGACTAATATAACCATAATGGCAACCTATGAGGGACCCGATAGTTAGTCCATCATTTTCTCCCTTAGTCTATTGAAACCACCCATTTCAACCAATAGGATAGCTCCATACTCCCTATGTCTTCTTTGTCTATCGCTTTGTCTATCAATTTTCCATAATCGGCCCACTGATGTCTATTGTAATATGGACATCCTCCTCCTCTTTGTGTGTGGTTATTATTGGAGAAAGTAAATGCTTTCATCATCACCTGCATCAGGCTGAAATTTTGATGACGTATTTTTTGTACGTTTTCACGCACGAAAGATAAGGTTCCTATATAAACAACTAAAAATATTTTGACAATCTGGCACTTGATAGTAGAGAACGCCAAAATTCTGACCCGTAGCCGTTAAGACCATCAATCAAACAAAAAGGATCCGAAGAACCTGCCAATTAAGGAGGCCTAATTCCAGTATTCCTATATGAACAGAACCAGAGAAGACACCTGGTGTGTTAACTACCGGTTTTCGGCACCTATACATTTAATTTTTTATATGTGAGCATCAGTTAGGATTTTACTTCAATCGCAAAAAGACTTTGATTCGGGTTCCTTTGTGATATTTACATAATTATCAGCCCACTCATAATTATTTCTGACAGCCCATTTTCTCCATTCCTATCCTTGCGTTTAAGTCTCCAGCCGATACTTCGTGCGCGCAATACAAGGAAGCTCCGTGTTACCTTTACTTTTACTTGTGTGATGTATTTACTAATTTTTTAGCTTTCGTTAATTTTATTTGAGGATTCAGTATTTGGCGAGAATTGCTCATGTTAGGACGTGTCCTTGCAGGCTCACAGTTGTAAAGCCATTTTGCTAGGCCTACTTTCTTACCTACTTTTCAACCTCTTTTAGTTTTCAGATGTCAGTCCTCTGCGTCTCGGATTTCCTATCTCATCATCCGTCTTACTGTCTCTAACGTCTCACTTGTGGCCTCCACTTACCGCAACATAATCTGACACATGATAATGCTGTAGTGCCAAAAAAATTAGCGGCTTTTGGCGTACAAGCACTAAGGTCAAAGGCTCTTTCAAGAGCAAAAGAAAAAAAAATTGATTCAAAACATTTAACATAGAAAATATTCGAAAGGGTTTCCTTCCTCGTAAGGTTTAACAATTTTTAATTGTCTTCTCATCCGAAACCAGTTCTTTCATTTTCAAAAAAAAAAATTATTTAATTTTTTTTATTTCTCCATTATTTTTTTCTTACATTATCAAATAAAGCCGCTTCTTGAAGTTTTCTATTATTCTGGTTGTGAGTGCTGGCGATGAAGTGTATCAGAACTGGGATCAAACAATAAAAATATGAGATGTCACGTAGAGAGGTGTCTGCGGTTCGGCTCGTGAGATGTGGACCACGGTTCCCGCTGCGACCGCCGTGCAAAGGAAGACCGCCTCATAAACCCTCGGACTTTGCCAGATTACCTTCGATGAAACAGGATTTTTCAGGGAAACTCGTGAATATTTCTCTTTTAGTATGCCAGATAATCTTGGTCACAATTTAATCCAAATTATGTGAAAATTCAATGAAATATTTGCAAAACTTTCCTCACTGGAAAAAAAAAACATTGGATCTAGAGTCCAGACTCTTGAAAACATTGACAAGAAAAAATACTCTTGATTCAATCGGATTTTTGCTTAAATCAAAAGGAAATCCGCTCAAATTAAGAGGCTTGCTTCTTGATTTAAGCAAAAATCCGATTGAATCAAAAGTATTTTTTCTTGTCGTTGTTTTTAAGAGTCTGGGCTCTAGATCCAATGTGTTTTGGCGCGTATACGTAGTATACCGCCTTTGCGATCGTTTCGACCCCCCCCTCGATACAATAACCGAGTCCCCTAGTTCCTTACCGAAAAGTGACTACCGCGAACTTCTGAGATTTTCCAAAGCGTGTAAAAAGTTTACTAATCCGTCAATAATAATGATTAAAATTTGTTTCTCATTCTGGGGCTCGCTAGTTTATGTGTAATGAATACCAAGAGTCTACGTTTCTTGGTTTTTT
>NW_017547299.1:1653214-1682988 GCF_001854935.1 Bemisia tabaci | reverse complement strand
TGCACTCACAAAATTGGTTGGTAAATTCAACGAGTGGGTGCATCGACCTGGTATATCAAGTTTCTGCAATTTTTTACGGCAAATCAGTAGATTTTCGGGATGTAGATTGCTTACTTTCAATTCATGAATGAATAAAGCAACGACATGGTTGAACTTCTTTGCATGGAAAGACGTTTAAAATAACAAAATCAAGACGTATTTAATGCAATTGCATTTATATCGAGTCAATTTCTTTTCAATAATATAACGGGATTTTTACTACCGGTGATTTGGGTATTTTAGCCCCAAAATACCTTTAAATCGACTTTATCTTCTAGGAGTTCGACAGAATTTTTCCTTTCTTCGCTTAAATTATTCCGTAGCACTTTTCTTCAAGAATCTGATAAGATTTTGCTTGAGGCAGATCAAAAAACTTAAATTCGATCGAATAGCTTTCTACTTTCACAATACACGGTCTCGTCAAGGTGCGTCTTTGACCTCGCAGTGTTGGATCGTGAATTCTCTTTTTATGCTGTTTGCCTATTTTGAAATCTCTGTAAATGAAAACTAAAGGGGTTGATATGTGCGAGTTAATGACGCGCCTTATCAACACATTGTGTTGGAGTTCACTGCTTGTTTTTCCAGTGCTCACAAATAATTATTTAAATATTGGAAATTTGGCGACGTCTGAATATTCATACGGCGTTTTTCCATAGCACGGGAGCATGGTTGACGAACGGCATTTGGACTCGAGACCGAGGCGTGAGGGCTGCAGTGGCGCAGCGCATAGTCCTCTGACGTAAGGGTGTATCTCAATTTCCTCTTGAGCCTTGTTCTCCGTATAACTGTATCCTTTCCGGGGCTCATGTAGAAATAGGGGTACGCCGTACGTCAGAGAGGCGACGGTATCACGCTCCGCGATAATTTAATTTACGGCGGCCGGAGTCGCCCGGGCATCACTCGTCGCTGCATCACACGATGGCGATGGCGACCGTACTTGATTAATATACCATTTAATCATAATGCAGCGTGTTGCCGTTTGATTCGCACGCGTGGAACTGATAAGTTCATCCAGGTTAATGTACAGTGAAGACAAAAAATTAATGAGGTCCGAATTCTATAACTGCAAGAAGTAGGATAGTAAAATATTGCCAAGTGCACACTATTCCAAGCTATGATCAAAGCCAGACTTACCAAAAATTAGGATCGAGTGTCAGTGTAAGATTGAGGGGCAGGAACGGAACGATGCCCGGGTCCTAGAGTCAAAAGTATAAGATAAAGAAGGAGTTATAAGGGGGTAGAAAGAAAGGACAAAAGAGGAAAAGTACTATGTGTATACTATGAAAACTAAGTCTACTGCAATATACTCTTACGATGAGACCAATGAGTGAGACAACGGTGACGAATAAGAACTTTTCCACAATATTGTAGTTATTTTGTCTCTCAATTAAAAAAAAAAAAAAAACAGTAACATTTATTGAATTACGCACGCATCGCGTATATGTAGGCATGGCATGCATTTTTGCATTGTTCGCTCCCTTTTTTTTCCTGCCTGGAAATCCGTCAATTTTCACAGACAAAATTTGAAGTTTAGAGCTAAATCGGTTGCTTCTATCATATAGGTTCAAATAAGAGCACAACCAGTTGTATTCTCTCCAAAGAGCCCCTGGCGAAAGCTTCTTCATCCACCTGCTTGGGCTGGAAATTTTTCTCCCTTCCTTTCATCAATCAATCTCGTATTAAAACTGATTAGAGTTCATTTTGTAACTTCAACTCTAATATTTGATATTTCTCGCTTTAGTTTTCCGCCGAGTGGTGCGAACCCAGCACTAGCCTACTGTCCTGTCGCTCAAATCTCAAATTCGGATCTCTGCTGTAATCTTATGACTGTGTTAATGGAGAATGCGTTATGGTAGCGTTACGGCTGAATTCAACAGAAAGAAACAAAGTCGCATCAATTTGTTACAGGAAAAAAAAGAGATTTAAAGTTGCCTTTTCTCTTAACAATCGGCGGTAAAAAATGAGCTTGAATCTCCATATTAGGCAAACTAAAAATGATTCGTGAGCTTTGATTTTTTTGGCTAAAGGACTTAATACCCTCTTCTGGCTTAAAATCACTCACAACTTTTATCTAAAAAATGTGACTTGGTTCCTTTCTTCAAAACTGTGCGCATTTTTTCACCGGCTCCATATTTTGACCAATTAGCGGAGGCATTCGGCAACACACGAGCTCGCATCTCCTCAATCACGACTGGTTTTGAAACGCGCGCTCAGTTGTGAGTTGTGAGTGTCGGTGATGAAACGGATTTGCACTCACTCTCGTTGATCCAACATGCAATTTGCATCTACACCGACACCCGGCCCAGGGGTGCGAGGGGCGCGAGGGGGTGACATGACGTCGGCATCGGAACAGCAATCATCCCCACCTGCGCCGCCGCCGTGCAATAGGGTCATGAACTTGGGGGTGGTCGCCGACTTGCTGTGACGTTTGACCTCTCCTGGCCGAGAAAACAAGGCACGGGACCTTGGACGCCTCTCGAATCGGGTCAACTTCCACCGCGTCACGATCCAAAAATGAAAAATGAGCCCAATTAAAAAGCATGATCGAGTGGGAATGTACCGCAAGTGCCTGATTTCTCATCCAATAGTTTTCTTCGGTGTCCGTGATTATAACGAGAACACGAGAAAACTTACATAGACGTACAGATGGTCAGCGGTGTTAATACCTTGTTCTTACGTCGTCCCTTTAAAATAACCGAGTTTATTCATTTAAACTCCATAAAGCATTAAAAGCTCGTGGTTGATTGTACACTGCATCTTCCATTCCCACAAATTTTTTTGTACCTAGGATTACTGAAATCAACAGCTTGCACATTTAAAAATGAGGGATATAATTAAGTTGAAAGCATGAAATTTCTCCCTATAAAGTGGAAGCATATAAACATCCATTCAACATTAAAAGCTCTTGGTTACTCGTACACTGCATCTTCCATTCCCACCAATTTTTTTTTGTACTTAGGATTACTGAAAACATCAGCTTTTAGATGTTAAAATGAAGGATATGATTAAGTTGAAAGCATGGAATTTCTCCTGTTCCTAAAGTGGAAGCATGAAAACATCAATTCATGATCGATCCGATACCTTTTTTGCCACTTGCAGACTAACTTAGGTGTGGAATGTTACATTTTAGGAGTGAATTAAGTTGTTGGAGCATGAATAAAGGTCATAGGCAATTTAAGGATAGACTTTGTTTGATCCTCATCAACATCTGTATGTTTCGTTCTTCAGTCGTGTCTTCTTACTTCATCCCTTTAAAATAACCGAGTTTATTCATTTAAACTCGATAAAGCATTAAGAGCTCGTGGTTGATCGTACACTGCATCTTCCATTCCCACCGTTTTTTTTGTACCTTGGATTACTGAAAACATCAGCTTTCAGATCCTTTCTCAAAGAGTTAAGAGTATATATACTTACGTATTTATCTTCTTCTTTCAAAATATCTATTTTATTAAAACAAATTGCGGCTTTTAGTATACTTCCACTAGTAGGAAGTGATTTATTCACAAATACTTACGTAAATTAAATTCAGCGCAATCTCAGAAATCCAAAAGCTATCTCAGAAACACAAGTCATGTTTCCAGTATTACTTTTAAGTTTTAAGATTAACATAAACTATCCGGCAGGACAAAGGACGGGATAGTGTTCAGGAGCAGGAAGATTGATGGCTAAATATGACTGAACCAATGTGCTGTTTAATAAAGGGTGTGTTGGTGTGGGTTAATTTTGTCAGCAGCATACAAGCGTTGCTAATGTACTGCCTCTGTTTCGCAAAACATTATCACACAAACACAGACCAATATATGGACCATCAAAACCACCAAAAATTTCTGAGAGATGCGATGTAAAAAAAACTGATCCCCAAGACTCATGGAATCCAAGCAAAATAATTCTTCTCTCCTTCATGTCTTATAACCGATGGAATCTACACTCGCATTGTCTCCTCGCTTCGAATCAAAATTTAGTCAGCAACCCGAGTCAGGTTTTGGGTCACCGCCTTGTGTTGAGAGTGGCAATACTTCCTTTCGAATCACGACTTGGAGAGACTTTTCTGAGAGCTCGCTCCCTCGTTTACCCGAAGCCTCCAACATGCAAAGCAAAACAGCATAGATAAAAGCAGCGTAATCGCACTGAAACACGCCAACAATTTGTCGTTGAGTCCGCGACAGAAATGCGGGAAAAAGCACGAAAGCCGACACGTGTAAACGGGTCTCGCCTTTTACAGCGCTCGCCGCACCGAGTGTCCAACTTCGATGGCAAATCGGCAGCTAATTTATTGCAAAGGCAAATGACGGACCGTTAATTGTTCTGCGTTGAGCCGGACTGCATTTTCTCACGCAAAAGTTCAGTCGATCTTCGAAAGTTGTTCTCATCTTCGAAGAGAACGATTGCTGTCGTCCGTATTCGCTTTTAAAAATCGAAGAGATTGAGGCAACTCGAACTATTTAAATGTGGTGCGGAAAAAAGATGGTCAGCCTTGTGTGTCCTTCTGGGTTTCGTCGCCAGGCCGAGAATCGAACCCGAGACCTCCCGATCATAGAGCACTACATCCACTACACCATTTGAGGATACTTCTCTGTGATTCTTGCAGTGCAAAGCGTAAATCATATCGTAAAAAAATTCAACAAATTAGTGGTTCTCCCTCAGATTTCTTTGGAGACTCAAACGCACGGTGAGAAAAGTAATACTTAAATTAGAATTTCATTAAAAAAAGATTGAACTGTTAAACGAAGAAGAATTACTATCCCGGTGAACATAAAGTGCACCCCGATAATATATCATATCTATACATGTGGTTTAAGAAGAATGATTGGAAAATGTTTTGAACTACATGAAATGGTCACACGCTGTTTCAAATCAAGTGGGTTATTGGATTTGAAGATGACAGAGTTGCTCAGAGTTACAGTCACGACTTACTCCATACCATACTTCCTCAGAATCTGTAACATTCGTTTTTATAAATCAACATATGCCCTGAAATGATTAAAGTAATAAAGGCACAAAAGTTACCAGAAATAAAAAGCGCATGACTTCATTTTATGCATCTTGAATTTTTTTTCTCTCAAGAGAAACTTTTGTAAAACGCCGTTTCAGTTATTTTCTTATGCAATTTAGTAGTAAAGAAAACTTCTAATACTACGTTTCTCGAAGTGGGAGAAGGACTTTCGGAAGAAGAAAACTATTTGTATCTAGTTAAATTTTATTTTGGCGCAAATATGGCTTAAATCAATCCTCTTTTAGAAGATCATTATTCAGTTTTATTTGACTGGTATAAAAAATTAAGGGAATGAGAATGCCGTTTAAATGTCACTCATGTTGTGAATTCGTGTTTGGCAGCTGAAGATCTTTTGTTTGATGAATTGAATATCTGACATTCGACCTCATCATGATATGTTTGTTTTTGTTCGCAGGTATGCATGACATCAACTTATGACTCCATCCTTCAAAATATTATACAAATAGTCTGGTTGAAGATAATATCAAATGTAAGTAAAATACATCATTTTGATTCATGCGTATGGATAAAATTAATTACTCCAACATGATGGCCTCAGTGCAGGTATAAAGAAGTTTTAGCATATGAATTTGATGGTCTTGGGTTAGGGAAATAGATTTCACTTATTCTCACAACGTATCATCTCGTCTCTGTGGGTGTAAAAACGCAATTTTCTGCCCAGGAAACTTTTTCTAGTACCTATTGAGCGAAATCTACAACGTAAAAGAATACACATAACTCGGCAGATTATGACGGCAAATCTGCTGGAAGAAAGAACGTCGTATGAACCTTCAGACGTTGCCAAATTTCCTTTGAAAAAACACGAATTTCCTGGTAAACTTCTAAACATTTTCCTTCCAATTTTTCAGATAATTTTGTTCGCAATATCACCTGAAGTTCCTGAAAATTCCGGGGGAAAATATACATATCTTTACTCAAAAAGAAACATGTTATCGAAGGAAATTTGGCAACTCTCGAATGTTCATACGGCGTTCTTCTTTAGCACGGCAGAAATCCGCTCGAGCAAAATTGAAATGTTTCGATAAACCCGCATCAACCGCACGCACTCCTAATGACTCTAAAAGTAAATTACATCCAAGAGTCAGCTATTTGATATAATCCGTGCGATCGAATCATAATAATTATTAATTATAATACTCGCGAACTCCAGTGAGCCGGCTCGACGGCATGCTTTCATTTCGTAGCTCGTCCGACAAAAGCGCGTATCTCGGTTCCCACATGGGCCTCGGAAAGCATAGAGTTATATAGCAAACAGGGGTCATGTGGAGATTGAGACACGCCCTTAGAGGGATAACGATTTAAGAGCCGTCACTCAGGTGTCCCGTCTAATGTCCTTCATCACGAGATACCGATCAAGTCCAACCGGTAGTTGACAGATAATTCAAATAATGCCCCCGTCGATCATTTGAATGCGCACAACCGTATTTCAATGTAAACATGACTACCACGCTCAAGCTAAACTTTTCGAGACCGCGCCTGGGTTTAAAAAAGGCGTTCCGGTTTTTCGATCATCGTTTTAATCGTTTTAGGGCCAAACATTAGCTCGAAATGAGTCTTACCGCATATTAATCAGGAGAGTGTTTTGCGAGCATCTTCGGATCAATAGAGTGGTCTCCTCCTCTTTTTTCTTCGGTGTCTCGAATCCACTCAATTCGAGAGATTTAGCTGCAAAAAAATCGGCTCGTTGTCATCTCGCATTACCGCACGATAGCTTAATTCAGGATATCATTGAGCTTCTTTCACTCTAAACAAACAAGGATCTTGCCCGTGGCCTTCGGAACGAAAAGGAAAGTTTTACGACTTGGTGTAACAGTTAACGTCTCTGCTTTAATTCACGACCATCCTCTTTAATCTTCTTCTTAAACTGCGTTGTGGGGAACCGTCCAAAAGTTTCTCAGATTTACACGAAGTAAGCATGACTTTGAGAGCGGTAGTGTATTAACGAGAATATACGCCCTGTTCACCCCACACTGTAAATGATATCAGGTGTTCATCTTAAAAAAGTTTAGTCAAATGTTCAAAAATTCTAAATATCTTTTGTTGACTCAATAGTTCTATGATCATCCATTGAACATTTAGGAAGGCAGATGTAAACGTATAATGTAAATAATTACTTAGCCGGAAGACATGCAACTTTCTAGATATTAACGCGATATTATTAATTCATAACTATTAACATTTACATTGTTAATTCATAATTTCAATTGTGCAATTTTTTTGGCAAAATTTTTAATTTGTGCAAAAATAATCACTCTCTATGGAAACAGGAGATTAACAAAGTAGAAAATAAGTGTAGCGCATTTTAATTGAATATAGAAGAAATAGAGAAATTAGTTCCTCAGAGCTAATATTTTTTTTCACATTAAATTGATTTTATACTAGAAATTAGTATAAATTTGTCATTTCAGGGACAACTGTCAAATCAAATTTCAATATCCGGTTGAAATTTCGAATTCGTCTAATTCGCAACGTTAATCGTTGATCAGTATTTTACGGGCCGCAAAATATACTGACGCTTACCAAACACTGGAAAAAAAACACATCGGATCTAGAGTCCAGACTCTTAAAAACATCGACAAGAAAAAGTACTCTTGATTCAGTCAGAATCTAGCTTAAATCAAGAACCAAGCCTCTTAATTCAAGCGGATTCCGTTTTGATTCAAGCAAAAATCCGATTGAATCAAGAGTATTTTTTCTTGTCGATGTTTTCAAAAGTCTGGCCTCTAGATCCAATGTGTTTTTTTTTTCCCAGTGAACACCAAACTTACGCCAGACTGAAGATCAGGCTGATCGTGTATTTAATACTATATATTGTCTCTGGATGCAATGACCTCTCAATCGGATGAAAACCCTGAGTGACATACAACGTCGGAATGCGAGCCTCGCCATTAAAAAACTCGAGACCCTCGCCCAGACCGAATGGAACTCATACACGAGACTTCATTTCGTCCTGCACCAATTCAATATCTCCGGATCATACAAATACCATTAGGGACCGGCCGTCACAATGCCCCTCGATCGTTTCAGACAAAGCCCGCGATTCGCGACAAATTCGTCTCTGAAAAGAGGACCCACCGCGGTGCAGGGACAGACGTCTCAATCGCGACGCGACACGGACCCAAGCCAAGGTGGCGGAGACTCCACTCGTAATTGATTGAGGTGTCCATCAACGCGGGCCGCGGATGAAAATATCGGCACATTGTTCGCTTCCGCCATTGACTCGGAGACCATCGCCAAGGGTCGATGAATAGCTCCATAAAGTGATTCACTTAGCGCGATGCCAATTGTGCAGCTCATGCCACTTCGCGCGCCATTGTGGCTCCCGATGACCGTGCTCATCTCTTCTGCAACCATTGTCGTCGAGCGCCGGGTCCGCGGATCACACCCCAGAAGCCGCTACCGAAAGTAATTCGTAACGTTGTTGCCGAATTGCACTCGAATTGCAATCAATTGAAAAACTACATTTTACTGTGAAAAAAGAAGAAGGGTGTCTTCTGTATGGAAAAAGTATACGCCGGATACACCGAAAAAGCACGGATTTCGGAAAGTCGGTACGGAAGTACGAAGAAGGTACAGATTTTCCGTGAAAAGGTACGGAAAAGCGAGATTTTCGTGATAAACTCTGAAAAGTACTCCGAGGGGTCTAAGATTTTCTAACATAATCCTATAGTTACTAGGATTGTGTTAGGAAATCTTAGACCCCTCGGAGTACTTCCCAAAGTTTATCAGGAAAATTTCGACTTTCTCACGTGAAAATTGAGGTACGCCCTAACGTCAGATGGACGACAAAAAGTACTCCAAGTTGAGTTATAGTAGGTTGATGAAGTACCCGAACGATTTTTTGACCCTCTTTTCTAGCTGAAATTATAAAAAGAACCTACCCTTGTCATAACTGAGAATACAATTACACGTATCTATTTAACCAATAATATAAATCAATTGACGCAGAACGGATTGACTTTTGAGCACAAAGAAGCAAATTAGTGCTCGCCAGGTGTATTCTCCTTTAACATAGAAGACTGTGCCAAGCGATTTCGGCCACCGCAAGGTGCACCACTTAATAAAAAGATTAGCCGCCGACTTATAAAATTACATCCGCAGCACAGAGACCTTTCACTGTCGTAATCGTTTCTGCTTATACCGTTAGAATCAGAGCTACACATCTTTTGTTTCGAGACCACCCAGGATTTGCAATCATCTAAGGCAGCATGGTCGTAAAATTGGTACTATTAATGATGCCAAATTTAATACGAATCGAGAACATGAATTAGTTCACAGTTGTTTGTTCTCTTCATCTTTATTATTAATGAGGTTGTGAGCTTTTTGATCCCTCATCAATAAAAAGTCGCTCTCGATGAAATTGTTTAGGCTATCAATCCTATCACTAAGTTTATCGATTGGAGAGCCTTTCTTTCTTTTTTCTGTAATCGTCACCTCGAAAAAAGACCGAAATCGAAAGTTCTGCTACTTGTGATATTATTGAATGCGCCCATTGGTGTGTAGGAGAGGAAACAACGCAACATGAAAAAAAATAAATGAATGGTGAGAAAGTGATTTTATTTTATTCTTACATTAGTTTCACTTTACAGACTCGTAGCGCCTTACAAAACCGCAGGATACTTCATGCATTGCGCGTATTGCACGGTGCGCGCGACGCATAGTGTAGCACCTTACAAGTCTGCAGGATACTTCATGCATTGCGCGTATTGCACGGTGCGCGCGACGCATAGTGTAGCGCCTTACAAGTCTGCAGGATACTTCATGCATTGCGCGTCTTTACACTTATCTGGAAATGGAGACAGTCGATTTTGTCATGGAACGGGGTAAAGTCGGATGTTGAGTTCCTCGGCTTTGAAGTTCTGCACTCGGGTGGCGTAGCGAATCTTCATGGAGAAGAAGACCGAGCTTTAAGCTCAGTAGGCGTAGGGTAGCTACCTTTATATTATTAGTTTAAACAAAACTATATAAACTCCAAATCTCAATGCTGTGTAACAAACTCTATCACGAAGAAAAAACCCAACACGGATAGAGAACTTAGTGGGATTTCTCTGGGCACTAAAAGGTACCGGACCTCAGTGATAAAACTCTTGTCAAACTCGTAGCTGACCCCACCGTGAGTCTAACCTTAAGCTAACCAGTGGCGCGGCGTGCTTTGCGATTTATCGATTGTTATGCTATTTAAACCTATGGTAAAGAATCGATTATTAAGGTGTTCGCTGCAAACACCCTGTTTATCGATCCTTTTCCATAGGTTCAAATGGTATAACAATCGATATATCGCAAAGCACGCCGCGCCACTGTAGCTAACTCAGCTTGACTCTGCCGCACCTCCGAACTTACGCCTGGGAAATCGTGGAAGCTATGCTGCTGCCTTGAGGAAAATCGCTGTATGAACATACGGATGTTGTCTTTCCCTTCATGAAACATTCATTTTTGAAACAAATTATGAATTTTATTCACTAAAATTTTCAGACTCTGTAACAAAAAAAAAAATTTAAAAAAAAAAAATTGTGAATTAAATTCTCTGAAAAATTGGAAGGAACATATCCATGAAAACTCATATTTTACTACAAGAAAATTTGCAACGCCCGAGGGTTCGTACGGCGTTTTTACCTATAGCACGGCAGTATGTGACAGGCGATGTCAAGATTACAGTTACTGCTAACCACAAAAGATGCACAATTTTCCCTCAGATCGAGTTTTTTTTTTTTTTTTTTTACTACTTCAAATACCACACAAGTGGTAATCCTTGCGCTTCCAGTAAGAGCCCCTCCCCCCTCCGTCCCTACCATGTACCAGCCCCAGGCGACCGTTGTTTGAGACCATCAAACTCGGGTCGCCTAGCCGGGAATCGCACCTGGGACCGCCTGATTCTGAGCTGCTCTATTGCAATTTCATTTTTGAAACCTTTTTCTCCTCCGGAATATTTCATCGACTGATTATGATTACCTGTATTTCGGTGCAGCAACAGCCGAGATCCTGAGGATCAAAACACAAAAAACAAAAATTTGCAGGTGCCTTTTTAGGCAACCGCTCGAGCCGTTCGGCATATTCGATGGCATAAAAAAGTACATTACCATACGATGCAATTACGAGCACGAAGCCATATTTTACGCACGAGTCCGGGGCATTACGCGCGATTCCAAGAGTACTTACCTTGGTATGAGCTAATGGCTCGGTAAATCAAAATATCCGACGGCGATTTGGTTACCTTGTTCTGGACACTCAAAAAGCGGGGCAAAGCGCAGCCAGACGAGCCCTTTCACCTTATCGATCTGACGGTCAGAGCCGAAAAAAATACCGCATGCCACTCGTGCGCCCCGACCACGACCCGGGAGAACCACGTAACCTCCGTGAGAACTGTTCGGAGATCCGCGGTTTTTGCGGGGAGACGGATTGACGGCTATGGGGGGAGGAAGGCTTCAAAGGCGGCTAGCTCCTGGTCCTCGATGAAATATGCGCCAGTGTACAAAACGGCGACAAAAAATGTGACACAAAGGGGTATTGTATGCAAGTGTTCTTGATTCCAGAGGACAGAGATACTCGGACATCTGGCCTCTCGCCAAATCTAGACGGCAGCTTGCTCTACCGCCCGCAATCGGTCAGGTTCTACCCTCGTTGCCTAAATGAGCGAAATTTTCCTCACAAATAAAAGCAGTTGTGTTCTTCCTTCTTCTCTTCCTACATCCATCTTATTCCTCCCCTTATCTGTCAGCCTCCTTTCCTCCCCCTTCTTTTCCTCCTCATCCTTCTCTCCTTTTTTTCTCTCTTTGTTCATTCTACTTCTCCTCCTTCTCCTCCTTCACTCCCTTCGCCACCTCGTTCTCTGCTCCTCCCTTCCCCTCTCTTATGTCTTTTCTTTCTTCTCCCCATCATTTTTCCATCACTTTCCTCCTTTTCTCCCTTCTCCCTCTTTCCCTGCTTTCCCTTCCTCCCCTCTTTCCATTTTTCCCTTCTCTCTTCTTCCTCTCCTCTTCCTTCTTTCTGCTCTTCTCTTCTTCCTCATTTTTCCCTTTTCCTCTTTCTCCATTCCCTCTCTTTTCTCTTCCTTCTTTAACCACTCTCTCTTCTTTCCTTTTTCCCTTCCCTTTCCTTATTTCTCCCCTTTCCTTTTTTTCCATTCTATCCATTCCGTCCCTTATTTTCCTGCGTTTCCTGTTTCCCCTCTTTTTTCCTAATTTTATACATTTCCTTCCTCCTCCTTTTCACCCTGCTCGTCCTGCTCCTCCTCCTCTTCCCCCTTCTTCTTTCTCTTCTCCTGCTCACTCTTCTGCTTCATTCTGGAAGTAAACAAAACGCATCAATCCATCCTTATACGCCGAGACTTTGTTTAGGTTCACATAAAGAATCTATGTTGAAATCAGGAAAGCATTCGTTCCAGTTTAAGACGGAGACATCTCCCTACCCTCTAAAAGGAGAGAACCAGCTGTAATAATCTGCCAAGGTTTTTCCAAATTTTCTTTCGGATCATGAGGAATAGCTCGATCTTGTGAATCACATACTGTCTTTGATATCGGCCGTACGCATTTTTCACGTAACCGCATTATTTGCTTTACGTAGCCGTCCATCCATTTACCTTGGGTATGCCTACCAAAATTTCGAACCGAATGCAACTGTTGAAAGAGTTATTGAAGGCATGGACTGTCTGCACCGATGAACCTAGAGAATGATTACCAGAACCGAAAGCAAGGCTCTATTCGACCGAATAGTTGGGCCGATGTGGAAAACCGTAACACAGCTCTGACTCTTGAGCCTCCGAGCTGAGAGCAATTTGGCGGCAGCGGGAGTGAAGGCAAACGGTGTCTAGCAGCAGGAGCACGTATTGCATAAGCACCGCTTGACCCTGTCACTTTTGATTGGCCCCCGAAAGCCAAAACACTCTATGTAGCACGGACCCCAGCCTCCGGTCAACTCGCCAATCCACCTCTGTACCAACCAGATACCAGACACGTGCTATAGGCTATAGAGTAGCTGAAAAATTGAGCGTGTGCCCCGGAGCCCAACGTCTGGCTCATTTTTATCCCCGGTCGACTAGAATTACCAGTTTACGAACAGTCTAGGTAACTGGATATCATTCGCCCATGCGGTTGAGAAAACTAGGAGCAAGTAGCACTGATTATTGAGTTCATATTCAAACTACCTTTTTTTGAAACGTTCTTTTGAATCATGGACAGGCTCTCCTTTTTGGGAAAAATACAATGAGATGGTACTTGACTTGAACTTTGACAGAGAAAAAAACCTACCATTACAAAAAAAAAAAAATCGATTAATTTACCGCTAAATATTATTCCAGTGGCGTGTCTATAGTAATAATTTTGAAAAAGAACACGCCCATAAAAATGTGAAACTGAATTGGAATTCAGATTATATAAATTATTTTGCAGTTCAAAAAATGTAGTTTCAAGGAGAGCTATTCAATGTTCCAATATATTATGATCAGGGAACAAAATCATCGATATACAATGCAACTTTGCGTGCTCTATTAGCACAAAAATAAACTGAATCTTTTTGGATTAATTTTTGGGATACAGACGAGAAGTTCCCCTAGACGGTCTGAGGTGAACTGAACTTCAGCTCTGTGGCCCAAACATTGGCAGCTTAGCATGAAGTTTTCAGATGGAAAATCCGAAAACCCCAGAAATCCATACAACTACACACGGAAAGCAACTATTATGGGTTATTCCCTAAAATTGTGGCACTACCCCGATTTATTGAATGATATGAACATATCCAATAAATTATTTTGGCAGTGCCGCAACTGAAGTTGGGGTTGCACCGCAACATTTGGATTATTAACCTAATTTTTTGGGGCACAACCACAAGTAATTGAAAATGCTGTAGCTCGCAGTCTTAACCCCCATATACCTCTTTTTTCCGTGGAACTACAGGTTTCACGCACGAAATTGTTTCGGAAAGTCATTTCCAGGACGGGAAAAAATATATAGGGACCAGTGCGCGCCTCGCGTGTCTATCACCTTTTGACCATTAACTTCCACACCTCAGAATGAAGCCGTTTAACCATAATCGATTAAGCGCTTTTGTTTCAATTAAACGCCTGAACGTCGCGCGAGCTTTACTTCTCAGCGGC
Source organism: Bemisia tabaci (assembly GCF_001854935.1). Taxonomy (NCBI): domain Eukaryota; kingdom Metazoa; phylum Arthropoda; class Insecta; order Hemiptera; family Aleyrodidae; genus Bemisia; species Bemisia tabaci. Next base: position 1,668,847 of record NW_017547299.1, on the reverse strand, counting down.
TCGAAAGTATGCGCGAACTCGTCCATCAAGTCGCACGCACTGAGTTGATTATAATAATAACACGCTGTTGGTCGACCTCACGGGCTTGATGCACTCACACTGGCACACCCTCACACACACGGCCACAAACACCCGCCAGATAGCACCCGCCTAGCCGTCATTAAGTTCACTTATAATTACCACAAAAACTGCACTTTCGGATTCGACACTACATCAATTCATCTCACGTAATTACTATAAATAAAAATCCGGTCGCCGGGCCAGCAACTCTGTTGACAGAGTGTGTTCCAAAACTCACCGTTTGCGTGGAAAAATATTCCCAGCAGGGGCCGATCTGTCAACTCATTTATCAGATTTCATAATAAAATGAGGTTTTCTACTGAAATCATCGAATATTGGAGCCAAGCGTGGCAACTCCCCGGGTCGGTTTGTTCATTTCACAATCAGGCTTGTCAACGCGCAGGGGAGTTTCAAACGAGACAGTTACATTTGAATTAAGTAATTTTCCCGCCTTTTTTATGAACTTTTTTCTGGCCAATGACCGCAAGGTTCGAAGCACCGTTCATGTTACTCTACCGCGAGGCGATTTCCATCCGCTTCTTTCTTTCTGTTTCGAATCTTTCAATTAGGGTCAAGATTGCTGTAGAGTGCAGCATGCAATCATGTACTGAATATTATGTTCAAGTTAAATGTATGGAGGTGGATGAAGCGGTGTTGCCGGGCTTATTGATGGTTGTTGCATTTCGGTGCGAAATGCCAACAAAATTAGACCCTTGAATACTGCCAATCAAAGAAAAAGATTACACTGGAAAAAGAAAGTATTTTGGACGTAGGGTCCAGACTCTTAAAAAATGTGACAAGAAAAATACTCTTAATTGTTTCAATCGGAGTTTTGCTTGAATCGAGAGTCAAGTCTCTCAATTTAAGCGGAGTTCATTTGACTCAAGTAAAAATCCGATTGAATCAAGGGTATTTTTCCTTGACAATTTTTTTAAGAATCTGAACTCTAGATCCAGAAGACTTTTTTTCCAGCGGAATGACATGCTTTGCTTTGTAAATAGGAGTACGTAAGTCTCAAAAACTTTCTTGAAATTTGATATTAATGACAAAGACCCTAGATTCGAAAATAAAACAAAAGATGATAATCACAGAAGGCAATCTGCTAGCTTTTTTTGTCGCACTTCCGAAATATAGGCTTTATTCATAATAATTTTTGAGCCATCTACTCCTGCTCACTCCTAGCAAAATGCCTTTAACTTGGAAATTATTCCAGCCTTATAAATGGACCTTTCAGCAGTTTCCACTACTCAGTTCACCTAGATCTGGAAACTAATAAAATATTCCGTCGATTGTAAGTCGTCATAGCATGCTCCATTTTATTGAATCAGAAACGCAGGAAGACATTGGTAATTACAGCCACGCCATCGCATGGTAACAATCGCAGTCCTTAAGAGACTTACAACTTTCAAAGCTCATAAATGTTAGAATATTCGTGGCAATACTGTTTTTATGAGTTTCCTTTGGGACCGCACACTTGACTCGTGTTACGTAGGCGCAAGACGGGAGATTCCGTGCGGAGGAAACCGCATACCACACCGAAGAACACGGCGCACAGTGGATCGAGTCAATACGAGAGGTCGGAAGAAAGTTGGAAACTTTAAACGCTTATAACTCCGTTTATACAAAACTTTGAGGTTCTAAAAGCGGTTCCATTGCTTTCGTCGTGAAATTTTCTTCCAGAAGCACCCCTAAAAAATTTAAAATGTGACGAAATGAACATACAAATTCGCAGTTTGTATCTAAACTTTCATGTCCGATCTCTGTAATTGGCTTGATCCACTGTGCGGCACACCGCATGCGAGCATGCCGCATATCTATGCCCGAAGACACACCGTTGAAAATTCGTCTGACATCTCTTGTAAGGCGTTGAGTCTGTTATCATTCGTGACCGCCCTCTCAACACCGCCTCGGAATTTACCCTCCTCAAGGCCATTGGCTTGACCTCAGTTTCCCGTTCAACGCTATTGACCGCTAAGCGATGACGTCACGAGGGAATTCGCTTTGTGAATGAGGAGTGGGCTCATCTTTGAATAAAACCCGTCGTGAGTAGAATTTGAGACTCGCAAATGTATGCCAGTGATGTTGACAAAGCTGTAATCAAAAGCTCATCCGCGGATGGTCTAATGAGAAAGAACTTTCGTGAAAATTACGGTGAATTCATCTTTGACAGTTGACTTTTTACCATTAAGTTGTGGTAACAAAATTATCTCCCTTTACGGTGTGATTTCCGAGTTTGATGCTTACAGTATTCCGTGATTAATCAGTGAACTGAGAAACGTTAGGTTCACCACCACGAAAAAGAGCCTCCTTTGACATTCCCTGGTTCCATTTAAAAAAAAACCCTATTCCGTGAGGACATTTGCGAGGACATTCCGTGAAGACATTCAGACATTCTCTGGTTCCATTTAGAAAAATCCCTATTCCCTGAGGCATTTTTCAATCTGCCAAGTTAAATTTCAGCGTTACAATAAATGTATTCTTGTCGTAAAACACTTATTTCTCCAGTCACAACCAGAAACAGAAAGGAGGTCCGGTTGGTGGGGGGGGGGGCTTCCCCAAAATTTTATCGAAATTTTTAAGCATCTACTTTGCAGTTTGATCAATATTGTCATGAATAATTATAATTACAAATTATAAGCGTCCTTCCTTCTCCTTCCCTCCATTCCTTCCTTATTTCTTCCCTTCCTTTTTCTTCCTCCTTTTTTTCGGCCGAATGGGGGGGGGCGTACGTCCCCTACCCCTCTTCCCCTTGAATCCGCCCACGACAAACGTAATTAGTCTCCCAATCTCATGAGGGGAACCAATAGTTCCAAGAACTGAAAATTCAACCGTTCAAAAAAAAAACAAAGACATCTAAAGTCTTTGCACGGTGATGCTCAATCTGATAGCTTGTGAAGTTTCGAGGAACAGAGACGCTGCAGCGGGTTGTTTATTTAATTGGTACACTGGCGCTTGTAAATCCATCATTTGCAGAAGCGTGCGATTACGACTCGCTGGGCCGCGACGGTGAGAGATGGGACACCGCGCCGCGCCGCCACGGCACATCGGGTAAATTGTGATGCTATCGAGACGTGTGAAATGGGACGAAACCAGCCGCTTGTCAAACGGGGCGTCATCCCGCATACCCGCCGGCATCTCTGCCAAATCTCCGACCATCAGTAAGCTCAGGCTTTTTTGTAAGTTAGAATCCCTTCATGAATGTCCCTTGATGAATTTTAAGAGATATAGTGCATGACGTCATGTCCAGACAGTTATGCTGGTACGGACATGTGCAAAAAATATCGGAAGAGAGGTTGCCCAAACAAGTTTTAGATTGGGTACCACTGGGGAAGATGCGACGGGGACGTCCAGTAAAGGGATGGCGGCAGGGCGTTGACGAAGAGACGTTGCGATGTCAGTTGCCCGATAACCTCTGGGAGGATAGGCATATGTGGCGTTTGGGTGTCGCAGAACGTCAGACTGCGTTTTAGGAGCGACTTTATTTACATAGAATCCCTTCATAAGAGAGTTAGGACATGTTGGATCCATTACTGATTGGCTCCCGTTTCTGAATTTTCCGTTCTTGAAGGTTGCTCCCCTGGGGGCCGATTATTGAAATTTAAACCAGCCCGATAAGACATCGAATTGCGATATATTGCACGGTTAAGATAGGGCTATGTCTTGTCATAAGCGGTGACATAGAGTCGATGACATTTCAATAATCGCCCCGCTGGAGTCACACACTGTCGCAAAGGTTAGATTTGAAACGGTCTCAAAGATCAAACAGAGGGACGCACCAAGGAATCAAGTCACGATAAGAAACAAATTGAATTAGAAAGTTAAGATTACTTTCTTGATCATTGTTTCGTCGTTTTTTTTCTTGTAGACCTCCTTGACTCTACATCGGGAACTTTACAAGAAATGAGAGACAAACAAAACCAGAAGGGTAGGTTTACTTTCTTGGTCGGACATCATTGTTCAGTCGTTCCTTCATTTGATCTATCAAACTGATAGAGATGCTAGTTGTCCTTAATACCTGTTTCAATGAAAAATCTCTCTAGACGTATTTAAAATAGTGCACACGTGGCAGCATCGGGTAGGAAAGGTGGCCAGCAGGACGGGAGCGAGCGCAAAGATGTTTGAACCTGTGAATCCATCCACCCACCGATTTCTCACACCCGAGCACAGTGGCGAGGCGTGGATGATCGATTATCGATATGTCCCCACTTGAAGCCACGGTAAAAGATCGATTATAAAGGTGTTCTGTGCGAACACCTTGTTTATCGATCCTTCTTCATAGGTTTAAATGATAGATCAACTGATTTATCGCAAAGCACGCCGCGACACTGGAGCAAGAGGGAAAGCTCAAACCGCATCTGTTAGAAGAACAAACTTCTCTTATCGGCTCTATCATGGATTGCAACTTCGTCATTGACCATTGGGGTTAACGAGCCTATAACTCACAAAAAATTTTGCTGGTGTTCTTAATCCATGTAAGTCCGAGTTTATGAGTATAAGAGAATGTTCAACCCAAGGAAACCATTTTCGATCATCAACTGTGGGCCGATTATTAAAATTGATAGACAAAGCTATAGACAAAGAAGATAAAAGGCTTATGAACTATAGAGGGATCCTTTTGGTGGAAGCGGGTGGTTGCAGTGGCAAAGGAGGTAGGTAATAGACTAACCAATAGTAACCCACAAGAGATCCTATATTGTTTGTCCATTTTGTTCTCCCTTTGTCTATGGGAACCACACTTTTTAACCGATAGGATCGCTCCATACTCCTTATGTCTTCTTTATCTTTTGCTTTGTCCATCAATTTCAATAATCTGCAGCCCACTGAAACGGTTTTATTAGAAACATAACAAATCGCATTTTGGAAGAAAATGAGTTGGGAGTATAGTTTTGAATTTTACTAATCGTAAACTTTTTCCTGTCGTATTCAAAGTCGAAAAAAAATATTTTGAACGTAAAAAAAAATCGTCGAACTTTACCCTTCAGATTCATTGTTAGGAATGAAACTTCAGACCTTTTTTCCTTCAAACAGAAAGAGAACGATTAGATACTCATTACTAGCAAAAATTCATTATTTTGTTCTTCTTTATGTTTAGCAGGAGTGGAATCCTTAAAATAGGTTCCTAAAACTTCAAAAAAATAACTAATAACCGGTGTGAGAATATTCTTGAAGATAGTTGCTGACATTTTTGAGTAGGTACGTAAGCTTTGATGCGACAACCGTAAATGACTAAAGGACTCAGCCTCTCACCATTTTTCACATTATTCTGTTCTCTCCTCTATGATGTGGATTTCCGCCCATCTCCTCAAAATTACACTTTAAAATAAGACAGTAAAACTAACCATGTTACATAACACGAAAAACGTGAATCTCTTTGCTTTCAATTCACGCGCATCTTCCCTCATTTTTGTCAAACTTCGCAAGAAAATTAATGATCCTCAGGGAAGCGTAGGAAATCATTTCGACGATTTGACACCTCTGTTTCCTCTTTAAGATTTACGAATGTAAATACAACTCCCCGCCTCCCCTCCTATTCATTTATACATTAATTTCAGCTATGTGAGAGGAGTAGGGTGTCTGCAGTTAATTACGATCGGCAAGACTCCTCGCATATGAATGTACTGCGATCCTGCGAACAATGCATCCTAAGTAAAAATTCCCCCACCTATTTGCCGCAGAACTTTCCCCAATGTTTCACTCTTTGTGAGCCTGTTTTAATTACAAGCCTTTCTTCTTCACACCTCTTCATTCCTCCCCATTTCACCCGCTCTTTTCTTTCCTCGTGACGTCCCCCTCCCTCCTCTCCTCAGAGAGATATATGTCCATGAAAGTTAGGATATTCTAATTATTCTCTGTTAATTAAACGTATTGAGGCAGAGGAGTATTACTTGATTTTATTCATAAGTAGAAACTACTAAATAATCTAAAGAGAAAGATATCTCTGGTTTCTGTATCGAATAATTATTGAATAAGTATCTAATGTGCTGAAATGTATGATTGTATGGGTTAAGATGGGAATATGCATCCTATAACATCACAAGGCGGTAAATTCTTCCTTTTTTTAAATCAATTTTACACTACAGGGTGTCTACAAGTCCTGGATTTCCGGAAAATCCGGAAATAGTACTACATTTTTAAGGGCGGTCCGGAAGTACTGAAAAAGTGCGGAATTCCGAAAGAGGGTCCAGAATTTGTTTCATTTTTTTGTTATTTTTGTCGCAGTGAGAGCGAGAACTTCAGATTTTTTGAAATTTTCGAATTTTACCAAGTGGAGGTACTAAAAAAGTACTGAATTTTTGGCCAGCTTATTTTAGTAGACGCCCTGCACTAAGTTTCCATGGTAGAAGAATTATAAAGAAAAAACTATAAATTCAGAACGTTAAGGACTTTCGTACTAGGTGATACAATTTTCTCGTGTGAATTCTTCATTAACTGTGCAAATTTTTGTCATTAAAAGAGAAAATACTGTACTATTTCCGATATTAAGGATTCAATTTGTCAATCTTTGACACGGATAGGTATTGATTTTTAACGGCCTCTCCCCTTACTCTCTTCGTCCAACTCGTTATTCCCAACTTCGTAAATGAACACACGAATACAAGTAGCAGGCGTTAAGGACTAGCATGTTGGGTCAAACGTGCCCAAGTGCACTGCCACTGAATATAGGCAGACAACTCGCGAGAGAAAACAAGTTTATGGAACTCAAAGAGCAGTTTACGTGCAAAATATTGTTTCGCTTTTTTCTCACGCATAGTGACCGCAGCCCACAAAATAGCATTTAAGAGCACAAATGACTGAACGCAGGATGAGTAATTAAATATGTATCTGAGCAGGACTCTGACATTGACCTTTCGACGGCCTTCGCCTATCAAAAGCGAACTGGGTATGCTGAGGTTGGGGAAATGCCCATTAATGTTCTTTTTTTATTGACGAGGAAATGGGAATTTCCGCAGTTTTGGGTACAGTTCTTCGACTAGAGTGACTGTCTTCAAAATTTGTTTATACAGATAGAATATAGAAACGGTAAGCAAGAAAAACTTGAAGAGAGAATTGAAGTTCCTGCTTCTGAAAAAAATAATGATCAAATGTGAAGGCGGGAGTGCTAAACATATGCAAATCAGAACCTATAAGCGTGAGTTACCAACTAAATTGAAGAATTTGGATCGCACCCTTCGGTCGATGATCTTGCTTAAGCAATTTCTACAGTTTATTCTTTCAATTAGCTATACGTTGGGACATTTGTGTAGCCTAAAAAAGGCACTTATTCAAGGTGGCGAAGTAAGTTCGGATTAAACTAAAAAAAAGAGAAAAAAATCATTCTCTTTTCATGTTTTAAGATACTCTATTATCCTTTAATAATTTCTCTGAGCTTTTGTTTTGATGAGGATGTGATTTTTATTGATGATAAGTCTTAGTTTCTTCCTCCTCATCAGAGTAGGAATGATTCCCCTCATAATTTTTCGTTTCTCTCGTTAGCTAAGTTTGCGCTATAGGTAGATCTGGTGCTCACCAATAGGCAAAAATGGTTTATTACATAATTTTCAGGTGTATACAAATGCATGATACGTGTAGAACTTGATAGTGTAAAATAACATCAACATTTGAGGCAGATTCCTTTTCCCAACCAAAAACCAATTTGGATCCAATTCATAAATAACGCGAAGTAGCTCCAGTTTTTTCCAGTTTCGATGAACAGCCAAAATGAATTAATTTGGCCATTTTATAAATGCAACAATTATGGTGAACAAGAAAAAATAATACAAAAAATAAATTGAAATGAAGAAAAAACTGCCACCAATGGCAGAAAAAAACCAGTCTTCAGGAAAGTGTCAATAATTTGCCTGTATATGCAATCTTGCAAAACTCTGGAACAACATATGGCAGTGTCATTCACCGATACAATGCAGTTTTTTCTCATTTATTTTTTGCCTACCTGTCGAAATACATCATCCAGCACAGAGTTAATTGACGGTTGCAAGTTTTGATTTCGATGAGTGGACACGAATGATATATGCACTTGATTGCTTGAAAAAACTTTGCACCAGTATCAATGTATGCTACGTATTGTGTAACGATCATAATATTTTTATGTGATGCAATCTTCAAACAACTAAAAAAACAGCATACTGTCAGTCCGTACAGCATTTGCAATATCTTAAAATGAAAAGTCTTAAAGGAATTAGAAGCTACAAGAGAATGCACGAGCATTTGTCACAGCGCGTCGCTCAGTAGCGATTCTTGAAAGTTGGTAACACTGTTTTTCCTCCATCTAAATCCATTAAAAATATCGATTTTAGGTATAGCAAGCTGCCTCACCAAGAATCGATTGTTTTACATACTTTTAAATGAACGAAAACAACGTTGCCCATAAATCGCCACTTCTCAATCCGTGAAATGCCTCCTAGGTAGTATTACTGACATTTAAGGCGGTTCATTAGACCCATAGTATGTCAAAAATTCCAGTCGAATATAATTTCCTCGCTTTCTCAGACCCGTTTTCAAAAGGATATCTGAAGGTCGTTGAAAAACGCGCTGACACGTCCAAAACTCACGAAATAACTACAAATTTACCAAATTGTGAGGGAAAAACTCCAAAACCGAAAGAAAGTAAAACATCTCTCGTCAAAATAATTTAAATTTTAATGGTTCGTTATGTACAGACTGTAGTATTAGTTTTAGTAACTACACGGGTTCGGCTGGAAACAGCGTAACTACATCAGACGTTGCCTAGTTCTCTCTGATTTTTATTTTTGAAACAGAAAATTAAGCAACACTGAAACTTGAGATTTCATGAGTATGCACATACCTGATATTCTGGAGTATATTCACAGGAAGAATCAAGGCGTTTAGTATCTCACATTAGGTATCTGAAAAAAATGTAAGGCATGGGAGAAAGTTAGATAACGTAAAATGTAGTTAGGCTAATTGTATGATGTAGTTAAAATCGTACAGTTTATTGAGGATTTAACGTACGTTACCTAGGGATAAAATAAAATCAGCACTATACGTAATGCAGATGATCGTGCGTGTATGTGCGCTCATTAATTTCGTTATCGGAACCGGAAAAGAACAGTTAAAACTTCCTTTAATCGAAGGCTGAGATTTCTTACTTACGACGCATAGCACTACCGTGCAGACCGCGCTATTTAAAACATCACATAAACATTCAAATGTTGCTGAATTGCCTCAATAAAATATCTAATTTTTAGGGAAGTTACACATGATTTTTTCATGAAATTTTCAGATAAGTTAGTTTGAATCGCGAATAAAATTATCAGAAAAATTGGAGGAAAAATATTCACAGGTTTCCCTGAAAATGCATGTTTTATCAAAGGAATTTTGCACCGTTTGATGACCGATACAATGTCCCTCAACACTGCACAGTAAACCTTAGCGTCGCTCCGCCCCAAGTAGCCTGAAACGGTTGCAGTGGGATGCTGGACGCGGCTGAAGCATTGCACCTGTAGAGATGATTTCATAGATAATTCGCGAAACCAATAATTTTTCTAATGCTTGTAGTGAAATTTATTACGCCCAACACCAGACGCGCTGCCAATGAATAAATCCGTTCGATCCTTTGCATTTGAATGGAGTTGGATCTTTATCGATCATAAAGATTCCACCTCTAGTATCAGCACATTCAGAAGTGGGTCAGCAATAGCACCGTAGCTTACAGCTGTTCGCTGGTGATAAAGCGCTCCACAAAACCCCGTCACTTTTGATACAGTTTCTGCTTCCGCAAATTTATGAAAGCAGGGAGGGGAGCCAGATGGTAGGGAGAGGATTTTTGCGGAGTACCTACTCACTAGGACCCAACTGTTGCCTTTCTTTCTGTCCGGGCGTTGAAGTCTTGAAGCGCTTTTTTTTACACGGCTTATCTCCGGATTCTGGCGTGGCTGTGGCTTATGAAACTCGCTCCAACATTCACTCCGCCATTATGCAACGCTTTTAGAGCAGTTTTTCAACTTGTTCCTTTTCGCCTACTCTGATTGTACTTTCTGGGTGATTTCCTCACTCATTCTCAATTTTTTTATCCCCTCTACCGCACCGAGTATGGCTCATTCATGAAATCCCGATCGTTTAGCCACTGCTTCGAGTTTTTTACTCCTTCCCGATTTGATCCGTAAAAGTCGTCCGAGATTCATTTGGCTTATTAAGGAGCTTGCTTCACTCGCATTCTTCGTCAGTCGCTTGAAAATATGCCCATCGGAGAAAAAATAGCTATTAATTAAATCTCGCGAGATTTTGGCAGGAATGAAGGTGTCACAATGATGCACTGCTGTCGTCTTTTATGACGTATACATTTTCCTCATTGAGTGTCTTGCATCGGGGGAAAAAAACATTGGATCTAGAGTCCAGACTCTTAAAAACATCGACAAGAAAAAGTACTCTTGATTCAATCAGAATCTAGCTTAAATCAATAACTAAGCCTCCTTATTTAAGCAAAACCAGACTGTTTGCGACGTTGCAGATTTCTGGCAATACTCTATTTTTTCTGCACTGGAAAAAACACACTAGATCTAGTTTCCAGACTCTTAAAAACATCGACAAGAAAAAATACTCTTGATTCAATCAGATTTAAGCTTAAATCAAGAACTAAGTCTCTTAATTTGAGTGGATTTCGTTTTGATTCAAGCAAAATTCCGATTGAATCAATAGTATTTTTTCTTGTCAATGTTTTCCAGAGTCTGAACTCTAGAGTCAATGTGTGTTTTTTTTTTTTTTTTTTTTTTTTTTTTTTTTTTTTTTTTTTCCAGTGTGATGGGCAATTTCAATCAAGGCTAATTTTTGTCTGATACTATGAGTTTTTTCCAACAATTATTCATGATGAAGTCCCAGTTTTAAAAATTGTTCCGAGACGTCGATTATATTAATAAAATTAAAAAGTATTTTAGGCTGAATCTATGTTATTGAAAGAAATTAACTCTAATAATTTCATTATCTACCACACAGGATGCATTATTGAGTGATTGATGCGTGTATAGGAAATTAGTTTCTCTGCCTTTTTTTGTTCGCTAAAAAATCATTATTTTTCACCTTTCTGCGTTCATAAAAAGCAAATCAGCTCACCACCGGAATAGAAATTATAATAGTAATAATTTATGAAACCAATACAAAGAATTCCAATTAGGAATAATTTGTAAATCTGGAGAATGAGCGGTTTATTGCAGCGTGGAATGATGTAGTGTGCCATTTATTGCAACTAATGGGTGTATGTTAAATTAATGCATTAATGCAAAGCAATTTTTAACAAGGGTACATGTATATTAAAGCAATGAATTTTCTCATTTAAAGAGCATCAAGTATTTTAGTATGTACAATTGGTTAACAGTTTAATAACAGACGTATTCGTGTCGGTATGAACTTGGTCTTTTGTGAACCGGAAAACGAAACGTCAATGGTATTCGTAACAAGGACGGTGCACGGACGCCGGCTGGAATGAGAGTTACAACACGTCCACCCTGATGTGCAAGACGCACTTGCGTTGCAAGAAGTCAAATTTTTCAGCGGAGCTGTTGTTGATTTCGTATTTTTCTTTAAATATTTCTCAACGCCGGGTGCGAAAAATGTCATAATTGGAGTCATTCCTCAAAATGGTAGCCTCATTAATTACTTTTTTACAAACGTGATTTGCGAAAGAGCTGTTAAATGCAATTATTCATGCCTAAATTTTGAGTGGTGGCTGATAATTAGGTGTAAAAAATGACAATTGTGCATGTGTAATTCTCATGTTGTCGTTCAGATTCTGTATTTGGGCATAATTAAAATGAAAACGAAGCAAATTAATTAGAAAAATTAACGAGAAAGAGGATGCAAAATTCTGCTTAAAAAATCACCTGAAGGTGTACCTACATCATCGCAGTGTTATGGCCTTTACTTTTATTTTGCCTAGCCTCAAAGTACGTGGAACTGAAGTTGTGACTGCACGAGGTTAACACCAATTATATATGCTGGCGAAAATGTCTCGTTTCAGAAACAAAATATTAAAACCGGATCCGATGGAATGACGAATTTTTTCGTTTAAGATCGGGTAAATGAACTTGAAAAGTACCTCAAACATTTTATTATTTGGCAGTAATTATATCAAATTTTGCGGAGTACTATAGTCTCTGATTATAGCAGTTATTCAGAATTTTTTAGTGCGGAATGAATTGAGCTATGAGTAGTTACCGTATAGTAATACCTCTATAATGTTGCTGACTCGTCTTCTAAGCTTCTGCAAAAAGTTAATGCCGCGGTCAAAAATACAATATGGGCGCTCATATTCTCAAAACACACAGACTATGTGTCATTTATGGTACTAATGTGTGTAATTTTTCATCTTCAAAGCAAAAGGAAAGGACAACTCCCGCTCTTTTAAAATACGAGGGGTATTAAGGTACTAGATGATGCAACGCCCCCGCATGTTGTTGGGATAGTACATATTACTATTGGAACATTAAAATAACAAATAAATAGGAAACAACCGTAGGGTCTAAAATCTTCATTTGTCCCATCTTTCTAAACTGAGAAAAGTCTATGTTTAAAATTATCTAGTTAGCTGTATTCTACGAGAACTAGGAATTAACAGTAGTCTTATCCATTATTATTGGTTTCGGCTAAACTATCAAGTAAGAGTTCCCTCGGAACGCTATTAATACAGTAATTTTAACCTTGGTGCGTTATTTTACTGTACACTCTTACGATGGAATGGAAAGAGGGAAACATTTCGATCTGTACCTGGTTCCGCCCCTTAACCGGATCATTGCAGGATCGATCACCTTCTCTGAACGGTGACCTCATACTTTCAAGCTCGTAAGGAAAACTTTGAAAGCACAGCGCTCATGGCGCGGGCCTAATATCCATGCCTGCCAAACTGACCCGATCTAGAGACCCTTTCCCCTTAAAAAGTGTCTATTATCCGGTATAACCCGGCAGTGATGCTAATAGAGTGCGCCCGGTGAATTTATAGCGCGTGACAGTTTGGATCAAACATTAATAATTTATCAAGTGCTCCTCAACATGTGACATAGCGACAGCGACAGCCGGAGCCTGCAGCCGCGGTGGAGCCGTTGGTGACAGTAATGTTCCACGGATAAATAGCCGACCGTTGACGCGCTGTTGCCGTTTTGATCGGGATATCGTCGCTAGAAGTGTTTAAAAGGCATGGTTTTCCTGTTAGGTGTGGCAACGTTGGGTGTCGCACGTCGCTGGTGTCGCACGTCGGTGCTCTCACTGCACTGTGCTCAGTACTGGTTGTGCACGATCCGGAGCCACGGTGTTGTCGCCCGTAAGCTGAAGACGTCGTTATGACTTGGGCGATGCAGGGGTCAAATCTGCAGAGCTTTGGAAAAAACACTGTGTTTGAGCTTTTGGCTAAAGCTGTTTTGTGGCCAATACGATGTTCATTTGTGGAAAAAAACAAGAAAAGTGTCCCGTGTATTATCAGATGCAGAATTTTGGAGTGCAAGTAAAATTCTTTGAAAATTTTCAGGGAAAAATGAATAATGTCCTGAAAATTTTGAATTCCAGCATTTTTTGAATGATTATACGGTATTCCTCCTTGGCAACGTGAAAATGTATGTGGATCTGGCCTATCATGAGATGGATGCTTTCAAACGGCTTTCCTGGTCTTTGGTCCTCTTGCCGAATGGACGAACAATGCGATTTCCAATAAAGAAATTCTTCTAGATCACTGAAGAGAAAAAATGATCAAGAATTGATGAGAAATAATGATCTTTGCAACATATTCGACTTTCTGGGTCTAAAAGAGACAAATTTAGCTCCTGCAATCTGTTAAAATTAATCTAAAACGAAATTTTTCTGGTTCAGAAATAATAGTGAATTTGTACAATGCTGTTCAGAACAAGAACGCCGTACCTTAATTCTAGAGTTTCCATCATTGTTGGTATATTTTTGCTGAGTTTTTCATAAATGTGCCAATTTTTTTGGACAGAAACGCGAAGAAATCTAGGAAAGACTTACGGCATCTCGCTGATGGCGGTGCAAAAAACTAGACCTCATATTAAAAAAAAAAAGAAAAAAAAATTGTTGAACACGATCAAAATTAACCGAATATCGTCCCCTAGATATTGATAAAATAAGTGGTCAAACCAAGACACTCTGATAAAATCTCCAGCCTGTGCAAAATTCCTGGCATAGTTTCGGGCTTGAAACAGAGCTGTCAACGTAGGAAATGGCGCTGAGAGTGCGCGCGGGCGCCGAGATCTAGCGCATGCTCCGGTTGGCCTTTTTTAGCCGAGCCTCGCCCGGGCGCCCGGACCGGAGACATCGGGACGGGGACCCGTTTTGAATCATCGACCATCGATATTTCCCCATCTAAAGCCATGATACAAAATCGATTATTAAGGTGTTCTTTGCGAGCGTATCCTCATAATCGATCCTTTTCCATCAGTTAAATTGAAGATCAATCGACTCATCGCGGAACACGGTTGAACTCGAAGCGGCGCGGCACATGTGCATTGTGCATGATGTCAGCATCACCAAAGGCTCATGCACTCGGACGTATCAATGCTAAAAGCAACTATGTCAAACGCAATCCCTATGTACATAGTTCCTTTTAGCAGAAATACGTCCACTTGTGCCTCACGCTTTACGACCGAGCTGAGCCGCAATGGCCCTGCAATAATTGATATTACTCCGCTTTGAGCACATTAAGCCGCTGCGGAGCCGGTCCTTCACTCCTGCCATTCTCTCTTCCTTCCTTTTCCCTTTTCTTTGGCCTCAGACGCGGCTGACCCCTGCCATTTTTCTTGAGCTTATAAAAATCGCCCGCGCTATAAAATTGTAGCTCACGGCTTTTCCTCTTCGATCAGGAAGAGTCTTCTCCCGAACCGTTGCGTGAACGGATACTTCAAAACCATTGCGAATCTTCAAAGTTGACAACACCATTTTTCAGAGGGTGGCTAATAGATATTACAGTCTCATTCTGTGATTATTATGGCGAATTTGATGGTCTCAAACAACGGTTGCCTGGGGCTGGTTGTTAGGGATGGAGGGGAGACGGGACTAAAAGCGCAGGATTAGCCATCATGGGCTATTTGAAGTAGTAAAAAAAAAAAATCATCGTCCGAATATCCTCCTCGTCGCTACACGGTCAAACTGCAATTAGGAATTTTCAAAACTTTAGATAAATTCAATACATGATTATTAAACGCCAACCAAAGAGGGTTATTCAAAATCGGCGATTTTACCCTACGCTTGGATTTTGCCCGGAGTTGGATATGTTGTTCCCTATCACAAGACACGCCTTTTTCCGGCATTGGCAAGTTCACCCGAAATTTTTCCTGCGCGCTACAGCGTTGCCAAGTTGAAAACAGGCAAATTCCGTAAGTGGTATTAAAATTGAGCTATGAAGTTGCGGTTTTAACGAAAATTCTCTAAAAATTGCGCACTTTTAGGAAATGACCATGTTTTTAATGTCGCATTAATTTTTACATGCATTATTGCCAAATTTCCGATTTTTAAATTCGACAAATGTTACATATCCGCAAATACCCAAAAAGGCTATCTTCAAATTTGAATAAAAAGTTGTCTAATCGATAGTTCGTTTGATTCCGCATCCATCGATATATT
>NW_017547299.1:1630839-1650388 GCF_001854935.1 Bemisia tabaci | reverse complement strand
AGATATTTTTACAATGCACTCATCGTGTTTTCAAAAGTTCCTTCGTACCTGCACCAGTTCTAATCGGAAATTTGGATTAATTGTCTTCAAGTGGATTTTTCTGACCCAGTGGATTACAGATTTGAGCAAGTTGGTGAGTGTTGTTTGTTCATTTTCTATTTTACTGAGCATGTCTGCATGGTCCAAATATCATGTGCTCCCATTGGGACGCTTGTCTCCTTTGTCTTGATTCTAAGATTTATTTAATTTCCGTGAGCAATTTGGATGGTACTGAAACCATCTTGTGATCATTTTTATGCAAATGGTTTTGTTTCCATGAAAAATTGTCACGGAAATGATTTCGTTTCCATGAAAAATTTTCACGGAAATGATTTCGTTTCCATGAAAAATTTTCATGGAAATAAGCCACATGGAAATCAGCCACACGGAAATCAGCCACATGGAAATATTTCCTGTTCCATTTTTCCGTGTCATTTTTTCATGGAAATCAACTTCATGGAAATCATCCACACGGAACATTTTTAGCAGGGTAGCGTCCATTAAAACTAAGAGCATTTGATTTTTTCTGAAGAAAATCAGTCTTACCTCCAAAAAGGAAGTTGAAAGAAAACACCTTCAGCAAATGATCACGTCAAACTCATCCCCTCGAATGATAAAGGGAATAATATTGTCTCTTGCGTTGTTCTATTAAATTTGTCTGCAATCAAATTTCTCGTACATTTCTTTGCAGCATCCAGTAAAACTCTGAACAACTCTGTCATTTTTAAATCCAGTAATCCACTTGATTTGAAACAGCACGAAGTTATTTCACTTATAGGTCGAACCATTTCTGGCCAGTCATTTTTGTAAAACCACATTCAGATATGATATATATTACCGGGGTGCATTTTATGCTCACCTGGATAGTGGTTCACACTCACCTTCTTTTTGTGATTCCGTTTCATAGCTTAAGCTATTTGTAATTGTATTTTAATTTTAGGATTTACTTTTCTTACCGCGCGTTTAAGTCTCTAGAGCTATCTGAGAGAGCACTCACTTATTCCATTGACTTTTATGCAGTTCAAACTATGTCTAATGAAATTCTAATTTTATTCTTTACTTTTCTTACTGTGCGTTTGAGTCTCCAAAGATATCGGACCTCTCATTTCCTTGAATTTTTGAACGGTATGATTTACTCTCCGTACTGCACGAATCTTAAACGAGTATCCTCATATCCATGAGGCTCACCGAACAGAGGGGTAGTAAAATTGGAAAGCGTTGTTGAAGCGACTCGAACGCATCCGAGATCAAAGGACACGGACGCTGCAACTAATCCGCCATTAAGCCAGCCGGAGAGATTTGAAAGATGATGTCAATGTTGCGGGCATCGTGACGATTTTGGGATCATTCCCGGAGTCGGAAGTGCACGGACTTCAAAACGCGCATCATGCTCTCATAATGGGTGTCGAACGTGAGGGGACTCCGAGCGCTGACGTCAGACAGGGACCCAGGCTCGACAGGAAAGAGGAAATCGAGGAGATCCCGTTTCAATGGCCCCTCGTTGCCACATCTATCCATCAAATCAACCTCACTCTACTGATTTAAGTAGGCATCTTTATAGATCCGGCAACATTGGGCGAGTCTTAGCCGCAGACGCTCGTGCTCTCACTCTTTACGTCTTTACTTTTTCCGCCGCAAATGCTACAATTAGAACAAATCCGATTGTCATCACGGATGGGCGCTATGCGCCGTGTCCAGATCGTATAGGCAACACGGTGTGCTTTGACGCATTTTTTAATTTATCGTGGCGGATATGGCAAGGGCGCCTTTACGGTAAGTTATTATGCATTATGCATATGTTAATCTTGGGCACTCGAATGTGTCCGGCGCACGATGCGCTGAGATGTCATGCACAATGCTCTACTGCCAGATTACATCGGTCAGGCATGCTGAGATATATTTGAGGTATGAGCAATTTGTCACTCCTCTGAGCGAAAGGCATAACTCCGTACTCGTATGGTTCGTAGACAGTGCAAAGATACATGTCCAGCCGGGATCGTCTTGAGATGCAGTTATAATTTTACCCGGTGGTGCGATGAATTTAACACTCGCTCCGCCTAGTCTGACAGCTGAGAATTCAGTGGCCCATTCAGATCTCTTCTTTTTGCAGGCTTTTGTTTTTTTACGTTCCGTGCGGTAGATTTATTTATAGAGATTGTGCAACTTACCGTATGCAAATAGTCTAGTGAACAATTTTTAGGTTGGAGAGCAATTTACCAGACACAAGCGAGTATTATTCGTTTAAAAAAAAAAAAAAAAAAAAAAAAAAAAAAAAAAAGAAAGAAAGAAAGAAATTGCTCTCTTCGTGAACAGAGGCCTGTATAGATCAAAATAGTGCGCTAAATCAAAATTAATCCCAAATAAATGTGGGAACATTGAGAAGGTGTACCAATTTTTGCATGATTCTTTACAATTTCTTTAAGTGACAAGATAAAATCTGAAAGTGTCAAATGTCATCCTGGTCAGGATTCGTACCCGAATCCCCGGGGTCAATAGTCCGTTGCAGTAACCACCGAAACACCAGTTCATTGACCAGATTTTTCCTCTCTCTTTCCGTTCAAAAACGATTTTATGTTATGCGTAATTGGCCCTATTAAATGGGCAATGATTAGGCTTAAAGACAGTTACCGAACTTGAAAAGTAGGCAACGCCAAGTGGAAACTTCCTCCCCGGTCATCATTTCGGCGGGATCTTGACGTAAATCAGAATCAAAAGTGGATGATTGCACGGAAAGGCGTGTAAGGTTTAAAATGTTTTTCAATTACAGTGTTTACATTAAGTCGCTTTTAATCGAAGGCGTTACCGGGTCTCGGCCTAGGTGGGTTGAGGGTCCAGCGTCAGGTCCGTGCTCCAGTTCTGGACCCTGGGCCGACACCGATGACGTAACACCCTTCCCCCGCGCCCCCCGCCCGCCTGACTTTGTTGTTAATCCGTACACCAGAAACGAGACGAAACGAGGAACAACGCATGAGTTTGAATACTAATTACTCGCTAACTAAGCACCGCGTCGCAGCGCCACGGCGCACAGCGGGTCGAGTCCATCAGAGAGGTCGGACCTGAAATTTTTTACTAAAACTGCAAATTTTGGTGTTTATTTCGTCATATTTTACATTACAAGGGATGATTTTAAAAGAAAATTCCACAAGAAACCCAATGGAGCCATTTTAAGGGCCGCAAAGTTTTGTCTAAATGGAGTTATAAGCGTTCAAAGTTTCCAATTATTGTCCGGCATTTCCCATGGACTGGAAACCACTGTGCGGCGCGACGGTCTCCAGCGCGTCGCGACCGCGGCATCAGCGTCCCGATCGGACTCGGAAAATGGCCGGTGCCTTTCCAATCCGCTAACGGCACCTCGTTGCGAAACGCCGCCTTAATTTTTGCCGATAACCGGAAATGCCCTCTTTTCAGCCGCAGCTGCCGTTTTATACAAATTTGTGTTTTTGCATCGAGGATAGGCGGATACAGGGGGCGTGGGATATACAAGCCCCTCCCCCCCTCTGCCCGAAAAAAAGGAGGAAGGAAAAGGGAAGAAAGAAAGAAGGATGGAACAGGTACAAAAAAGGAAGAACATTTATATTCGGTAATTATTCATGACGAAATTGACTCAAACTGCATATCAGATGCTTTAAAATTTCGAAAATATTCGTCTGGATCCGCCTATGGCACAGATTGATTCGGTTCCAATATGTTATAATAAGTCCAATAGTTCCGTTTGTAAACAATACAAAACTTTGACGCATTTGCGTCATGGTGATAAAATGCGTCTAAGTGTTTCTTCCGATCGAAATTTTTCGAGTTTAATGAGTCTTTAATTAGTTTATGATTTGTTATCGACAAAATCTTGATTAATGAAGACAAATAACTTTACTCAGAATCTGCACGTGAGGTTTTATTAAATTTTCCTGGTTGGAACCATCCCAAATCGACGATTCGAACCCGACAAGAATGCACTGCTCATGATGTTTCAATTAGTATTTGAACCAACGCAACGGAACTGATGCAAAACGGTGTAAATATTTGAATACAACTAAACAAGCTCGGCGGATGTCCGGATTGCATACCGAAAAATTGAAGGCGCTTTGAGTTTTTCCACCTGGAGACTTGAACGCTGGACAAAGAATGAAGAAGCATGGGTGTTTCATTCATAGGACTGCGAATCACACTCACACATACAATATGAATAATTGTTCTAAACTGTGTGTGAGTCAAATTAGTTTGATTTGCTTCTCTAAAAATAATCGAATTGTGGAAAAAAACAAATTTATAGATAGACAAGTATGCTCATATGTATTTAACTGAAATCAGTCTAACTACATCAGATATTGACTAATTTCTTCGCATGTCTTTTTTTTTTTTTTTTTTTAAACAGGTTTAATAACATCCTTATATTTTGTGAATTGTTGTGCCTCTGAAGTTTATTACATCATATATCATGATGTTTTGTTTATATAGGATTTTGCATTGAAGTAGAAACATTAAGTATAAACCAATGCTCTTTCGCCAATGGTTGTGGGACAGATACTTTATCACGAAAACGCCCGGTTATGTGCCTCAGCTTTGAGAGTTGCATTCAGAAAAATACCAGTAACTGCAAAGTAAACCGTCAGAAGCCACAACGGCACAAAAACTGTGTTTCGTGCCGTGCCCCCCCCCCCCCCCCCCCNGTGGTCTCCTTTTCACCACGATTTGAGGATCGTTGCAACACTGGTTCTTAATTATAGTAATTAGTAACTCGTTTATTTAAGAATAAGCAATAATTTCCTCCTAAATTTTGAGAAGTATGCAAATTTCAACGATAAAGACCATATCGTGTCTCTAACGAGCTGAGGTCGAGCTTTCTGCAACTCGTTGACCCTTCAATCGAGGTCTGTTCGTGGATTATTCTTTGCAAAATGTAGGTCCTTGTCTGACAGCTTGCAATTTTGCCTTGATTTTTTGGCCGGACCAGCCGCAACACAATAATAGTTACCTATGTGTCATGTCCAAATTTTAATTCCTTCTTCCTCCGATGGTATTTAACTCTTACAAATAAAGCTCAGAGAGCTCTGTCGAAGAAGCTAAAGCACTCTTAATAAAAGATCAAGGTTCAAGTTAATCCACTCAATCAAATTTGCAGTATTGCATAAATAATATATCATGGTAATAAAAATTTTTCACTTTGGAAAATATTATGGTATGTTGGTTACCTCTTTCAATATTTGTTTCTACAAATAATCGCTAGTTAGGTGGTAAATTGTTAAATACGATGAACTAAAACTGCTACATTTATTTTCATTTGTTTTAAATAAAATGCGTTTCAAAGCTGTAAGTCTCCATTTTCAGCCCCTCGCTGCAATGTAGAGTCACAGAGTTAAGGCTGTGATAAGTCGTAGCCTAGGACCAAAGGTGGAAATTTTTAGGTCCGAAATATGTTCTCTTTGTCGGGAACTGAAGTGCAGGCACATGAGGTAATTAAAATTTTATTGTATTACATCATTATTTGTGCCTGATTCCCGAGTGATGTCATGGTAAAAGTTATTTACCTATTTTTTTCCGTGTTTAATACTTAATTTTAAACAATCTATGGCATTCAGATTAAAGACGCGATAATAAATAAAGCTCATTAAAATGCATACTTGATCCAACCGAGTGGTACCAAATATGTGGAAAAATATTCGCACTTAAATTTTTTGGAGCTATCGCTTTATCGATTTGACTCGTGCACATTATTCCCCTCAAGGCACTATCAAATTTCGATTCCATGTTTTGGCAAACTGAGTTTTTTTGGTCCAAAAAAATTGTGGGAACTGTAACCGCATCGACAATCCTACATCACTAATTTTTTAGCTGATTGGATTTTAAGAGCGCAGTATTTCCCAATTCAGTATCCGATATAAACGCCTCTGCATCCAAATATGGTTAACCGCAGTAAAGTAGAATGCTGTTGCAATGCTGTCGAACCGAAGAAATGGCAACTTTTCATAATTCCGAACTACACATCCTCCTTTCCTCGTGGGATTCGACCACCAAAATTTGATCAAACACTTCACCGACGGATTTTTTTCTCTCTTTTTTTTGGCGTTTTTTTAACTCGCTTAACTTTTTATTCCTTGTCACATCTCACGCATCACCACGCAGCCGGTGATCGTTTCCTTCATTGTTCCTTTTTTTCTTCATGTGACCCGGTACTTATTTGGACCTCAACCGGTTGATTATTCATTAATGATCGCCCGCCCAAATTCACTCCTCAATCCACGCTTAGCGTAATTATATTACACGGCAAAAATTTCGTAACTATCCATGATACACAATATGCTTGTATATTCACATGAATTTCTACAATGTTTATCATTATTCATTTGTCTGTTCACAGGTTGGTTTTAACTGCATCACTTTGTATCGACAAAAACCTTAAGCGTGGGACATGCTGTATAATCGTAAGACTAAATCACTAATTCTATATCTTATCCACCTATCGACATAATAGTGAGCCTCTTTAAATATTAAATAAAAGTGTTTCGACGCTACATTGCGACGAATAATCAGTTCTCTTTTCCTGAGGATATTGCACCATTGATGTGAGAACAGCTAACAGGCTAAAAAATACGATTATAATCTTCAGAGTTATACGTAAATGACGCTGTGAAACATATATTTTCCGTCGGTTTCCACGTTTAACCTAACAATGGCTTTTTAAGCAAATCGCATCGAGGTTGAGTTGTTATGCAAAATGTTTATCTTAATTTCCTAGAGGGGAAAACGAGTAACGTAAAATGCAGTTTCGCTGATTTTAATCGAAGCCGTTCATTTTATTCGTAGTGTCCATTCAAAGTACATGCGCTAAGAATTTTGAAGAGTCGCAAGAGTTACGAACATATCCGAACTGTAGGTTCTTACTTTCAATATACTAACGAAAGTATCGCCCGTTGAACAACACCAAAGTGGACAACGCGTCACTCATCGCATTAATGCATCCCAGGGTACTTTTTTCACCTCAATTCCAACAAAAGGTGACGATTTGACGAGTTAATTCACTTTCCTTACTCCTCGATGCATAACCAATGAGATGGCGGTGGAAAGATACCATTAACACTTACGCTGCATTTAACATCACACGACAGGTCATTTTTTGCAAGGCGACGTATTTGTATCAACACTTGACATTTGGACAGATCCTGGTACCCCGTCTAATCTATAGGATTATGCCATCAAAAAACGATCTGTGGCACGTGCAACCAATCCATTAAAATTCCTCGGTGCACGCTCGGAGGGCGTGGTGCGTGGTGCCCGTCGGGGATCCGAGGCGGCCGAGTGCAGTGCCGTGGCGTGTTTTACGATATATCGATTGTTATGCCATTTAAACCTATGGAAAAGGATCGATAAACAGGGTGCTCGCAGCGAACACTTTAATAATCGATTCTTTACCATAGGTTTAAATGGCATAACAATCGATATATCGCAATTCACGCCACGCCACTGGCCGAGTGACCGGGAGACAGGAGCCCCCCAGTTTTTCACCCAGCAGTCGTCGAGCGTATAGTTAGAGGGGCGCGACATTCCAGGAATGGGCCGAAAAGATAAATCTGAGCGACCTTTTGCCCCCGACTGAAATAAAGCACGGAGCCGAGCCTTTCGGCGGCATTTTTGCGTTCGGGTTCGGGCGCGGGCACGCGTTGACTAAAAGTCAAGGATGGCGTCGCGTCGGGCTCCGCGCGGATATGCAGGGGATATTGCGGGTGTACGTTCACATTCACCGGACCCGGAGCCGGGCCGCTGGGTTCGCTCGGAAACAATACCGGTCGCAACTAATAACTCACGCGACCCCTGACCCGCGCCGCGACGCCCGACCTTGACAAGGCCTCCGCGGCCGGCGGCGCGCGCTGGGTGAGGGTGGCGCGCACACCTTGTTGCCGCCGTCGACACGTTTCGTGGATACGTCATTCGATATATCGCCGTTGAATAACTGTGCCAGTTTTAAAAAGCGAGTGATTGGTATCCACATAGGTAGTCGGTTTGTTCTGGGTGGAACCATGTAGTGCATTGACTGGGAAAAAACCACATTTGATCTAGAGTCTAGACTCTTAAAAACATAGAGAAGAAAAAATACTCTTGATTCAATCGGATTTTTGCTTAAATCAAGAACCAAGCCTCTTAATTTAAGCGGATTTCCTTTTGATTTAAGCAAAAATCTGATTGAATCAAGAGTATTTTTTCTTGTCAATGTTTTCAAAAGTCTGGACTCCAGATCCAATGTGTTTTTTTTCTTTTTTTTTTCAGTGGTGCATTGCATATAGAATGATATGGTCACTGAATCAGTCCTATGACTTATGATTCCTTGGGCGTAGCTCGCTAGGTGCCAGGGTGGGCTTCCTTCCTAGTAAATCTGAATAGTGGAAAATTGCCCCCGAGTCCCTTTTCCACAGCTCAACCTATTGCTAATGAAATTCCAATTTGAATCGTCTACGTTTCTGACCGTGCGTTTGAGTCTCCAAAGATATCTGAGAGGGGACCTCTTGATCCTTGAAAATTTTTAAAAATTTTCATGGGTGAGACCCCCCCCCCTCTCCCTCAATCATTTTGCAGACTAACAATGAGAAGATTCTTACCTTATTTCTGGAAAAAAATGTGTGGCAAAACGCTCCAGCTGCAACCCTGTTAGTTGTAATTGGCAAACTATGACAAAGGTTTGAATTGGATTGCATTTTGCGAAAAAGAACCACAAGCATTCCAATATTGCTAAGATTGTGAAACTTTTTCTTCTCACAAGTATAAACTGATCACCTGAAATAGATTTATCTTCTCTTCCGATAGAATAAACATTTAAGTTATTGTAAATTTTGATTTTTTTGCAAGATTTTATTGATTTTATAGCAAAGAATGTAAGTTGCCTAATCCTAGCAGCATGGGAATGCTCTTGGTTCATTCTTGCAAAATGCAATCTAATTAATTCACCGCTATCCTGTTCTATCTCTCCTCTTTGACATTTCACGTAGAAAGCTATCCACGCAACGAGAAGTTCGGAAATCCTTTCGAATCTGACAAAATAATGATTTCATTTGTATTTGTGTTAGTGAAATACTGTTTTTCAAATTTAGCCATCTTATCCCAACCGTATAACGTGCTGCTGCAATGCACTGAAAAGAGATCGAGAAAACGCGGCAACAAACCTGGGGCGCACGCGGCGATGGCGAAGGATTGGATTGGATCGAGCGTCGGTTTGTCGGGTATGAAGGATGGGGCGGCACGCGGTGCGGCATGCATGCGGGGCGGGTGGCCTTGTGTTTGCGCCCGTTGCAACCAACAGTTGTCGATCGGGCCCGTGATTAGCCCCGCGCATTGTGCTCGTGTCTTCAATGTGTTCATATGTTTCACCGGGTCAGTAGTGCAATATCTCGCCCCCGCCCGTGTCAATTTTCCAATCAAAATCCTATTTTTCACTAGATGTAAGGGGTTATTCCGGTAGTTATGTGTAAAATGGCAACCTAGCAGGCTTCAAACATTGTTTAAGGCATGAAAAATATTGTTTGCTGTTCGTTTTAAATGTCACGTATCCAAGGACAACTTAATGTTGATGAACAAACATTAACAACTTTGATGTAAATATAAACCTCTGAACGCGATGGGTATAACTATCGATCTCTCGCTAAGCGGGCTGATTATTGAAATTTATAGACCGAGATATCGATATAGAAGAATTAGGAAGTATGGGCAATCCTGTCGATTGAAATGGGTGGCTCCTATAGACTAAGGGAGAAAATGATGGACTAACTGTAGGGTCTCTCTTGGTTTGCCGTTAGCAAGACTATTGCCTACCTCCTTTGTTCATTCCAACCACCCGCTTCCACCAATAGGATCTCTCCATACCCCTTTTATCTTCTTTGTCTATAGCTTTGTCTATCAATTTCATCAATCGGCCCGCTAGGAACCCGCAGTATCCAGAAGAATGACAGTGACTCCTGACGGGAGGTCTCAATTTTGACAAACGTGGTAGTCGAGAGTCAATGCGCCTCTTTTTTTCGTGTAACGGAAGTTTATCACTGCTAAAATACCTGATGGAACACTTAAGGCTCGAGTTAAACTCAGTTCAAGAACACTTTTCATCCTAGAAGTAGAAGTATTAGAAGTCATTTAGCTAATTATTACTGCTCATTGGGACCTCCTTGTGTTCGTCCTATAAGTTTTCTCAGCTCCTCATAGAAAAAAAAGTCTAGGAATTTGTTATAAGTGTTCTAGAGTCTAGATTAATTTCTTGAGGACGAAGTCTCGTTGCTCTTGTCATTAACTTGGATTGTAGTACGAATTTACTAATTTTGCCGAGTGCAAAGGGTCTACTCGCATTCGGATAGTATTTTGCTTTTTCTTCCTCTTAGTGCATGCTATACCAGTAGGAGGATTAACCCCTAAGAGGTTGCGATTTAGGTTCATAATTTATTTATTCACACTGCGTAGCCTTTCTCTCCGATAAACGAAGTCCCGAGAACCATTCTTTTAATCCATACGAGCGTATTTATTCTAAGAGGTAGTGCGCGTGAATGCATTTAAAAGTAGGAACTATGGACTTGAGATTTATGTGCTTCACATGTGCCTTTCGACTTAATTCATGTTTTATGTACTTCTTCTTAACATAAATACGTCTGTATGTCCCTCGTGTCTTCTGTATACGAAAGGTTTTTCAAAAATTCCGGGAACGAAGAACTATTTTTCAAAGACAACCGAGAATAATTTCAATACCGAGAATCAAAATCTCAAAGAATCGCGTACGAAATCCGCTGTCATCCTGTGATAGGATAGAAAAATGTAAATATTTCCCTAAGTAGGACGGTCTATGTTAACGATAGTGTAAAATGAAATAAATAATGTGAATGCAAAAGAATTTATTCGGAGTTACGAAACCGATTGCATTCGTCGAATTTCTCTGATAAAGCTGCATTCTGAGACCAATGCGGCGTTATAAATTAACTTCGGCCGGTTACGTCAAGCAATGCTCAAATAGTATGTGGTTGCCGCTTCAAATAAAATCACAGTGTTATATGTTGTTTAAAATTGAGATTATGCGCGATAAGACATCACTGAAATATCTCTCATTTTACAGATTTTTCAGAGCGTCTACAGTAACGCAGCTCGCCACACAGTCGTTTAATTTGGCTCAAAAATTCAACACCCGACGATCATGCGTGATGCTTTATTTAAGCCTTGTTGATTTTAAATCCTTAATAATTTCGAAAACATATTCCTGAAATTCATAAATGGTAACGAATTCTGGTGAAGTGGATTATGGACATGTTTTTGACGATTACTGAAGGATGTTGAGCCGGGTTTTAATCAATAATGTCCCGTGGGATAAAGTAAAAATGCTGACACAGTGCCAATAGTTATGCAGAGGATTTTTGGTAATAGGAACAACTTCATTTTTGGCCATTTTTGGCTACTAAGTGATCAATTACCTAGTTTTTCCGTTGTGTCACTGAGGTCAAAAAACCCGAAGATAAAATTGCAAAACATAAATTTTTTTCGAGCCTGTTGCCAATTTAGGTCATTTAAAGTAGTCAGAGTTAAATGGTATTTTTAGTTTGAGCTTCAATTATTTCATTTATTTCTCAAAATTTAAAAGTAAAAGGCCAGCTATTACTTTTTTCTACTTATTTTAGATCGGAACCAAAGTTTGTGAAAAATAAGTTAGCTCTGCGCGTCATGGAATTTTGTTTTGATGGTTGAAGCTTTTATATATCAGCAAAACATAATGATATACCACAATGCGTTTTTATCCTCAAAGAAAAAAACATCCTTTATTTAAATGTATATTCTCGAAGAAACTCAGTGTTTTAACAAAATTTGTCGTTTCTTGCCAATCTGTAGGACTCAATCATCAAACCACTGCTCTGCGTCATGCGTAGCTGACTCTATTGGTGACGATTCAGCCATTTTTCGCATTGTTGCATTTTTTCGTGATTCACACGTGAGGCACCATTTTCACTCCGGTGACTGAGCAAGGCAACAAACTGTAGTAGGCAACAGCGGCACTTACACGAGTCGGTTGAAACTGAAAGTTGCGATAAGAGCTCTAAGTTGACAGAAAGAGAAACCAGTAGGATTTGCCTCGGCGAAGCGGCGGCAGCGGCGCGGTGGTCGAGGCCCATGCGTCGGGCGTCCAGTCGCAAAGCAAGTTTGATGAATGCAGCCACGATTCCAGTATAATTTGATAAGTGATGCTTTAACTACTCTCGCGTCCGAGCAAAAAGCTTTCTTCTCGCCAATACTCACGGGTGTACTCGCTCACGTCACCCCTCTTACGAGTCAAGTGAGATCACCGAATGAGCTATTCATGGGAGCCACTCTTTCAGGATCAGAGCTACGATATTTGGCTGATTGATACCTTTTACCTATTTACCTTTTAAAGTTGTGCGACCGGATGACCGCTAGGAAAATTGGACTACATTTTGCAATTTGGACCTATAGATTCTAGCCCGGTTTAAAAACAACGTATGTGCCATTAGTTTCCCTATGCACATAAGTGTTTTTCCAGAAGAGCCAGAATTTATAGTTCCAAATTGCAAAATGCAGTCCAATTAGTACCCGGACGACCGCCCAGATATGGGCACAAAGCTGGCTCTCTTCTCCCGAAAATGATAGAAGATTTGGACTACATTTTGCAATTTGGACCTATAGATTCTAGCCCGGTTTAAAAACAACGTATGTGCCATTAGTTTCCCTATGCACATAAGTGTTTTTCCAGAAGAGCCAGAATTTATAGTTCCAAATTGCAAAATGCAGTCCATTTAGGTGTTGCAAACACCCTGTCTATCGATCCTTTTTCATGGGTTAAAATGACAGATCAATCAATGTATTGCAAAGCACGCCACGCCTTTGATTGTAAGGTAAACCGCAGCTCAGAATGATTACATTCTTCATAAATCAGCAATCATCTAACAACACCTAAAAATTCTAAAAATTGACCCTTTGATAGCCACAGGATAGTTGTGCTAGTCACAGAATCAAACCGTTTTTATTCTCCTGCTATTACTGATAGTATTTCGGCCTCATTTTTAGTATTTATTTTTTGCCTCCTTATAGGTATATCTCGATTTTCTATAGCAAATAATATGATAGTGAGTCCAGCGACGTTAGTTTTTTTGCTGCAATTTCTTGACGGAAACATCTCATGCCATAATCTTTATTCAGTTACCTTATCTCACGCTATCCCTCTAGGACGTTATCTTTACCTCTTTGAGTACCATTTGCGCTGGTTGTCATCTGTATTAACCATGTAGCTCCAAATTATATCATGTATCGAATTTCAATCTCTGCTGAAGAGTTGCCGTAGTCTGTATTGCCACCGGCCGGGATGGCGGCCACCATTATAGGCAGATTTCGCAGAATCAAATCAATATATGACAGGAACAAGCGGTCGTGTCAGTAAATCAAACAAATGCTCATAACTGTCATTTATTTTCGCCGTAGACCTGACTCATGACATATTTTGACCGTAGATGGCCCATACCATATTCCGACGACGTAAATTGCCTCCGCTGCCAAACCTGTTCTTACGTTGTCACAGTTTAGTTCTGGATACTTAACGGTAACAGATAGGCATGCAGATCGCATCTGAAGATTTTCACACGAATAGTGCCGCTTCCGCAGTTTTAAAGTCCCATAATATCAGAGCTGTAGAAAAAGGCGAATTTTTCGGAGACTTTAACGCAAGGTTAGAAAAAAAGGAAAATCTAAAAGTAGATGGAACTGGCTTCCGGAAGGCTAGTCTGAGTTATGATCATGGTCTTACATACGTATAATTGTTTAAATTTGTATCTCTCACATGTATACACAAGATTTTGTAAACAATGAGGACTGACGCATTTTGGAATAAAAATATCAACCATACCCTCCATATTCATAGTTATGTCAGATTTCAGCGCATTTTCATCCACCTTGGTTTTGTTCCATCTCATTGGGTCTCCAGACTGTATCACAAAGTATTTAACTCTTTCTGCATCGTCTTGTGTGAAAATAAATTCTGGGATACGTTGCTGCTAAGCGAATAAAATGTGATTCCAAGGGTTGAGCAGTATGATAACGATGATAAATTATAGATACTGGGTAATCAAAGATGATGGGTAAGAGTAACGAATTACTGTTATAGTACAGCAGCGAGAGAGGAATAATTGTATGAAGTTCATGTACAATCATAGGACCGCAAACCGTGCAGAAAAGCCCGATCGCGGTGTTTCGTGTAAATCTAGTTAGGCAGCAGCCACCCGTCGTTTTTTTTTTTTTTTTTTTTTTTTTTTTTTTTTTTTTTTTTTTTAGGTCTCGTCATTTTTTAGGGGGAGTTTTCTAGGATTGGGCCGGGGTGGCTGCCGCCACCTAGAATAATTCTACTAATCCTAAAATCCTACTTCAATAATTCGAAAAATTGCACGCATTAAAAGATAATTTGCATTTTTTTTTCATAAGTAAAGACAAAATACGTAAAAATTATGAAGTGTGAATTAATTTGAAGGAGCTGCGGATCTCCTTCACTATTTATTGTTTCATCTATAAATTTTCTGGGCCTTCATTTATCAAAATCTTTGTTTACTTCCAGAATTGTACTTCTACGTTATACTGATACGAGGAGACAACTTTATTTATAATTGTATTATAGTTGTTAAGGTTAAAGAGTTCCAGAAATATCCTAGGGCGTAATGTTTTCTTTTCATGACGCGGTAAATGTGCGAGACTGTCTCCCAATGCCAATGGAGAGACCATCAAAAATTTCTCTCTGACGTGTTATGTCATCAAGTAATATTTCGTCGAGAGAAAAATCAATTAAAGATAGAGCGTGTGGTGGTATCATCATTATCGAAAGTGAAAATAAGGAGTGGAGACTCTATCAGAGAAATAATTAGATTTGTGGGTTGAAATAGGATTCGCAACAGTTTCAGCGCCCCCGAATACATTAGTTCGATTAAATCAGCACCTTATAATTGAATATTGATCGAAGTGAGAAAAACAAGTCAAGCATCTTCGCAATGTAATATGAATTGATGAAGGAAGAAAGCAACATCTTAGGATCAATCAGATCTAACTCATATTGTTGTTCACGTGGAAATTAATTGGTTTGCAAAACACGTGGATGAAAGTTTACCTATTCTGAATGATTGGGAATAATACCATAGACATAATTACATTATGAGACTTATCTTTATGACATCATCACAAGATTTTCACTATCTCAATTTTTAGCGTGCTTCTTACATGGATGATTGAAGCGCACGAGGTCATTGCATCCAGAGACAATATATAGTATTAAATACACGATCAGCCTGATCTTCAGTCTGGCGTAAGTTTGGTGTTCACTGGGAAAAAAAAAACACATTGGATCTAGAGGCCAGACTTTTGAAAACATCGACAAGAAAAAATACTCTTGATTCAATCAGATTTAAGCTTAGATCAAAAAAAAATCCGCTCAAAGTAAGAGGCTTGGTTCTTGATTTAAGCTTAAACCTGACTGAATCAAGGGTTTTTTTTCTTGTCGATGTTTTTAAGAGTCTGGACTCTAGATCCAATGTGTTTTTTTTCCAGTGCATTGGCGGATCCAGCAAATTGGCAACACTGTCTTTTCCTTTAACCCTATAGAAATGTATCGATTCTGGGAGAGGTCAGGTGCTCCGACAAGAATCGATTATTTAGCATAGGTTTAAGGTTGCCGAATTGCTGGATCCGTGTTTGTTGAAGCGAAAATTGCCCATTCCAATCGTACCTTGACGCATTCTCATCTTAAAATTTATACCATGCCTATAGATGCGAACGATGTAAAAAATTCTATATTTTGGTATAGTATGGCAACGGAGGACTTGCTCTACTACTCTAGCTTGGGATCCTATTTTCAATTGGGCGTAATTTAATTGAGATTAGATTTGGCCATTTTGCACGCCAGAGGCACACCCGCCGAGCGAACCCGCAACTCCTCGTCACCCCCCTGACGTAAGGGCGTATCTCAAGTTCCACGTGAACCCTGCTTTACTTATGAATCCATGCATTTTGGGGCTCATGCGGAAATCGAGATACGCCCTTGCATCAAAAGAGTGATGTCTTGACTGATTCAGCTTTGCCGCGCACCCACCTTTGCCATATTTGAGTCACATCAGAGATCGTCTTTTCGAGGATCCTTTCCCTCACATCAATGTGACTTCACTCCTGGTTGGCCCTTTGCAGAAATTCTCGACTTGATGATTGAAATCACCCAGACGACTAAGTTTTAAAACGTTCGAAGTTCTCGAAAATTTCGTGAGTTCTTTGAAGTATCGTGCCAAAAAGGAAACAATACGCAGACCAGGCTTTACAATTTAGTGTTGGGAGTTTTTAATCGATTTATTAACCGAAAACATCGATTAAATCGCATTGAATCCAATGGGGTAGATTAATCGTGTAAATCGGTTTTTTCCCTCAAAATTGAAAATTTCGATTTGTGCTTCCTGAATAAATTAAATCGGCACGTGAGCCGATTTTTGTAACAAAATTTTAGGAGAGCTCTTGGAAATTTTCATTTGATTTCTTATCAAAGAGGGCAAATTTTCAGCCTTCATAATATCCGATTTTTCCGGAAAATCGATTTTTTGTCACGATGTAAATCAATGAAACAGAAAAAATGAAATTTTCCAACAAAAAACCCCAACACTAATCTGCATGGAGAAAGCATTCAGGTTGAATGAACGGTGCCCCTTCAACTTCCTGAAGTTTTCACCACGGGTAATGAAAGTTCAAAAATTGCAGCTTAACGAAGATTTAAGTGATTGCGACTAACGTTAG
The DNA here is from genome assembly GCF_001854935.1 of Bemisia tabaci. Classification (NCBI taxonomy): domain Eukaryota; kingdom Metazoa; phylum Arthropoda; class Insecta; order Hemiptera; family Aleyrodidae; genus Bemisia; species Bemisia tabaci. The sequence continues at coordinate 1,633,582 of NW_017547299.1, read as the reverse complement.
GTTCTAGGTACTTCTTCTTTCATTCCTGTTATTTTTCCTCTTCTTCGTCCTCTTCTCCTTCCCCCTTTCTCTCTTTTCCCGTCCCAGTTTGACTTTCTCCACGTAAATAGGTGCTTTTGTAGATAAGCCAGAAATAGTAGTTCCTTAGAACAAAAAATGATCCAATTTACAACAGTTTGAATCTACCTAAATTGCTCATCCGTGCATTGTTATAAGGACGTAAGGCTCTCATTTGACAACAGCGATCCTCTGGAGTCGTGCTCCTCATGAATCCGTTTTGAGCAGAGGCCCGGCCGGTGGTTTGCTCACGAAGCTGGCGCTATCAGTGTAGATCAAAATTCAATCTAACACAGTCACAACTGTCTGAAAAAGCTCCGGGGGGTACGAAACACACGGAGATTCCGACTGTGAAGATTTTTGCAACTCTTTGCAATATCATCAATCTCTCAAAGGTGCTTAACGTACAAATAACATAGCATGTCCAAAAACCCACGCAACGAACGCTACGTCACTCTTTCGGCCTCGGTTTTGGAGTTCGCTACGCACTTTAAAGACTGACGTATTGTCCAGGGATATAAAGGCGCTCGTATCTTGGCTCTGGGCGACAGGCGGGAACTTAAACTTTCAGATCACTATTTATTATTTAACTAATTTTAACTTGTGAAGGCATGAAATGAATGTGTGCTCCATCAGAATTATTTTTAGACGCCCCGAAAACCTACTTCAAAGTTGCAGATCGTATGCTCATTGAACTCTTTGTGCCACTGAAAAAAAAATCTCGGTGTATTTACGAAGAAAATGGATAAATTACCAAGAATTCAGGGTTCTATTTGATCCCAGTTTTTTCTTCGTAAAATTACCATCTTTGAAATTGGTGATTTTACCTAGAAATCTCGGTAAAATTATTGAACTTTCTCGGTAATTTTACTGGACCTTGGTAAAAACGCCAAAATTTTTTATCGACTGTGGTAGAATTACCGAGATAAAATGGCAAAGTTACCGGGAATTGATAACCATTAAAAGTGGTATTCTTACCTGAAAAAAAACACAGTAAAAATATCGGTTTTTAGGTAAGTTTACCAGTCTGTCTTGGTAAAATTACCAATAATTGGTAAAAAAAAAAAAGTGAGATGGTAAAGGTACCAACGGACCTTGGAAAAAACGACGAGAGTTTTTTTTCAGTGATGGATGTCACGTGCCAAAGGCGGAAAAACGGTACTCTCCCACGAGTTCCCAGTACAAAATAGTCACTTTGTACTTTCGACCAGACTGTTATATGTAACGGTGGCCCCCTTGAGAACTTGTTTCACAACCTCTTTGATCAGTGACTTCGTTCACTCGCACTAGTTTCAAAAATGGTGAGAACACCCGCGCCCCGCACTACATACATCGCCAAGAGTGACTGCTACTAATTGATCTGTTTTACCAAGAACCGTAACTTTTTCTTGCCTCATGTTTCGCCTCCTGTTTCTGCTCTCTACCGTTTGAATGGCGCCCGAAGCATACCGGGTAGGTACCATGCAGAGGATATATCACTCTTAAATACGGCGATAAGTCTTACTAACAAGCAAATGGTGATTAAATTGAGAAAAAAATATAGTTCCCGTGTGATACCTTCAAGTGGTTAAAGAAGAAAATGTTTGGTCAGAACTATTCTCTGATTATTATGTTTGGTCACCTTCAGAGAGGAGGGACTAAGAAATTTCATTCAGAATTTTCATTCTCTTCATTTCCTCAAAAATTTTTGTATTGACCTTCGGTAAATTACATCATGTATTTACTTAGTTACTACATGCAATGAAGTACAGAAATTATTCTCAAGTATACTCGATCGGCACTAAAGTCAACAGTGCTTTTTGAAGTTAATTACACTTTTAAATATCTGTGAATAAATATTTTTCTAAGAATTTTCTAGGCCACACTGGAAGAAAAACACATTGGATCTAGAGTCCAGACTCTTAAAAACATCGACAAGAAAAAATACCATTGATTCAATCAGATTTAAGCTTAAATTAGGAACCAAGCCTCTTAATTTGAGCGAATTTCCTTTTGATCTAAGCTTAAATCTGATTGAATCAAGAGTCCTTTTTCTTGCCAATCTTTTCAAGAGTCTGGACTCTAGATCCAATAAGTTTTTTTCCAATGCAGCTTCCTTGTTTCTCGCCACTTTTATTTTTCAAATTTGAAAATGACATTCTTGGTATGGGTGCTTGGAAGATTCGCGCCAAGTCTGGGACAGAATAACACGGACCCTCGATGTCATTTGCGCACCGCGTGTCACTGGATTCGCATAAACGAAGGGGGCAGTCGTGGCGCGTGGGACTAGGACAATCATATAGCGTGCTCAGTGACGCACCAACGCGCACGTTGGTTTCATTCGTTGCCATCTCTTTCTAATTACTGCAAATTTTTTGTTGGCTCTCAAAGTAATCAAAATAGCATAATATACTAGGGGGCCCTGCCCCCTGACCGCTACGCGGTCCAACCCCCGGGAGGGCGCCTCGCGCCCTCAGGCCCGTTTCGCGGGCCATATACGCATATGTATCGGCAAAAATGTTCTTCCATTTTAATACACCATTTTGTGTTCGAGCTGCATCGATTTCAAAATTTTTGACGTAACAGTCCTGATTTGTAAATGATGAGGAATAGCTTGATGTACATAATTTCACAGTATACTTACTGGAGAAATTTCCATTTATTATGTTATTTTTAAATACTTAATTTAAAAAAAAAAAAAAAAAAT
>NW_017547299.1:1604670-1629589 GCF_001854935.1 Bemisia tabaci | reverse complement strand
CTTCATCGTTGTAGTTTTCGAGAAGTTCGGATATGTTTTTTTCGAGAGCAGCAATTTTTTTGGCAGTTTTTGATCTGGGTTTTGCCACTGACCGATTTGCGGAATTTATTGAAATTTTGCTGTCGCGGAAAATTCTCTTCAGCACGGCAACGAAACTCGGAAAATCGGGATGAGCTTTGTAATAAAAGGAGTTGTACCGCGCGTGAAAACTCTCACACGAGTTGGTGGTTCGCGCTGGATCAGCTGATCGTTCAGCCCACATTTTCGGGGGGAACTGGGCTCCTTCACCGATGTACGTTTGAAGTAGGTAATTGTCGAATTTGGTCACTTGAGGACATTCAGGATGTGCGAACAAGAAAAACTTCACGAATGAGTCACCCACTTTGTCGGGGTGTAATAACGGGAGGCCGAAAATGTGCGGTATCAGGTGTATCTGAGAATGGTGAGTTTATTTTGGATCTTGATTATTTCGTCTTACTACTTGATCAAGTGTTGCGACGTTGCCACATATTTCAATTTACTTCAAAGCCGGGAGGGAATCGGAAATCGGTTCCGGCCGCATGAGGGAATCGGTCTTGGGAGGGAATCGGGGGAGGGAATCGGTTTCGGGAGGGAATCGGGGGAGGGAATTGGATGGCACCCAATAGCACATATACCTTAATGATGGTATTCATACCGTAATGTGGTACGAGAAATCTTAGTATTGTTCACAGACTGAGAATCATTAGTTCATTTGTAAGTGTGTGGGTATTTATTAGTTATGTTATATATGAGCCACAAATTGGTTTATAAAGCCATAGGTTTTTCTCCGTGGCTAGAATTCTAGAGGCAGGTTGAAATCAAAAAGCGCTCTCTATCGGCCAAACGCTTGAAAGTGTCAAGAATATATGCTAATAAAACAATCGAGAAAGAACTGGCACCGCTGTTGAAAACCCATCCGTTGCTCCATTCGACGCATCGCATGGGTTGCATGACGCGAACTCAATTCCTGTCGCGTGCTCACCCACACCTCGATCATGTTGTACATAACCACGTCCATCTGTTTCGTGTTAATCTCCATTAATTAGGCTTTTATCCATCCCCGCGCGAGGTGTCCTATCCAACCGACCGGACAGCACTTCCTCTTTGCCAAATGAACTTTACCGCCTGGAACCTGCCCACCGGGAGTTCATCTTTTCGGTCCTCTCGCAGTGGACCGTTTCAATCTTACGTCATTGGCAGTTATCCATCATTCGCTATAAGTTTATTCCGGATGCACATTTCAGGAGTAGGTCAGATTTTTTTAACTACGTAAGTACATAAGCGAACGTTCACCACTCGTTTTAATTTTGGATGGAGTGACAATACCCAGACGGAAGGAGCCAAAAAGTCATAGGTACCTATTTTCCGCATGTGTTCCGGAGATTTCTTTAAAAGGCTCCCCATTCTCCAAGAATGGGGTCAAAATGTTCCAAAAATAATAATGGTTTTGTTTCTTTCACGCTAATTGAAAGAACTACTAGACTATCTTTTTGGAGATGCATAGGATTGCGCGAATTTTTCTGGTACTGAAAACCCACATGTCTGCACGAATATTCGATATTCAACGAGGAAGCGTTAATCTGGCAACCTTGGTACATTGTAGTAGATACTTACATCAGAGAAGACCGTTCATTCGGCATTGTAGAACAACATGCTCAAGTTTCTTAAGAGATGAATGGATTAAAAACCCGACGGGTGCCTCCGAAAGAAAGCGTATTTTTTTCTCTGATTGCAACGTTATGCACCACTTTAATGTTTTATTTTTAATAAATGTTTTTGAAGAGCTACACAAAGTTTTTCTGAAAAGTTTCCGCTAGTTTACATATATGATCTCAAATAAAAGTATCGAAAATTTCGACGCGGTATTTTCGTTCGCTCTATTTGCTTTTAATGTAACAACAACAATAATATTAAATATCATCCGAATTTCTGAGTCGTTACAATGAGGATACATTTTTTCCCTCTAATTATTGTGAAAACTGGAGCAGAAAGTCAATAATGATGACACGCAGTCCTATAGCATTCCTACACAGTCTCGTAAGCGCTAATTTGTGTTTCACCCCATCTGACCGACCACACTGCGTTTGGCGCAATGCGAGAAGTATTCATGCAGTCTTGTAGGCGCTTCGCCGCGCCGCGCCGACCGCACTGTTTGGCGCAACGCGTGAAGTATTCCTTAAGTCTTGCAGGCGCTAATATACGTTCAACGCCGGCCGCACTGTGTTCGGCGCGATTATTCGAACTCGCGTTAGAATAATCGCGGCATCGAATAGTAGAGCTTAAAAGGCCGATGTTATGTTTCGACGCCGTATGAGAATTCCAACGTTGCCTCGTTTCTCGCGATTAAATATTTTCTCTGAGAAAAATTGGGAAAGTTCTTTATACTCCCTTCCATTATTCAATCTTTTCACTTCTTTTATCATCAGAAGGTAAGTCATCGATGACTTGTAAACGAACTGACCTAAACTAGCGCTAACATAAAAATGCGTTTATTTTTTAACTGTTTGCTGTTTTGCCAAATTTCTGCCTTAAATTAACCTCATTTTAAATTCAAGCATTCCTGTAGTAGATGTTAGGGTTTTTATTCGCGCAATCCTTGTGCCTTTTTCGCGCAATCTTCTTGTATTTTCTTAGACCTTTCGCGCAATCCTGCACTATCGGTTTTTCCATAGCTCGGCTGTATTACATAATGGTCTTTTTTAAAAACCTTCAATAACGATGTTCCTTATTGCTTAACTCCATCAGCATCCTCTCTGGTGGATGAAGTTCGGCTGAATTTCGATCGTCAACGAAGGCTCGAGACAGCAACTTTAATTGAGTAGTTCTTTTAAGTAACCTCGTATATCCTCTACAGTACTGCTATCATTGTGCATACTAATACATTATTCTTGAAGAGCTAATTGTAAGTCATGACCATTGTTTTTTGTCAATGAATATTCTCCGTAACTGTGCACAAATTTCTGAGAACAAAAGTATGTATGCGTGCGTATTTACTTCTACGTAAAACCTAGAGGAATATGGTCACCTTAACAGATGTGTTCAGGCGTTACGTGGTTATTAAAAAAAACTCCTCAATTTTCCTGGGATCCCGGGGCTTAGGTTGCCGGAGGTCACGTTGACCGCAAGTGCGGCGGTTTACGGATGCTCGAGCACAGGTTGAGAGGCCGAGACGATGTGGCGCCTGGCCGCGATAAGTAAAAACCGCCTAAGTCTAGCGAGAACCCGGTTTACCGTATGCTGTTCTTGCGGATTGGCGGGCACAGAAGCGCAATTAGCCGAGCTCGTTTAAGTAATCTCATCCTTTGGGAGGCGAATCCGTCGCGTCGTTGACCTTGCTCACCTTTGTGACCTTTCTGTTGACCGTTGCGACCGTCGACCCGTAGCGGCATCCCGCGGGTCGCCAGCCTGTGGGGAATCTGCGCGGGCGGCTGGACGAGCGGTAAATGAGTTGTCGGTCGCTCTCCGCCCGCGCTCCCGCGTTCCACCGGTATGTCAAAAACGATGCGGCATAGTTGCCAGATTTCGCTAAATATCAGCATAATTTCCTTAGACGTAATGTAATTAATGCTGATTTTTAGCATTATCTGGCAACTTCGGATCGGATCTGGCTCTAGGTTGCCTGATCCCTCGCCAAAACCCACAAATTTGAACATCATCGATCTCTCTCTTTACACTGGAAAAAAACACATTGGATCTAGAGTCCAGACTCTTAAAAACATCGACAAGAAAAAATAATCTTGATTCAGTCGGATTTTTGCTTAAAGCAAGAACCAAGCCTCTTAATTTGAGCGGATTTCCTTTTGATTTAAGCTTAAATCTGATTGAATCAAGAGTCCTTTTTCTTGTCAATGTTTTCAAGAGTCTGGACTCAAGATCCAATGTGGTTTTTTTTCCAGTGCATCGATCTCTCTCCTTAAAGTGCCATTCTATCACCTCCTGTTATTAATAGGATTACATTTTCCAATGAGGAACCACTATTTCAAGCTCATTTCAGAAACATCGTATATGCCATTGGTCTTTCTATGCAGAAAGGTGCTTCAATGGGAGAGTCAAAGAGATTTTGGTACCTAATATCAAATTGTAATCCAATTCTAACTTCAATTTTCAATAAGGAACTACTATTTCTAGCTCATTTTAGTGAAAAACGTATGTATCATTGGTTTCCTAGTGCAGATAGATACTTTTATGGATGACCGAGGAATAGTAGTTACTTATTGTAAGATGCAGTCCTTCATCCTTTCGTCAAAATTTACCAGACCTCGAGTTCCTGTTGAATATTAACCTGTGATCAAGATTTTTGTAACCAAAGTTGTTTTAGATTTAACTTATTCATAGTTAAGTTTCTGCGGTAAAGATAACAAACCAAAAATTCTAAAGTCACTGAGTTATTCTGGCAACAAGGCTGTACTGCTATCAAAGATCAACATTGGGGTCCCGTTTCTTCTATCGCCATCGCAACTTGTACCTCTTCACACGTGCTGTACTTAAAAGTTGTAATACGTTAGGAATAAGTTAATATCATTTGGAGCTTCTCTCAACTAATTTGTGCAAATCTTGTGAAAAATCTTATCTTGGGAAGCTTGAACGTTAACACTCGAGTATAATGTGCTTACATTAAGAGGTAGTGGTGGAGAATGAAACTCAGTATTCATACAGGTTTAAAACTTCCAACCCTTTGCATTGACACAAAACATACTAAACAAACCTACCAAAACCTTGCAGTTTGTACACACTGACAGGAAAAAAGTGTTCATGTCGCAGGAAATTAATAATCACCGGCAATTTTCCAGCCACTTCGGTGATACACGGAAAAACATAAAATTCAGAAATAAGGGAACAAGATTACAGTTCTGAATGTTTCATTACTTTTAATTGGGATAAAAACTTTTCCTTCGTAAAAACATGGTCGTCCCTGGTACATTTAAGGGGTCGCGTGGTGAAATTCGTGATTTTCTTTAATTGGGTTCAGGATCAGCCAGGCAACTAAACTAACTCCGTGACTAAGCGAAGAGTGTCAGGGAGAAATTAAGGCGCTGCTTTCGGAGATTCAATTAAACCTACCAATTAAACCCTCGCTATGCCAATATGCGCATTATTGCGATTTATCGGAACAAAATGTAAACCACCAGCAAATTGTTGACGATTTCTGCTGTCTGCGACAATTGCGACATTTATACTTCCAGATCAGAGTTACATCTAAAGGAGAGTTACGTTATTCAGAATTAGAGTCAATGTTTTAACTTAGAAGATTTTTTGGAAGGACTTACCACCCCATTATTATCAAAGTTCCCTCATTCAATCCTGAATAAAAGGCCTTTTGTTTTGTACCTAGCTTTCTGGTGGTTCTTTTATCAAATTCCTCAATATTTGCTCGAACATACCACATAATTTTTTATAAGTTGACCCCAAAAATGCCGACCATATTGAGTTTTTTAGTTTTAATATTACAGTTTAATATCATAGCTTAAAGTTAAGCACTTACAATGAACGGAAAAGTCAAAACTCAACTTCTCGTGTAGAATTTGAATGAAAACGAAGTTGCACGCGTTCGTTTTAGAGATCGCATCATGGGAAATGATTGAGCACACTTAAATCATTACACTCCAGCGTCCAGCCCTTAGTCATCCTTTCGATACGAGACTCATTCCATTTTCATGCTCTAATAAATTTATCAAGCGAACATGTGTGCTATTTATGAGTGGCCGAAGCAAAAGTGTATCCAGACTGGACTTATGAATGGCAAAACAAAATCCCCCAGGGCAGATCTAGAATATGAGCTTTTTCACAAGCGTAACAGAACCACTCTCCCTCACCCACCGGCACATAAATAGCACGTGTAGCGTTAAAAACCGAGTCATTGTCTTAATCTTTGTTGCCAAGCGTGATTGAGTCACCGTAATTTTTCGTACACTTGTGTCCTACATACGTTAAAGCTTACGTTTAACGTACTTGCCTCCATTAGCTGGGCTGTTATTGCACAAGGGCCTCAAAATTCTAATTTTTGAATGTATCACGCAAAGAGTCCTTCATAAGACTTTTCTGTCGTCAAAATGTATACTTCGGTCGATAATTGAACGTCTTTATGCAGAGTTGGCTCGACTACCTTTTGTCTGACCCTCCTTCCTGTTTAAATTCTTAAAAGAAAGCTAGGTAACATTCTGCCTTGAAATTTTGTCATTTTATTTTTCACGCTTAAAGAGTTTGTAGACAATTTTAAGACAACATGTGCTTCAATTTTAAAATAGGGGGATCAGCGAGCGTGATTTTCAGGAGGGCTGATGAAGTCCCAATTTTGAATTTTCAAATAATAATTATTATTATTATTATTTGCTGGAAAATGAATTCCTGTTGGAGACGCCTTTTAATCCCTTGGACACTATTACTGAAGTGTGACCCTCAAAGAGGAAGGAACTTTCAATGCCAGAAAGTTCGAAGGCCTACCATCGAGGAAAATTTATGCACATTGTGGTCCAAAGTAGGCCCAAAACTGTTAAAAACTTTTCCGCTAAAAAAGAGAAAGAATACCATTTAAAGTTTTACCTCATCATATTTAGACCTTAAGTAATATGAATAATCGCACGTCACTCACAAAAAAGATTATTCAAAAAATCGTGTTCAGCCTAATTTTCAATTACAAAATAGCCCTCTTCGTTAATTGAAAACTCAAGTACCGATTATTCGAAATTGGACACAACTTCACTAAAATAACTCCCTCAGAGAATTTCCTTCCGTGAAATAGAGTTATCTATCTAAGGATAGCCAAGTATGGTTCACGAAAAAAAAAGTTTGAGAATTACTTGTAAGTTGAACGAAGTATTGAGATCTCTCTCTAAAACATTAGTTGCCTTTATTTTAGTCAATTTTAGCTTCATACATGCTTATTCATTTTAGCTACATGCTTGTGTTGACTTTGGGCTCTAGGATTATATCACTGAGATAAATGATTCGAGTCAGCATTTAAATGATTCGATGAAAAAGGCTGCGTGAATGGTAGCTCCCTTTTTAAAATGATACATGCACAAAGCGCACTCGAGGAATGTCAGTTTGACAACGGTTTCAAAGTTCGAACTTCCTAGGCACAGAACGCGCTCTATGAGTCAAAAGAATAAGCATGAAAAATACCCGCAAGTGCACGATTGAACTGTCACGATTTTTGTCGAATCTATGCGATCAGAAATTCTGTCCCCCGCCCCTCCACCCTCCCCATTATCCCCTCTTGATGCGCTACAGGTGTTTGAGGCGAACTTACGTCATAAATTGCCAAAGAGCTGAATGAGCGGTGAAATAATTTCGCGGGCAGCACGAAATTTCGAGCGCGGCTTTGCTCCGGACGTTAAACATGCAGAGAGATAAATGACGGGTCTATGTAGCCTCAGGAGCAAGTGTAATAATTCATTTCTTTCTCATAAACCCAGCTCTAGATTTCCGTTGACGCTGATGTGACGTTCGCAAAAAGAATTGCACGCCCTTTATCCCAAATCTTGGCAACATCAGAACTTTTTACCTGAACTGATTCATGTTTTGATCTGTATCGTTTCGTGGTTTGACACAAAGTACCTATATGAGGAGAGTATGAACATGTCGAAATATGGAGCTTTTAGAACCAAAAAGGGCTGCCAACCGTTTGGCACAGGACACACTAGAAAAATGCCGCTGCCGATTTTCAAATTCCAATATCAAAGCAAAACGACCCAGAATGTTCATAAATGACCATGTTTCCGCAAAAGTGAATTAATTTATGCCAAATCTAGGTCAAATTTGTGCTTAGGGACCACAGGTCGTAATATAGGTTGCCCCATATGGGCACTCTAGTTCAACGGGCACTTGTTTAAAGATGTTGATGATTATTATACACTGGGTTAGATGCGCCTGTCATGACGACAGCTATTTTTTATGGTGAAATCTTAGGCTAGTATATTTTAAACCAAGAGAAAAAAAACCAGTCGAGAAAGGGTCGTCAATAATTTACGTGATCCAAAGGGAGGGAAGGGGTCTCTGGAAAGCTGACGAATACCTAATAAAGAGGAACCCAAAATTGGGGAAGGGGGTCGAACAAAAATCGAATCATGTGCGTGAGTTAGTCTGCAGACGTTCCCAAAGTCAAGTTTCTACATTCAATGTTATAACAGGATTAAATTGTCCTCTAAAAAGACTTTAAAAAGTTAAGGAATAACGTCATTCATGCCTAAGAGTTGATCACCCATCTATTAGTGATGAATGAAATCTGCATATTTTGTTCAATGTGCATCATCTATGAGATCAAGAAGGGATTGTCATACTACGCGCAGCCTCACAATACGGGCCATGATGCAAGTTCGATCCACGGTTTTAATAAAAATGCTCTTGATAGTGCTGCACCAATATTTCAGAGCATACCAATTACACTTATTTGGTTATTTTTTTGCTAATTTACTATATTTATGCGTACAAAGTCGATTCTACGAAAGTTTAATACAATCCGGGTCAAAGTGACAACAATGTGCGAGTATCTTGAGTGTGGCACTCAATAACCAATGTACCTGGTTACTCCTGTAAGACACATGGTATAGAGAGAAATGTCCTCAAAATTATTTATTTGCGAAAAATTCCAGGTCTCGGAGACGAATCCACACTGATAGAGCGGAGGTCATTTCACTTTCAAACGAGGATTCTACATTTTCCTAAAAGAGATAAAAGCTAAAGTAACGCATTACGCAAAAGCGGCTATCTTGGGATTACCACAATGCCCTCATCCAGTTATGAAGGAGAGCGATTTCACACTCAGAATCAGTGAAAGTCGTAAGTCGGGTCCGTAGACCTAGGGGAGACGCGAGCAGGAGCAGTGCCAGTGGATGAGCCGGGTCTTGATCCGCTAATCGAGTGACTCATCGCGGCTCCTCCAGGCGGCAGCACCGTCGCACCGCGGCCAGGCAACCAGTTTAACGGGACCGTGCGTAGATCCTCGAAGATGCGTGTGAGCTCTATGCGATGTTGCCTAAACTGTATCTCAATGTTCAAATCGGTTTTTGTATGCAAGATTGGCTAACGGAGGGGGGTTTTTTGGGGAAGAATAATCTTGAATAAGTCAGAACAGATTTGGATCACATGATAGGCATCAGTGCATTCTCATCACAAGCCTCGGAAAAATCATGTTGTTAGAATATATAATTTTAATAACTAAAAGTATGAAACAGTCGGCCTTATTGACATCTCGTGAAGCTGTATATTAATCTATGTACCTTATTACGTCTTATTGAAGCCGTATCACCGATCGAGATGAGGAAGGAGTTGGAAATGTTTGTCTCTTTTTTTATAACCGAGCGTTTAAGTCTCCAAGTCTCCTGTAACACATGGTCTGAATCAGGGACTGTTCTATTGCTTGCCGATCTTTGATACCCCCTCCCCTCATCCTTTTATCGCTTCCGTAAGATAACTTCTCGCCCCTCTCTAGAATTACATTAGATTTTCCTGCCCTCTTAATTCCCCTGCCCAATTTTTCAGATAGTAACTGAGAGAGCCTTAAAAATAGTCAATGATATCATAATCATGAATGAAAATGATAATCATGGCTTTTATTTCAGTGAAAAATATCCTTTTGGTCATTCTGACGGTTCGTTGAATATTACGCAAAGTCCATGCGCACCACGGCGAAAATGATTGTGAATTCACAATCAGACAACATGCAATGTGGGTTGTGCTCCGATGCCGCTCAATGTTTCTACGTAACTAGAGTGAATCTGTAATGAGAAACGAACGAACAAACTCTATGAATGAAGATTATGCGTCACTCCTCACAACAATATCGTCACCGAGTTGCATATTTGATGCACTCAGTTGTCTCATCTCTCTTACTGAGCCTCCAGTTCAATTTAGACGGAGAAAAAGATGAAAGTGGATGAGTCTAGTTACGTATGCTCTCCACCCGAAGAAATCTATCAGTTTGTTCTAGATTTCTGGCAGTGTTAACCGGACTTCTTGCAGATCTACTAGACATCACCAGGAATCTAACAATAGTTACCACTATTTTTGCATAACTGTGCAGTACCCACTACCACTTTTTTTCATGCACTGGAAAAAAACACATTGGATCTAGAGTCCAGACTCTTAAAAACATCGACAAGAAAAAGTACTCTTGATTCAATCAGAATCTAGCTTAAATCAAGAACCAAGCCTCTTAATTTAAGCGGATTTCGTTTTGATTCAAGCAAAAATCCGATTGAATCAAGAGTATTTTTTCTTGTCAATGTTTTCAAGAGTCTGGACTCTACATAGAACCATTGTGTTTTTTTTCCAGTGTGCGTGTAAACGCATTTATTAGCGCATCGGAAGGTAAGAATTTCGAGACACGCTCTTGAGGTAAATGAAAACAGGTCAAAGCGGGAAAAATATCTTTTGGTCTAACTATTTTCAGTCTTCAGGAGGATGCACTCAGCGACAGTGCTTAGTGCGACAGTGGGCGTTTGAGAACTGACTTACTATGATTAATGCATTATTGAGTATAGCAAACTCTTGTTTTCGGTGTGTTACTTGTCAGAAATTACTTGATAAAACAGAATCTGAATAGCATATTGCGGCTTCAAATGGGCGTAGTTATATTAAAAGGAACTGTGCATAAGGAATGCGTGAGACATAGATCCTTTTAGCATAAATACGTAAAAATATCTCTATGCAGCTTGTCAATCAAGCAATGATCGTCGGTCGTCGATGACCCAAAAAATAAACAAACTCAGTCCGGTCCCAGGAGGTCAACTCCTCATTCACTTGCACAAAAATCGTGTTTGTTCCGTTGGCCTGAAATACACGACAAGACTCGGATAAATGGGCCCTCGGCGGGAAAAAACAAATTGATACGACTACACAAATTTCAGTGTCACGAACCGGAGACCCCAGCCGTGGGCAAGCAAGACATTCCGTGTAACAAGTGCTCGCTTGCGTAAGAAAGGCGAATGCGCGGTCAATCTCATAATCTGAGCATCAGTTGGACGTATTTCTGCCAAACGGAACTATGTGCATTAAGTCATAAGCCCTGAGACCCATTAGAATATATGCATAACAGGGCTCACGTCATTATGCACATAGTTCCGTTTGGCAGACATACATCCAGTTGGACGCTCTTGGTAGTATTGCCATTTTGCCGCTGAATCTTCTCATAATCCGCGGCCGTGAATGCAAAGTGGAGTTGGTCTAGCTACCTTGCCGATGGATGACCGGTTAGCTGGGCTCAAGGCGGTGTGAAAACTTTCAGTGACAACTTTCTCGCATCGGCGAGGTGCTTGTGCTTGGAAACCGAAGACGGTCCACTGGCCTTGGCCCAAGGTCGCCCCTCGTCTGCGTCGGTCTGCGATGGACCGATCTAGGCCTACGTCATCGACAGGTTGGATTACTTGTAGGCATCAGTCAATTCTCATCACAGTCCTCAGAAAAAATTACGTTATAGCTAGAAGCCCATTTAAGGTATCGGCATTTGTCTTTAAAGACTCTCTATTTTAATAACGAAGAGTATGGTTCCATACTCTTCGTACAGTCATTCATATTGGCCTATTGTGAGGCCAAACATTAACAAATGCACCTAATTTACCACGTCTCATCGAAGCTATGATACCGCCCGAGATAAGAGAGAAGGATTTTGTAATTTCTTGTATCTTTTTTTTCTAACCGTGCGTTCAAGTCTTCAAGTCTTCTTGAACACAAAGTCTGAATCAGGAGCCGTGCAAGTAACACGAGGCGTTTCGGCCGACTTTTTGACTTGAAAGGCATCCCTGCGAAAACTTCTTGTCCTCTTTTTGAATTTCCCATTGCCCCCCTCCCTCCCTCCATCAATTTTTCAGGTAATAACAAAGAGCCTTTAAAAATAATTGGAGAAAGATTTTTAATTATTGTAAAAATATTTTCTTTTTAAAAGTAATGAAGACATTGTTGGAATATGATCCCGTTAAGTACCTCCCCCCCCCCCTTCACTTCATGTCGGAACCTAGAAAAAGTAAAAAGAATTAATTTCACAGGAAAAACGCACACAAAATGAAATTGTAAGAGTATAAAGTATCTACTAGATATTTTCCTTACCAAAGAAAGAAAAGCTAAATTTCACGAATTCATTCCTTCATCAAAGTAAGCTTACATAAAATCTCATTCAAAATCATCTCATATCACTCACAAATCACCAAGTCTCCACTTATTCACTACAATTTGACTTATCTATGTTAAAAAGAACTATGTTGCACGCGAGTGCTATGCACATCGGTCCAATTTACATACAAGGAATTCTACTCAAATGAGGGTTATTCTTATTCTGAATTAAAGTTTCTCAATTTTGGCAGAAACGTTGAGACAAAAATCCGACTCGGTTTTCAGATTATTTTAAAACACGATGTATTTCAAAATTCGCAAACTTCAACACAAGCATTGAATGGCAAGCCATAAAAATATCCCGCATAATACATTATCTTTTAACCGTCTTGCATAGGAATTGTTACGGTTATGGTCTCGCGGTCCAGTATCTTTCGCTCGGCCTCCAGCTAGTATGCTGAGCTCCATTTAACAAATGGGTCATAATTAGGGTGGCAAATAAGGCACCTTACAGCACGGGTGTCCCTTTGGGCCAGTTGATTTTATGTTTATGTTCATTTTTTGCTCTGTTTTTATCTCCTCTCCTCGTCATTAAAACTTGTGAACAAGTGTCAGAGGTGTTTGCTGGAGGTGTGTCTGCAAAGTTTCTATTACTTACATGATACGTGTGCCGTAAAAAGGTGTTCTTAATGACGAACAACTGCCTCGCCGCTCAAATGAGTGTAGTGTAAAAAAGTGTGAAGATGCGTTTCACCAGTCAAGTATGATGAAAACGTGCGTGATGTACAGACGATATCATATTTGAATAATGGTTTTTACACTGTTTTCAAGAAGGTGGTCAATGATTTCGCAAACATGAACACTTGTAGTGCTTTCATCTGCAACGCTCGACAAGTGGCTTAAGAAATGCCCAGTTTCTTTGCATTTCATTCAGCTTCGGCAATTAACTCTGGGTAATCTTTGGGTTATCATTTTTTGCGCGTTCCGCGTCAGCGAATAGAAAATGGAACCTTCTAAGACATGGTATAGTTATCTCTTTTTTCCCATTTGGAGGCACACTTTACCTACCTCCGTCACATATCGATCTCCAGAGTGCAATACCAAGTATCTCCATTGCGATTTTTTCAAATTTCCGCTCCTACCTTATTTCCTCTGACCGAAATCAACCGACTTCATAGCTTTAAATTTGCATAGAATATTCTGCCAACAGATAGGGAAAATCAAAGAAATTTTTAAAAAAATATGTGAAATTTCCACACACTGGAAAAAAAAAACACAATCTAGAGTCCAGATTCTTAAAACCATTGACAAGAAAAAGGACTGTTGATTCAATTAGATCTAAGCTTTAAATCAAAAGAAAATCCACTCAAATTAAGAGACTTAGTTCTTGATTTAAGCTTAAATCTGATTGAATCAAGAGTATTTTTTCTTGTCGATGTTTTTAAGAGTCTGGAAACTAGATCTAGTGTGTTTTTTCCAGTGCAGGAAAAATAAAGTATTGCCAGAAATCTGCAACGTCGCAAACAGTCTGGTTTTGCACTTCGGCCATCTATATGACAAACTCTTATTAGACTGTCTGAGAAGAGGATAAATTAGGGCGATACATTTAGCCTGACCTCTCATTTCCTGTGATACGCGTTCTAATAGTCAGAACCGCCTTATACTCACACCCATCGCGGACGTCAACGGTGCGGCCCGTTTCCTAACTGAAATCGTATTTCAATTAATTCCGCGCTGGGAGTGATTTGTTGCGTGACAAATGACGGAGCCCCGAGGAGCTCGTGTTTTGAAATCCAATCAAGCTGCTCCGGAGCCGGTGATAGATTAACCACGGAATTCAGAGCTGTCCCGAAATCAGGTTCCGTTCCAGACGCCAAGCCCCGGATTCTTCCGCCAGTCCAAAGTTCGCCGCCGGAAGAGACTTTCGGCCACATGCCGCACAGTGGATCGAGTCAATAGGAGCACTGGGAAAAAAACACATTGGATCTAGAGTCCAGACTCTTGAAAACATTGACAAGAAAAAATACTCTTGATTCAATCGGATTTTTGCTTGAATAAAAACGAAATCCGCTTAAATTGAGAGGCTTGGTTCTTGATTTAAGCTAGATTCTGATTGATCAAGAGTACATTTTGTCGCAATTTGAGAGAGAAATTCAAATTTTTGAAATTTTTCGAATTTCGTCAAATGGAGGTACTGAAAAAGTACGAAATTTTTCCGTTGAGGAGGTACTGAATTTCTCTGGATTGTGCTAAAAAAGTACTGCAAAAGGACTGATTTTTGGCCAGCCTGTCTTAGTAGACACCCTGGTCTGGAGGTCAGACAAATTTTGGAAACTTTAAAGGCTGATAACTCTGTTTATACAAAACATTCATGTTCTGAAAGTGGTTTCATTGGTTTCTTAGTGAAATTTTCTTCTTGGAGCACCCCTTGAAATTTAAAATGCGACGAAATAAACATGAAAATTTGCAGATTTAGTCAAAAATGTCACGTCCGACCTCTCTGATTGACTCGATCCACTGTGTGCCGACTCAACTTGCGCGGCCCCGTCTCATCAATCTTTCAGATCTTCCGCGGATAAATTCATCATTCGCTACCGTTCGTTGCTGAAATCTGGAACTCTTGAGATGCCCGGTGTCATTTGTAGCCGTCCGAGGATCCTAGCAAGTCGTTGCGTATCACTCAATTCGGGTACATTGTTGTCAAGCACACTGAAAAAAAGTATCTTTGATCCATAATCCAGACTCTTAAAAAATTTGACAAGAAAAAGTACTCTTGACTCAATCGAATTTTTACTTGGATCAAACCGAAATCCGGTTAAATTAAGAGGCTTGACTCTCGCTTCAAAGAAAAATCCACGTGAATCTAGTGTATGTTTTTCTTGTCGAATTTTTCAAAAGTCTCGATTCTGTATCCGAAAGACTTTTTCTCCAGTGTCGGTAAATGCACAAAAACAAGAGCAATGGTTCAATTTTTCTGGAATAATCAATGAAGAACTACTATTTGGACGCATTTTTGTTTTAAAAAAACAACCGTTAGAAAAATAATTAAATCAAACGTTCGAATATATTTTTTTACATTGCAATTTTATCACACTAAATAATCGAAACGCATTTCTACTTTTGAGGAACGCACTACTACTACTACTACTACTACTACTACTACTACTACTACTACTACTACTACTACTACTACTACTACCACTTCTACCACTACTACTACTACTACCACTACTACTACTACTACTACTACTACTACTACTACTACTACTACTACTACTACTACTACTACTACTACTACTACTACCACTACTACTAGTAAGTATATTACATTTGGATCAAATACGTCTTAAAATATCCTCTTTACTCAAAAGTTTCAATTTCAGAATACACTTTTAATGAGTTTTTACTTAAATTAAGAAGGAATTCTCCGAAGCCTATCGCTCATCGTCGCTAAACGGTAAGACAAAAGCAGAGACTATTATGTTGGAAGTAGGACAAGACCAATGGGGATTCATCTACAAGTAATGAATTTGTTCGATATTCCAACACTGCGAGATGGTCAACTTTATATTTTAATCTTAGTGCTCTTTCTTCTTCATATTAATGTTCAAGAGAATGTTATTTTTCAACTTCTGATCTGTGCTCTCGATTCATCTCCGTCATTCCGCATCACGAAAATTTCTTCCCGTTCATTTCCGCATGAGATGCTCTCAAGCCAAGAGATTGCAATCAATCAGGAAACTTCCAATTGAGGTCAGAATTTCGGGACTTTGATTCTGGAAATAGATCTGAATATTTGAACACTGAATATCATTGAACAGAGATTGCGCGTACTAAAATTATCTCTTAATATGCTATGATAATTTTAAATATGGCCAAAAAGCGAACCTTATTTCTTGTTGAGTAAATGCCACACTGAATGATACAAATATAAGAGCAACCAGGTGCTGAACAGTCATACGAACTCGAATTGTGTCAATATGTTTCCTGATAGCGTGGTATCTCAATAAATAAGCGAATGCTAGACCATGCACCACTCACACCTGAATGCATTAAGTGATGCAATTTTTCCCCAGACTTTTTGCAGAAGACAAGGCTTTTTCTACCCACACCTTTAATGAACTTTTTTCCTTCTTCAAGAGGCCCATATTCTCGTGCGAATAAATGACGGCAAGTCAGTCAAAATGCAAATGCGAACTAAATTGAAGCATAAAAATTAGCGTAATGGTCTGGATCCCTTCCAAAAGTGCAAAAAATTTGCTCTTAACAAAAAATAAAAGTGGCACCAGGGTAACTAAACAGGGTTCACTGCACTAAGATTAAATAAGACCAAAAGTCGCCGGTCCGCCAGCGGCCACTCGTCAGATATTGATAAGCAATTGATTTAAATACGAAAAAAGGCTGTCATTGCCCGTCCGCTCCATTTATCACGACTTTGAAGACAAATTCATGCAAAATCAAAGGGGTTTTTATGCAACTTTTCATCGGTGGCCCGGGTTAACGCCGGAGAAAGTCAGCTGTTTCTGACTGTGGGTGTAGCTGGAGCTTGGTGCTCGAGTTACGCAACCCGAGTCATAATCGGGTTAACCATTGCTCGCATCCTGCAATCTACCCGCCCTTATTCTACTTCAGCCCCCCCCCCTCCAAGCCCATCCTCGCCCTCTCCTCTTGACGATCGCGACTGATCTATCGAATTATTGGGCGCAAACGAGATCTAATCTGAATCTGAGTAGCCTCCGGTGTAATTTTCATTGAAAAGTACCTAGCTCCAGAGTCCAGTACGGAATTGATGGGATCTTATATCCGGGATATTTTTGTTCGTAATCTCTGAAATTAAACGTGAGATTTACCCCGAGATCAACGTTTAAAACTATTAACACATTCGATGCGTTCTCCCTCTCCACACGCATGTTCATTCGCCACCCATTGGTGGATCCAGCAAATTGGCAACATTGTCTTTTCTCCATTTGAACCTATGGAAAAGTATCGATTCTTGGAGGGGCCAGGTGCTCCAACAAGAATCGATTATTTAGCATGGGTTCAAACGGAGGCAATCCGGTGTTGCCAAATTGCTGGATCCGCCTCTGTCGCCACCATGCATGTATACCACGCCAACATCAAAATCTGAGGTACGCATTTGGCAACATTCGTCATCGATGTTCTGGCGTACTGGACGAAAAAAACACCGAATAAACATTCAAAAGCCATTAAATTTTGTATAAAATAATTGTTTTTGAAAAAAGGTGTGAACATTCTACTTTGAAATTTTATAGGGACACTGCGATTAAATTTGAAAATAAAGTATCTATATGTAATTAATTCAAAGAAACAGGTCAAAAGTATCATTGTGAGCTCAACAAAGCTTCCATTGAGCTTTTGACTTTTCATCCTCTTTATAGCATGGATTTGGAGGATGGTCCTATCTCCAACCGGAATGAACTTGTATTCCTTTTTGAGGTCTAGCACGTCGATAAATTCGTGGAACAATTAGGCTTTAATGTTCTGTCCATCAAAGTCCTCGTCCCATCAGAAGGTCAACAATATTTGCATATTCATCATGTAAGCTGGTTCTGACCCAACGATGAACGGTGATATCTTACACTGTTGAAAATCTTAGGATAAAGTCCGGATTGAATTTCAATCTGAAGCCTATTTTACCCCTAGAAAACCGAAGAGTATATATGTAATCTGCTCCGAAAGAGCTGAGTTCACTCGGCGCGAAAATAGTCGATGCTGCTGTACACTCGTATCGTTAAGGCGGTTCCGGAGCTATAATATAAGCTCTGTGGGCTGATTATTGATATTGATGGACAGAGAAGACGAAAGGAAAATGGAGCAATGTTATTGGTTAAAGCAGCTAGACCAAAGGGGGAAATGATGGACCAACTTTAGGATCCATCGTGGGCTGCGATTGGTTAATCAATTACTGGTCTCTTTTGTCCATTGCAACCACCCACTACCACCAATAGGATTGCTCCTTTTTTGCTCTGTCTTCTTTGTCTCTTGCTGTGTGTATCAAGTTCAAAATTCAGCCTGCAGGAAGGAAGTACACTCCAAAATTGTTATCATTGGAAATGACTCATAGTGTCGATTTTTTAATGATATGATCCCAGCTTAACTATGGCTCACATCAAACGACTACTCTGGTCTCGGTTTGTCATCAGGAGGTTAGAATATAATCTAATTCATGCCTGATTCCTGCTTCCTTCATCGCTGTTCTGAACATTCATGAACATGTTTGACATTCTGAACATGTTACGGTCAGTACATTTGTGTAGTTGTCGGCCTCCTATGATGTAGTGGTTGTAGCGCTGGCTCTACAATCAGGAGGTCCCGGGTTCGATTCCCGGCTAAGCGACCCGAGTTTGATGGTCTCGAACAACGTTTGCCTTGGGTTGGTACATGGTAGGGACGGAGGGGGGAGGGGCTCTTACTGGAAGCGCAAGAATTGCCACTTGTGTGGTATTTGAAGTAGTACAAAAAAAACAAAAAAAAAACAAAGCGTAAAGTAAACCCTCTTCTCAACTTCTCCTCTTCGAATCAATTTAATTTATTTTGCGAGCACCTGAGGGTGTCTTGCGCTAAACTGGAAGTTTGTCGCTCGAGACAGGGAAAATTGGGTCACTTATCTCAATCTGGTTTTCGTTAATGAATAATAAATAAACACGGGAGGATATCGCCGCTTTCAAGTGTCCGCAGGGCGTTCGCGTAGAAGGGAGAGAGGTGTGACTCGATGCGTTATGAGTTTTGAGCATGGTTCTCGATCACCGGCCGCTGTCTGTAACGCGCACCGCGATTGATTGAAACAGGAACTTCTCCGGTTGCTTTTAATTGACAATATTGATCGAAGTGGACTGTTTTAAAGCCCAGTTTTAACACCTCCAGACAAGATTTATCCTCTGGTTTGACAAACACTTCGAGTGCATGTTAAATTTTAAGTTGTTAAATGCCTTAATGAAGTTGGAAATTTCATTCAGGCTTTGAAATTTATTGTATGTACCATTCTGCCGTGCTAAGGAAAAACGCCGTATGAACCTTCAGGCGTTGCCAAATTTCGATTGATAAAACACGAATCTCCGGGTAAATTCATGAATATTTTTCGTCCAATTTTTCAGATGATGTTGGTCGCAATTTTACCGAAAGATTCTGAAAATTTAAAGGAAAAATACCCATAACTTTCCTCAGAAATGAAAATTTTACTAAAGGAAATTTGGCAACTCTCGAATGTTCATACGGCGTTCTCCCTTAGCACGGCAGCATTCGAGTCCAGCTTTTAAATTACTTAACGTAGCATCAGTGTACCAATGGAGAGGATGTCCACGCAATCATTCAACCACAGCCAATTTCTTTTCTCTCTCGGAAAGGTTGCAACTGTATTATTTCATATCGAAGATTAATCTCAAAAAATGCGTATTTCCGCCTATGATGCGACGTTGGAAAGCTCCTCCACTCGTGCTTTATATTTTGGAGAAAAAGAAGTTACCGACTGTTTTTTAAGATTTTGAATTTTCCTCGCTTTTTCAAAAATAGCCCAAAAAATTTCTCGAATTAAGGTATTTTGGTTGAGGTTTTTCGGCAGATAAAAAGATTAAAGTATAATAAGATATTTTTAAAAATTACTACAGGAAGACACATGTTCCGACTTTTTCACCGATTTAACATAACACGAAGCTTCCGGCGTCCGACAGGAATACTATTTCTTTCACCTTCATTTTTAGCCCCGCCTTCCAAGGTTTCATAATGTGTGATTCTATGAGAACGCCTACAACACATTGAGGAGCTATTAAAAGTCAGTTTTTGTAGATTTATAGAGCCCGTTGGCAAATGCAGATAACTGAAGCCGCACAAGAGACAAATGAACGTATTTCTGCCAAACAGAACTATGTGCATTATGGCGTCAGCCCTGTTATGCATACATTCTTATGGGTCTCAGGGCTCATAGTTCCGTTCTAACGAAATACATCCAAATAGATAATTGCTAGGCAACAGTCAATTTTCTGGAGTCTTTATTATTAAAATTATCAATTTACAGTTTTACAGGTTTAACTTATGATCCGTGAATTATGAATTTTGTTTTATTAATACGGGTGTGTAGATAAGCCATGAGAAATAATAAGAGGAAGTATAATTCAAACTGTTCTAGAATTAACACCTACCTAGGGGGGAGAAAAAGTGCTGAGAGCTGGAAGTTAATTAAAGGTTTGCGTAGAGACATGAAGCGCGACATCGTTTCTCCGATATCACTTAAAAAACTGGAGGATCATTTTAAAGATCTTTTGACGGAAAGGCGCCCAGAGTTTCGAGACAACAGCACGGACAACGGAAGAATGAACAACTTGGAGATCCACACTTGTGACATAATTAAAGCGGTTAAAGAGCTAATTAATGACAAAGCACCGGGTCCTGGTGGGATTCCTGTCGAGTTGGTCAAGTACGGGACTGCCAAGCTCTTTGAGTGCCTCAGAAAACTGATGCAACAATGCATCAGGGGTGACGAGGTACCAAGGGAGTGGAAGGAGTCTTGGATCAAGGCCATCTACAAAAAGAAGGGAAGGAAGGACGACTGTAACAACTACCGGGGGCTCTCATAAGCGATTTTATAAAGGGAGTTTTACCAAAGTTAAGTGCCATGGGGGGCTGTCAGCGGGATTTTATGTGACTAAGGGTTTAAAACAGGGATGTTGTTTGTCGCCAACATTATTTAAAATTTATCTCGAGTGCGTGCTAAAAGAATGGAAAAAGAAATGCTCCGGTATGGGTGTCCCCTTGGGTGATCTCGAAACTCTGTTTACTCTGTGCTTTGCTGATGACCAGGTGGTGGTTGCTCAAGATCAAGATGACGCGGAATACATGATGCGCAAGCTAGTAGAAGAGTATCGGAAGTGGGGTCTGGAAGTCAGCATATCCAAATCTGAGAAGATGACTTTTGGCGGTGATCAGCAAAGCGTTGAGTTGGAGGATGGGCAGCAGATCAAAGGCTGCGAGCACTTTAAGTACTTGGGAGTGCGGTTGACCCAGGATGGAAGGACGGATCAAGCTATCAGGGAAAGGAACACCTTAGCAAGGAAGGCTATAGCGATGTTAAATGGAATCCTCTGGGATCAGCGGATTTCCAAAGATAACAAGAGGAGGATATACAACGCTGTAGTCAAAAGTATATTAACATACGGATGTGAAGTTTGGCAGCTGAAGAAACGGACACAGGATATGCTAAGAGCAACGGAGATGGATTTCTGGAGAAGGTCAGCAGGAATTTCTAGGAGAGATCGGGTCCGTAATGATAGAGTGCGTCAGATAATGGAAGTCGAAAATGACATCGTGTTCGACGTCATGACCAAACAACTTGTTTGGTATGGTCATGTCAATAGGATGACGGAAGAGAGACTGCCAAAAAAGATGCTTGATTGGGTTCCTCCTGGGAGGAGACGTAGGGGACGCCCAGTGAGAGGTTGGCGACAGGGGGTGTTAAATGAGATAAGAGATTGTCAACTCCCTGATGACCTGTGGGAAGACCGAGCTTTGTGGCGAATAGGCGTCGCACAGCGCCAAAGAGCGCTATAAAAGCGACTCATATATATATATAATTCATAATTGTCACCATGCAGTCCGATCTTTCCAGTTTCTGGAAGAAGCATTGATGCATCGACGAGCAGATCATTCAAGCAATTAGGCAATCCTGCAGTTGACATAATAGAAGCAAAGGTGGATATTTAATTAAATAGCCACAAAAAGGACAATATCTGAAAGTATTGTTTATAAGGCTGAAAAACTTAGTTTAAGTAAGGTATAACTTTTTGCGTCAAACCTTTGAAAAAGGTCTCTGCAATCAATGTTTATCTTAACAATAATTTCATCTACCATCATACATGATTAACGATTTAAAGAAAGAGGCATATTTGAAGTATCCAGCTTCATGAATGATGTCTGTGTTTCACCGTTAAGAGCCTCTTGTAATGAAATGTTAACGAAAAGAAGATGAATAATAATCGCATGAAAGATTGATTTTTTCCTAAAAATGTATTCCAAGTTAGTTAACTGTATGGTATCTTCAAAAGGTATCAGATTCAGCTCTTAAATACTAATTTGTGGATACGGCAAGGAACAAGGAAAGGAAATAGGGTATAGAGAAGATCTTATTCTTCCTCCAGCTCTTCGATCATGGTTACATTAAGATCCCCCGCCCTTTTTATAAAAAAATCAACGGAGCCAATTTCAGTAAAACTAAGGGCTATCGGCACTTCATAATCTTTAAATAATCGACTAGTTGTCTCTCTATTGACCACGAGCAAATCGGCCCGACATTAGCTTGGATCTAGTTGCGCCTTCAATTTAGTTGCATGCATCTTATTGTACACTCCATCACATTGCGTGTTGCCTACCGAGCCGGGAATAATTTCAACTGAACTTATCCTAATCCTAATACCGTAATACTATCAATTCCACTTCACGTCCGAATTATCTGTTTCGATGCTCTTGTACACTCGATAATTGATTTAATGATAAAATGAGTCCATAGTAGCTTCCAAAAATGTACTTTGAAACGCAATTTTAGAAGACTGAATATTTTTGAATATGAAAGAGTGGACCAGGAGCATTTACTGAACATTTGAATTTCCATGCCGAGGTTTATACGCTAAATTTTAATGAACGAATGAATCACAGTTAAAATTAATTTCTGTACAAACACGATAATAAACAGAAATGTCAAGCATCGACTCGTTTTGTAAGAGGAAAATTCGCTAAAAATTGACGAGCTCAGCTGAAGCGAGCTTTCAATTATTACTGGGCTCATCCATCATCAAACTTCAATACTGGAGATTGCCTCAGATCAAAATCTCATTCGCCCCACGTACAGCGTGTAAGCTTGTCAATGGATCCCCGCATAATTTATGAAGATAAACTCTAGGGCCCTCCGCCTCTTGTCACTTTATCATTAGCTGCGCTTTATAGGGTAAAAGCTGCATAATTGACGCATACACAGGTTGACCAACCCACACAGTGAGAACAGTGAGACCTAGTTACCAACGTATGAGCCGCTTGAACCGGTAAAGAGAGTCTGTGTATCGTCTGGGTCATCCAAATGATCTAACATAATATTGATTTGGGATGGTCACTGATCAGATTATCCTCGTGTTTATCCGGTGAGTTATGTTGACGTAAATTTGTCGTGTGGTTTTAGGTCGACAAGTCACTAATAATCACAACGCGGGAGTATTCTTCTCTCTCTAATGATAATGTCACTCGACCCACGTTTTCACCTTTTACAAGATAAAGCTTGCGAAAAATGAAAACGAGTTGTAAGAAGATAAACAATCATCTATAGTTCAAAAACTCCAAATTATGCAATCATACTTCAAAATTGTTATAAACTTTTTGCCTTCGCAGTTATTTATTCCATAGCTTAAGAACTAGAGTGAATAAAACTTTAGCAACTTCTGAACTCGACCATAAACTTAGTGCGACCAGAGAATTTAATTCATCTTTATGCAAAACGCAGGAGAATAAATTCAAAACAACACCTACAGATAATGAAATAGTAGCATTTTCGCAATTGAAAGCTTTTGATCCCCTTTGCTTTTACTTGCCTCTGTTTTGCTCGTCAATTTCGCAAGCAAAATGGCAGTATGCGTTTTTATCATATTGATATATCAAAAGCAACAAACACTTCATAATGAACGTTGTCACTTCTCACGGGGTGACTTAAAAGCTGCAGACGCTGCAACCCTTATAAAGTATTCGCCCCCTGTCTGTGCGTGGAGAGATTGAATAGGACTACATTTTGCAATTTGGAACTGTAGATTCCGGCCCGGTTTAAAAACAACGTATGTGCCATTAGTTTCCCAATGCATATAAATGTTTTTTTCAGATGAGCCAGAATTTTTAGGTCCAAATTGCAAAATGCAGTCCAATTGAAAAACGGTTGACTCTCCTCGTTTGTGGTTTCTGCTCCATTGCATTGCTTCCATCATGGTCTCGACTTTGAGAGCTATTTTCGAGCTTGAGAATTTTTCCAGAGAAAACTAGTGCCTCCTTTGTGCGTCTTACTAAATATTACACTCGATCGAGAAAGTTTTTTAAGTCGTAAATCCCTGTGGCATGCAAGAACTCTATCGCTCATTATCGGACATTATTCTATAATAATCGTAGAGCCTATCATATTGCTCTCCCGCCGAAGTTATATTAATGTCTCTACTCCTGGTCTTTAGTATGGCAGTATTAGAAACAGAAGTTACTGTCCCACACGCACTCATTTAATATCTATACATACTAATCATTGCCGATACCGAACTCTTTTTTTCACTGCGCAGTGCGCAGCTGCTCTCATAAAAAAACATAACTGCAATCAGAGGGCAGTGTGACAACGACACACAGTGGATTGAATCAATGGGAGAGGTCGGACAAAATGTTGGAAACATAAAAGCTTCTAACTCCGTCCTTACATAACTTAGAGGTTTTGGAAGTGGTTCGATTGGTTTCATCGTGAAATTTTCTTTTAGAGACTCCCCTTAAACTTTAAATTTGACAAATTAAACATAAAAATTTGCGGTTTCAACAAGGTGGAGAAATGGTGCTGGGTCTACACCATTTCGCGGGGAAACAAAGCCAAGAAATTCCAAAAATTTAAATGGACGTAGTTCTACCAAACAGACCTATGTGGAAGTGAGAAATATGGGGTGTGCTCGTTAGTCTCTGGCCGTAAGAGTGAATGAGAATAATAAAGCGCCAGTGACGTCAGCGGCAATGATGACGCCCGCGAGCGAGGGGGAGATGGTCGTCGGGGCGCTTTAACTCATGAGCCCTGTCCACAACGCTTTCTTGCCATGCCCGCGGCTCATGAGTTCCGCACTCAGCT